>VZZY01014470.1:0-111469 GCA_013400335.1 Eurystomus gularis | reverse complement strand
GCTGACAGCTCAGTTCAGTTTCCCCCCCCTCCTCCTCGCTCCTCTCCGGCAGCGGCGGGGGGGGGGGGGGGGGGGGGCACTCAGCAGGAGCGATGTGCTCCCTTTGTGCAGTGAGGCGGAAAAGAGAAAGTTTGTTTTCTTTTTCGATATTTATGGCTGGCGTTATCACAGTTCCGGTTTCCTGGAGGATTTATGCAGAATAGATTTATGGGAAATTGAGTTCCTTTGCTCACTGTTTTAATAAGGCAGAAAAATCATGTGGTCGGTTCACCACATTGGCATTGAGGAAGAGTCTATGGTCTGAGCCCTAGAAACCACTTGTCATCTTTCCTTGAGCCATAAAATGGACAATGAGGATTCCAGTGTAGGAGCAGGAGGTGCTGATGCTTCCCTCTCTCTCAAGTTTGGCTGTAAGGCTCAGCGTTCGTGAAGATGTGGGGCTGCTAAGCAGGTTACAAGGAACCCTGGATAGCCCAAGTAGCCATGGGACTATTTTAGATTGCACTTAAGATCATCCACATCCCCATTCCTCTCCCTTCACTTTGGGTGGTATAAAAGATACCATCTTTGCTCTTTCTTTGACATCAGGTAACAGCATCCAGTCTACAGGTTTGCGGCTCATCCACAGTGTGTTTTAGTGACAATTATATAATTTGGCCTTTTCAGACACACTCTCTGTTCCTCCTTTGATGCTCTCTGATGGCTGTGTATGCTGGTAAATGTGCCTGACACCATTTTGTGGCCTGACAGCCAGGTAGCACAGAACAGGCTGTGGCTGCACTACCAAACTTCCTAACCACCCAAAATAAGGTCACTGTGTCCAAACAGCCTGCCAGGAGTGGTTCCTGGATCATGCTGGTGTCTTACCTATGCCTAAGAGTTACTTGTTAGCCCAAGCTAAAACCATACCAGCAACTAGTGTAACAATTTGAAAGTACAGATTTAGTAGCGTAGGTAATTATTGTAGACGTAATAATTAAGTACATGGAGAAAATGATCAAGATTTATTAGTTTAAATTGCTACATTGCATCAAACACAGTTTGTAACAAGGAATTTAGATCAGAATAATCTTCTCTCTATTGCTAAGGAGGAAAAATATGCAGGAAACCAAAATAAGTTGCTTAAGGGTAGTTTGTTTCGAAACACGATATTAGCAAGTCAGGACAAAGTACAGAGGGCAGTGGGGCATGTCGGGGGCATGTGGTCATTCTTACCACCATCCAAATAAGAGTATGGGCAAAATTAGTTTCTAGTACAGACTGAGCCAGACTGAAGGGAGTATCAGTGAAATTAGTTTCTAGAAAGAGGAGTTATTTTGTATTAAAGTCTTGTTTTGTCTGAAACGCTGAGCTCTGTGAGATGGCATAGATAAATGGTTTCAGTCTGGACACGTCCTTCAATGCCGGTTGATAGCCCCACAGGAGGAGAAACTAAAGTATCAATGCAGAACAGAAAATGGCACTCATTAGTTTGTAATTAATGACAAGTGAGTTAGGATAGCAAATGGAAGTGTGGGAGTGCTCGAGGGAATTCTTCTATAGCTTTTCCAAAAATATCATGTAAGTCTTTTTGTTTCTGAATTATAGTGGAGTAATTGCATTGGTTAAATCACCAAACTTACCATGATGTTGATGATTCATCATTGGCTATATTGAAAGAATCACCAGAAATTTCCATTAAAATTTGTTCCCAATGTGCTTGGTCTTGTGTGTAGCAAAAGGCAAAGTCAGCAGAAGGGGAAGGGAAATCATTTATTTCCTGATTTTATAGATGCACTGGGGCACTCATGTAGTTTTTCCAAGGTCAGACTGGAAGTCTGTGGAAGTGTTTGAGAGAGACTTTATCTCTGGGGACTAATTCAGTCCCTTACCTGTAAGACCATCCTACTTTCCTACACTAATGGTTGAACACTGTAACCTGTGTTTTCAGTGTTACACTAAGAAACACTGCCCCAGTTAAGTGAAAAAAAGAGATACCTTAGAATGATTGAAGCTGAACATTATCTTTGTCTCGATCAAGGGCGAAATGTAAATCTTCACTGAAGGTGTGAATTCATAGCAACAAACACTCACAGTGAGAAAGGCATTCAGGAGATAAATGGAATTTATCTGACAGTGTAAGTTCAAACTAAAATCTAAAGTAATGCAGTGAACAATGTTTAACAAGATTTCAGTGACTCTTGGTGCCTTTATAATCTGCCTAGTCTTTTGAAAATGTTTCCTTTATAAATGTTTATCCCAGCTGTCTAGTGAGATTAAGAGCTTTTCTCTTTGAGTGCCATGTTCGCCAACAGTCCAGGATTTATTTGTGTTGGCAACTCCTCTGGCATCAAAGGTGTGGTCATTGCTCCAAGCTGTCATCTTCAAGGGCTCATTCAGCTACTTCCCATGAGAGCAACCATGTCTTACCTATTCATTTTGGGAGAGCTAAATCTTAATGCCCATGAAAGGGTGCACTTGGTCAGTGGTCAGTCAGGTCTGTTGCTGTTGCCCTTTACAGTTTCTTCACACATCCTGCTTGAATCTTGACCTGTGGATCTGATTGCCTTGCATGAGGTGTCTTATGTCATCTGAGATGCCTTACAGCATCCACAGCTACTGCACAGGCTGGCAGATGTGATGCAATCTACAGGAAACCTGTGTCCTTCTGGATTAGCAGGTGGGTCCCAGGGAGGACACTTGACAGCGCCTGAAACAGCATAAGATGTTTATGTTTGAGTGGTCATGGGGCTGGGCATTTAAAGGTCTTTTTAGACTTCACTGACTGTACTGAGTAGCATCTTGATTCAGTTATCTAACCAGGACAGATAATGACACTTTGAGAGACCATAGCATGTCCTGCCTGGTTTCCAGCTGAAAGTTTTTCACCTGGAAATTTGGGCTTTTATAGGTCATGTGCAAAGCAGAATCAGAATTTTTCCCTAATATTGGACACTTTTATGATTTGGCTGGGTAGGGTGCTGGGCCATCTTGTCTAGACCATGCTTTTGCCAAGAAAGGTTGGATCAGATGATCCTTGAGGTCCCTTCCAACCTGATATTCTATGATTAAGAATATTCTGGAATCTCCTTTTTACAAACTACTGTGGTGGGACTCCAAAGTGGGACTTAAACATGGAATTTCAGCACCTGCACAGGGCACTGGAATTGAGTAAGTGTCTCCAAAATTCAGGCTCAATTTATTGTCTATTGTTGTCCCCTGCGGTGGTGTTGTGCCAGTTCAGCCATCATCATTTTATGCTGCCATCAGTTTCCTGTTCACAGAGGCCAACGCTGAACTCAGCAACTTCCCCTCGAAGCCTCCTTTCAAACAGTCCTGCCATAGCTTCCTGGGGGCCCAGCTCCTCCGCTGCCCACTGTGATGCCAGCATCGCCTGCTGGACACGATGGACAGAAATGACTCCCTCAGTGGCCCTTCACATGGAAGGACACCACTGAGAGAGCTCAGCAATAGGCAACTAGCCCCAACAGAAGCCACACCCAACATGAAGCTCCTCTGACTGATCAACCCCTGGTTGATATAATCATAGCCTCACCCACCACCTCAGCCACAACCACCTGGGTGAGGAGAGAGCCACAGAGTCACAGGTGGGCCAGGTTCTGCCTCTGGAACATGAGCCAATAGGAAAACCAAAACATTCTGCTAGGTTGTGACTCATCCACAGGTCAACTCCAAGTTGAGGCCCACAGCTCAGGCCCCAGCACTTCATGTGGCTGGACAGCTATTATTCAAGATTAAAGTACTGTACACCAGATTTGCATATCACAGAATCACAGATTCTACCACTCTGTTGCATATAATCACTGGAAGATCATAGAATCACAGAATGGTTTTGTTTGGAAAGGACCTTTTAAAAATCATGTAGTTAACCATTCCCCGCCATGGACAGGGACATCTTTCACTAGATCAGGTTGCCCAAAGCCCAATCCAACCTGACCTCGAACACTTTCTGTGGTGGGGCATCTGTAACTTCTCTGTTACTGTTACTTCTCTGTTACTCTGTAACTTCATCTGTTCCAGTGTCTCCCCACCCTCATCGTAAATAATTTATTCCTTATATTCAATCTAAATCTACTATTTTAAGATTATTGGGGACTAGAAACTTTCTTGCCTATGATGTCTGGAAGTTAGAACTGAGTCTTGACCGTACAGATCTCTTTCTGAAGAGAAAGAGGACTTGGTTTCTGAACCAAGTGCCTTAGTTCAAGCATGAATTATTGGGCTGGGTGCTGAACATGCAGGTTAAAATGCTGTACAGTATCTTAAGTGAGTTGTTGGACTAGATCATTGAAATCGTCTGCTCTAGCTTTGATAGTTCTTCAAGGGTAGGATTTATTCTAATATAGAGGATTTTAGCATTGCAGATTGAAAATTGCTATGTAAATGCAAACTGAAATCATCAACATTTTAATCACAGGCTTATATGAAGACAGACACTGTTGAATGTCAAGGAATGATGTTACCAGGCTAGACAGGAAGAATACCCATAAGTATCACAGCAAAAATTTAATTTTATCTCCCAACAACAATAGTTTAAAAAAATAGGGACTTTTTGATAATACCAATAACTTAGTAACTTCAAAGATAAATTGATTTATAACCTATATAAGAAGGGAATTGACTGGGGCAGGTTATCACATCAAAACTATTAAAGGATTTCTTATTCTTCCCCCAAAACATATGATGCTGTTTACTGTCACTGGGGACCCAGTGTTAGATGGACCTCTGACTGGATCAGGAGAACAATTCTTCTATTAAATATTCAAGATGGAGAAATTTTCCTTAGGCTTTGGACAGAATTCGCTCCTGTGTCTGAGCAATGATTAAGTTGAAAATATATTTTTTCTATGTTATGAGTTAGAAATTGACTGTTACCTTCAGAAATAAGCTACTGTTGCATTGATCAGTTCTACCTTACCAATGGCATTTACAGGGTTAATGTTTTCTGAATACTCCACCTGGTAAATTACTGCTCCTACACTCAGCTCAAACTCAATTTCATTCCTTCAAGGTTTCAGTAATCGTATCGCTAGGCAATAGCTGAGCTGAAGTTTCCTTTGAATTTGAAATTGTATAATTGAACTTTTGAACTGAAGTCCACCCGTCACTTTCTAACCACACTCCTTGGTGACAGAGATATTTTTCTTTAGTTTGATGATAGCTGATTACTAAATCCTTGGTTTTATCTTTACTTTTAATGCACCACACTGTATATTTGTTTGTGATTTTACCTCAATCAAAGAAATCTATTATCACTGGTACTACTCCTTGCATTTATAACCCACCTTTCACTGCAGGCTTTCTAAGCACTTCAGAAGCATTAAAATCCATGAGAGGCCTATAATGAAGATAAACAATTGTAAGCTCTGGAGCAGAGACTGTAATTTTCCATATCTTACCAAAGCACAATGGGATGTTGAGCTGGTTTGCCTCCAGAGGCTCTTGCTATATAAAGAAACAGTAATGTACCAACATATTGTAGATGAGGAAACTGAGGTACCAAGAGCCACTGCAGAAATTTTCAAAATCTAGAATTTCAGAGATCCTAAAGATTAAAGATAATGCTTGTAAGGAGAAGGAGCAGTATTTGACATGTGTAGGTACCCTTTTTCTGCACGAGGAGTAGAGCATATTTAGAAGGGACTCTTTTAGCCTGAGATGTTATGCTACTTTTAAACACCTTCACAATAGTTTTGTATCTGTTATCTCACTTTTATTTTAATTCCTCAGTGTCCCTTGCCCATCGCTAAGAAGATCAGATACCCTTGGAAATGGAATAGTCTGTTTGTAATAGCTACATTATATTAAAACCCAGCTTTTGATTTCCAGTCCTGTTAGCAATGCATGTAAGAAGAGATGATTTTCTATCTAGATAGGCCATCAAAAGGTCTACTTACACATACAGGTTCAGATCCTTAGGCAGGGAGTAGAAGGAAGGTTGCCTGACTCACAGTCCAGAACGCAGCCTTGTCCATGCAATTACTCACACAGTCCAATATCAGAGAAGCTTCCCCATGCTGCTTTGCAAATGCATCTCATTCTTAAGGTAGAAGAAGCATAGAGATCATCGGGATTTTAGGGTTATGATCCAGGTATAGTCCCTGACTGAGGGTCTCAGTGCTAATAAATAATGTACTTTTTTGTTTGTTACAAAAATCTTTTGAGGTTATTTGTTTCAAAGACTTTTCAAAAGAAATCTTGAGCTATTGCATGGTTTGCTTGGTTTTTCTCCTGGGTTACACCTGATAGAGCACACTGATCACAGAAGGCAGCTGAAAAATACTGGTGCTTTCAGCTGCTGCTCAGGGTGGCTTTTTAACACTGCCTGAGTACGATATATCAAAAAATGGTTCTTTACAACACAGCAGTTGTTAAAACGCCTCATCAACAAAGGTTTTGCATATACATAAGGGAGCATGATCACACTGGCCAGCTCACTTGCGAAGTTAAGGAAGCTATTAGTTACAGGACAGGAAGATGACTGTGGAAGTAATGCCCATATATTTGTAATTGTATTCACAGAGCTCTTAGCTAAAAATAGGCAGTAATGGACATCAAGGTGAAGGATGCCCGGACCCTTCAGAGGGAAAAAGCATATTCTATGTTGGGAAATATATTCAAAGCCAACAGCTGAAGCATTGTCTCTTTAACATGGTGCTGCAAGTTAACCTAGCAGTGCTTCCCCTAGTTTCTCATTTGGATCTACAGCTGTCTTGACTCACCATCTTTAGATGATATAGTCATCCTAGACTATATGGGACTCAATGAGAAGGGTGAGCTTTAATGAGCCTCTTCTGATTTAGTCATTAGTTTGATGACGATGCTGGCTCATAGGCGAACATTTTCTTTTGCTTCTTCGAATTTACTTCAGCCAGATGGAGACCATGGAATCATCTAAATGAAGAGGAGCTCTGCTGTTTTCCCAGTGATGCTAGCTTTGAATTTACACAGGTGCACCTGGAATTGTTACCTGGCTTCCTGCTGGCTTTGGGGAACAGTAGGTAATGAGTTTAAAAACAAACAAACATTCATAAAACAAACCAAAACAAAACCCCACTACCTAAGGAATACAGCAGGTGAGATTTTATTAGCCTTTTTAGGCCTCTGACTAATTTTCAGGTAGCATTTTCAAACATGACTTCTTAAGGACATGGAATGGCCTGTAAAGCCCCATTTTAGGGACCTAATTTTGCTACTCAAGTCATTCAGCAAGACTCCCAGGTCTTTTTTTATGGTCAGTGGAGAGAAACAGACTGCAGAGCATGACTGAACACATTCTCAGTCTCTCTTGGGAGAAGGACATTCTAAGCTTTTGGTCTTTGCGCCATTTGTTTGTGTGGAGTACAATAAAAAAAGGGCCTTGTTCCGCTAGGAGTCCTTATATACTGCTGTAGGAGAAGGAGTAGCTAATCGCAATGATCCAGTGTAAAAGATTTGTAGGCTTACATTTAAATATTTGAATGTGCAAATAAACTGGAGTGTCTTACTAAGGCTTCAGAAACGGGCTTGGTTGTCTGTACAGAATGCAGCCTTTGGGAGCTATTGCTCCATTGGAGCACCAT
Source organism: Eurystomus gularis (assembly GCA_013400335.1). Classification (NCBI taxonomy): domain Eukaryota; kingdom Metazoa; phylum Chordata; class Aves; order Coraciiformes; family Coraciidae; genus Eurystomus; species Eurystomus gularis. The sequence continues at coordinate 103,907 of VZZY01014470.1, read as the reverse complement.
TCTGACACTCCAACACCTTTAAAAAAATCCTCCTTTCCTTTCTCATTATTATGAAATAGCACACTTTCCTCTCTTGATCAGGGAATAGCCATCTACATCTGACTCTATCACCTTTTCGACTTCTGCACTATTGAAGGGCAGAATGGCAAGTTAACCATCTGTATTGGGAATTTTTCTCGCAATTCATTGTGTCCATATTCTGTTCTTTTATGAATATAAATGCCACAGAATATCTGGGTCAATGATGTCTAAAGTTCTTTTTCTCGCATCTTTAATTGACTAAACTTAAAACAGGCCCTTTTGTGAACTTCTTTGGGCTGTATTGACAGCAATTTCTTTTAAAGAAAATGTCAGAGAATCTCACTTTCAGGAGTGAAATCATCCTATGTCTTACATGTTTCTCAAACCCTTTTACCGGAATGGGGCTTGAAACGCACTCACACTGCCCAGTGTTTGAATTTTGAATCTGTGCTCCACTTGTTCCTCCTTGTCTGTATTTTTTAACTTCTCTAAGAAGAGCAATTTTATGCCCTCTCTCTGGTGCTGTTTGAATTCATTTATAGACTGCTAGGATCTCACAGAGATTTACAATACTAATTAATTAACTTTCACATTTCCCTTGGGTTGTAGGTAAGGATTATTATCCCCATTTTACAGGGGTCACCAATGCTCTCCTCTTATTCAACCTTCTTTAAATCAGCAGTACCGCCACTGAAATCAATAGTATTATCTTGCAGTAGAATTGATATGACTCAGAGAAGAAGCCGGTCCAGAAAATGCACAGCCTGGGCTTAACTGTGCTAAGATGTGTGTTTCCTTCGTGGGACTTTGAGAGATAAATAGAGATGAGGGGTTCATGGGGGTGTCCTGAAGGTGGGTTCTACGGAAGTCTCAAAGAGCCCATACGATTGAGGCCTGAGGGACACCCAGTCCTGCAGCATTCCTGGTGAATGGAGACACGCTCACAGTCACACTTCAACTTCTCTGCAGAAGTCACACTTCTCCAACCAGCCCCCTGCATACAGCTTTGGTACTTACAAGGCCTCAAAAGGGACCAGGAGCTGGAATAGGAGATCCACAAGCTGAGTGCAGAGAGACAGAAGCAAAGCTGGCAGAGGATTTTGTAGAAGCCTGGTCCCCTTCCAGGATTTCAGTGCTGTGTGTGCAGATGAGATCTGAGTGTGATCAGCCGGTGCCTACCCACACTGATGATGTGATTCACAGCCAGTGCAAATACAGCTTTGAGAACAGATGCCATCCTTACAATTCATAACAGAATACTTTGGCAGGCTGTGTCCTGGGGTGAGAAGAACCTTCTTCATGCCTGCAAGAAACAGCAGTGTTGGCAAGACGTGTTTCTAAAGGCTTTGTTAGTTCAGGAGCAGACTGGTCAGTACTTCTCAGGTCTGAGCCCAAAATAACTTCTCCAAGGTCAGCCAGCAGAACAAGAAATAAATACTGGTTCCCATATGTCTACTTGTACTTTTGGATTCCTTCCCTAACTAAGTCTTTCATTTAATCCACTTTGTCTTGAACTGTGCATGGTGGTGGTTTGTTTCTGATCTATCCATAGCAGCTGTATTTATGGTGGCTCCCCAAGCACCTCTTGATCTGTCTCTCCCAGTGGAATTGTCTATCAGCACTTTTTATGAGCTTCTTGATTTAGGATATGTATTGTGAACTTTGGGAGCGCTCTCTGGACGATGACTTGTTTATGGTGCTCATGTCATTCTAGTTCAGAGTATTTATTAGCCCAAGTCTCCCTGTCGCTATATTACTTTAGGAGAATATGGATCTTTATCGTCTATGTGCTTTGATTTTTCTAGCCATGCAGGAGACATACCAACTCTCCAAGTTTTAACAATTGTCTCATTAAGATATTTTGCACTTTTCTTAACTAAATCTAGCAAGTATAATAAAGCAATTTCTTCAATTTACATGCTGGACATGCATCTGGACACTTTATCTACTCCTTCCATTAAATTACTCTTGCTTTTGCCAGATTATATTGGTGCTATCTCTGACTGCTTGAAAGATAAGACTGGCAAATAAGATTAAAAATAAACACAGTTATTTTTAAAAACCTTTTGTGCATACATAGTTCTTGAAATCTTGGTACAATTAAGCCCTCTTTTTTCCTCAAAGAATTCCATCTAGGACATATTATCTTTATTGTTTGAACTTCATGGAGGACCCTTCCTGAAACTGATGCAAGGTGCTGTGTGAAGAAAGGAGAAAAAACATGTTTTGAATAGACAGAGAATGGCTTTTTATTCCTAGTTTACAGGAAATTGAGACAGGGATGTGCCCCAGATTGCCAGGAGACCTGAGGCAAGATAGGAATTGTGTTGTCCTGAGTCCCAGTCTAGTACCTCAATCATTTGACCAGATTTGCTCTGAAAAATAGTGTTTGTGAAATCCCAACAGCCTTGTTAGCCAGTCCAACACTCACAGGACACTGCCTGCAGTGGGGAATGGGAGATAAGGGCTTTTGTGGGCAGTGTGCATGCTACATCCTTGCAGTTGGTATAGCAGGTGCTGCCACTTGTTTTATTGATGTATATAATTTGAAGGAATGTGGAACATGAGCAAACTGCCCTCATGAAGGAGTAAGGTGGAGAATAAAACTAGCAAAACCAGGAGAGGATGTAGCAATCTTTTCTGCTGCTTTCTCCCTATCACTGTGGTTTCCTCATTGTCTCCCCTTTGGCCTTTGTCACCTGTCACTGTGCACCTGCAGCCCCTGGTGGTATTCTCCGCCAGTAGTGATGGACTGGTGCAGCGTCAGTAATGATTCACTGTTTAGGAAACTCCCAGCTGAGACCAGCTGGATCTTGCCATGCAGTCAAAACCACCACTATCCCCATAACAAAGGCAGCATAGAAGATCTGTGTCATGGGCTCAAATGTGACAGTTCATGGGCCCATCGAGGTGGAGGTTGTTTTGGTCTAAGATGCCCCTGCAAACTGCAGCATGAGGATGTCATCAGACACGTGTTCTGTCTTGCTGGTGCAGCTCTGGCAGTGCTGGCAGGGAACGTACGCTCTCCCCCACCTCTTAACAGCAAGATTTAACACAGCTCATTGCCCAGGCCCACAGTCAGGAACGCAAGTGCAGACTGAGGAGGCACAGAGCGGCTGCTGAGGGCTGCAGGAGAGGTTACAGATTCCACAGTCTTTTTTAATGCAAGTTTCTTGTTACATATCCACTCATACAAACACCGTGTGCCCACTGGGCTCAGATATGAGTTTGGGAAATTCCTTTTTCCCTATCTGCATGTCAGTCACAGTTTGAACTGTGGATTTTTTTTCTCTTCCATTTCATGCCATTCTGTTCTTTTCTATGATAGCTGTGCTTCAGCACTGAAACTCCTGTTATACTGCAAGGTGCATATAGTATTGGGCTAACATTAAATCAGAAATCAGTTCTGTGCAATTTCCTCCTTTTCTTTCTTTTTTTTTCTTTTATTTTGCATTATTGTTCTCCCTGATCTCCTTGTACATTATTAATTCACCAAATGACTTTCTCATTGCTTGCCCAAATACTTGGTGGGTTTCCTTACAATCTTTCCTTCTTGCTTCCTTGTAGAGGGATCCATCTTATAGTCCTTACCCCACTGTTGCTTTGTGGCCCCATACTTCTGTCCTGCTATAAATATCTCTGAAGGAAATCTCACCTCTCTATGATCATTTCCTAATTAACATCTCTAGTCTCTTTGCTCATTTCTATTTTGATCCATTTTCAGAAGGCTCCTGTATCTGTAGTCTTAATCACTCATTGCTTGCTCCTTCTATGTTCTTCTGTTCTTTGTATTTCTGCTTACAGTTCACACTATCCAAGAAGAAACTAAGTTAAGGAGACATCAGTCACTGCTATGAAGCCTGAGAGAGGAATGGTAGCAGGAGTGCAGGAAGGATTGTACTGAAATATGCCATTCCAATGGGAAAAATCTGTTCCCAAGCTAGCAGGAGCAGTGAGGCATCTGCTCTTCAGGGGTCTTTTAGTCTTTCTGTAAGCAAATCTGCATCTGTAGGACGCTCAGAGTATCCCATAGCTTTTCACTTTGGTTAAAAGTTGGTTTCTTGGTGTTTCTTCCCTACTGACCCTCTCTTTTCTTAATTAATTTTCCAGTGTCTGCATCTCCCTTACTGCTCCTACTTATGCATGCCAACAAAGCTACTTTCCTGTTCGGTGAAAACCTCAGGCAAACCACTTCTCCAGAGTTTAGAGGATTAAATGATGACTTTTCTGGGCTGGCAAAATATTTTTGGACAGTGCCCAGCACCATGGTGTTGTAATCTGTCATTTTGGTTCCTGCACAGTAGGTCTGTGGCTCATTTCATCTAACTTTTAAGTATCTAAAAACTGGCCAGTGAAGTATGACCTAGTCATCCTAAGCTTCCTTTGTAGTCAAAAGAGAAAGACAAGGCAAGGCCTCTTACCCGCTTTAGAGACCTGTCTTCTCTTGGGATAAATCATTACTTGGGTCCTCTCCATTTTTTTTTACTATTGATAGATATGGCTTTTGTGACTTCTTGGGCAATTTTGTCAGATGTAGACTTTCTGAAGTCTGTAATATGCAAGACATCAAGGTAGAGCAGGATCTAGAACAGCAACAGTAACAACAGAAATGATGATGACATGTTAGGGATTGGAATAAATGTTTTGAACCTAGGAAGAACAGCCTCTCAAGAAAAATAATAGTAATCACTTTAAAAAAATGAAAACAAACCAAAAACCCCCAAATGTGGAGCAGAATCAGTAGGGAACATCACTCGCTTGCCATGGTTTGATAAGCCCCTCTAATGTGCTGGAAAAGCAAATTCAAATGGACAGTGTTATCTTCCCTGAAGTATTAAACTCAAATTTATAGTGGTGTTTGAGCACCCCTTGGGACATCTGAAGCCCACGATGACTTTAAGAGCTGCAAGAATGGCTCCTGTAAATAGAAGAATTGGTGAGGCCAATTCTGCCAAGCACTACCTTGGAGTGGATTTCTCCTTATCAAACAAGGGACCACCTTGGAGGAAACAGGCTGAGGTTTCAGATAACCAGAAGCTATTCTACAGTTCCAGGCAAATCCAAAATTTGTTTTATGTGAAGGCACAAAGAGGAACCAAGAAAGGATAATAGGCAAGAGACAGAGTCATCCTTGGAAATATTTGCACCAGGCACCTGGAGGAAAAAAAAAAAGAAAAAGAAAAGTTGCTGTTGTGGGCAGGGTCTAGAAAAGTGTTTGGAACTGTGAGCAGCAAAATTTTTCAGGAAACAGTATGTTGTGTGCTAGCTTTGGGAAAAAAATCAAACAAAACAACCCAAAATATGAATGCATAAGTGGTACGTGATTCACCATCATTTTTCTTCTCAAGGGATCAGCCCATGTGCCCTGAAATATGAACTGCTTGGATACAAAAGAATATTCCCTCTTCCCTTGATGCAAAACCTTGACAGAATGTGGTTTCTTTTGTTCCTGGCATGATGAAAAGGAGAACTGAATGAAATAGTGCAGCAACAGATAATTAATGATACCCCAGCTTCTGGCATTTATTTTTTCCCCAGGCTTCGAGAACATATTACCTAAAATTCACCTCTTGCATCATCCTCACAGAAAATACAACTGTTACACTCCCTAAATACTCCCCTGACTTTTACCTGGTGTGATCACATCCCATGCACAGCAAAACCATCAGAGCTTTACCAAGCAGTGGGTGTTGGATGTGCATGGAGAAACAAAAGTTTCTGTCTTTACAGCAGACATCCCCACTGGTCCCAGAACTGAATGTTTTTGCAGACTTTGTCAGTGGAGACAGACCAGAGGAGAAGAGAGGAGATGCAGAACTGCGTGTTTGACACATGACATAGGAGCATATACCTACCAGGATCGGGCTGTTTAAAGTTAAATTTGTGTCCTTTTAATTTTGCCTGATGCAATAAATCTGCACCTCTCAGCAGACAGGACACAAGCAAACCTGTTGGCCTGGTGAGATAAACATAAAAACTTCAGGGACTGCTTCCAAATCTATGACCCAATGATCTTCTTGATCTGCTCTGAATATTGCTTTTCCAACAGATTCTCAAGCCTGTGAGGACTGAAATCTCAGTTCAGTACTTTATGGTGTCTTTTATGCTGTTACATGGCTGTATTGAATTTGCATGGCAAGATTTTGATAGTGGGGAGGCTATAGGGGTGGGTTCTGTGAGAAGCTGCTAGAAGCTTCCCCCCATGTCTAATGGAGCCAATGCCAGCCAGACAGCCCTGCTGATGGCTAAGGTCAAGAGCATCACTGATGGTGGTAGTGTCTCTGTGACAACACATTTTAAAATGGGGAAGACTTCTGCAGAATGATGACTGCAGCCAGAGAGAGGACTGAGCATATGTAGGAGAACAACTCTGCAAACACCAAGGTCAGTGAAGAAGGAGGTGAATAAGGTACTCCAGGCACCACAGCAGATTCCCCTGCAGCCTGTGGTGAAGACCATGGTGAGGCAGGTCATCCTCCTGCAGCGCATGGAGATTAATGGCAGAGCAGATATCCATCAGCAGCCTGTGGAGGACCCCACGCTGGAGCAGACGGATGCCCAAAGGAGGCTGTGACCCTGTGGAAAGCCCATGCTGGAGCAGGCTCCTGGCAAGTCCAGTAGACAAGTGGAGAGAGGAGCCCATGCTCAAGCAAGTTTGCTGCCAGAACTTGTGACCTTGGGGGGGACCCAAGTTGGAGCAATCTGTTCCTGAAGGACTACACTCTGTTGAAGGGACCTGTGCTGGAGTAGTTCCTGAAGGACTCAAGTTAGAGAAGTCTGTGGAGCACTGTCTCCTGTGGGAGGGAACCCACTCTGGAGCAGGGAAAGAGTGTGAGGAGTCAGAAGCAATGTGTGATGAACTGACTGCAACCCCCATTCCCTGTCCCCCTGCACTGCTAGAGGGGAGGAAGTAGAGAGAATCAGGAATGAAGTTGAGCCCAGGAAGAAGGGCGGCATGAGGGAAAGGTGTTTTTAAGATTTGGTTTTATTTCTCATGACCCTACTCTCATTTGATAGGTAATAAACTAAACTAATTTCCCCAAGTCAAGTCCATTTTGCCCGTGACAGTAATTGGTAAATGATCTCTCCCTGTCCTTCTCTCAATCCATGAGTTTTTTGTTATATTTTCCCTCCCCTGTCCAGCTGAGGAGGGAAGTGATAGAGCAGCTTTGGTGGGCACCTGGAATTCAGCCAGGATCAATTCACCACAATGGTGAGTTCAGTATGGGTGAAAACATATAAATTTACTCATTTTAAACTAATTTTCACATATGTAAATGAGCACACATGGGAGAAACGTGGACGGTGGGATGTTGAGCCTCAGCGCTGCGTGTCATAAAGCAGATTGAGTAATAATAATAAAAGAAAATTTGATCCACTTATGTTGCAAGATTTTATGGTTTATATATGTGCAGGGATTTAAGGATATATATGTTGAACATTGTTGTTATTTAACAATGAATTCCAACAGATTTAATAAAACATTTGCTTGTCACTTTACGACAAAATTGCTTTAATAATGTGTAGTGAAAAGCTTTGCATTTCTGTGATAGATAATATTTTAGTGTTGTTACATTTGGAAAAACCAACACAAACTTGTCTTTAAAATCACTGCATTTCTTATCTGGCCTCTGTTCTCAGTGAGAGCAAATGTCTGTGCCATGTTTGAAGAAATCATGAGAGAAGAAGTCATGAACAAGACACAAAGAGAGGAAGCTCCTAACAAGCTGCATAAGATGATCTGGATGGGCACATTACTTTGCCTTTGCTTTCTCCGAGCATAGGTATATAAGGAAATATGTTCACTTTTAGCTACATTCAATATGTAATAAAAATGAATTTGTTTTTTACTTACCTGGATGAAAAATGCATCTTTTGCTGTTAATGGACAGACATATTTTCCTACTATAGTGTAACTCAAATACAATTCATCTACCTGCCTGCCCCCTAGTATTTCACCCCTGTGCTCAGTCAAAGCAATGAGAAAATGGAGCCCTATAGGAATGTTTTTTAAAAGTTATGAAGGATAAAAATAGAGGTCTGCAGAGGATTAGCTTTATGGTTAAGGCGTTGGTGTGAGAATTGGGAAATTTGTCTTCAGTTCTGAGCTTTGCCACCTCAGGCAAGAGAATTAGTCTCTTTTTGCCTTTGTTCTTCATCCTCAGGATCTTTCTTTGCTCGCTCTTTGGATATCTTCTCTTTTTAGGCTGAGGTCAGGTTATTTCTTTTTACATTTGTATACTCAGGAGTTATGGCTACCTGGCTTCTGGGTGCTACTTTAATATACCTGAGTGTTACTTTAATATAGCTAGAATTTTTAATAATTGTGATGATAGTAAGAAAGAAGGAATTTTGTTGCAAACATTAATTCAGGGCTGCCCTTCAGGCTGTTTCCTTGGCAGAGAAACCCCCCACCTGAAGGTAACTGGGAATTCATGATAGAATCCAGTTTTGTTGACATATCAGAGACATGTACTGCAAGCTTCTGCAATGTAAGACTTAATTCTTTTTGAACCAGGTGCGTTCAATTTTTTCAGACTTGTGCTTTTGCAGGCGTTGCAAGCCTTGCAGCTCTTCACAGACTGCGGTGGGATCAGATGTGCTCTGCAATGAGCTCCACACCTGCTTAAAAGGACGAAGAAATGGCAAGATCTTTCTGACAGTTTTACTCTGGGAAGAACTCCAAGAATGGATATTACTTATGGGATATGTTTTTCCTTTGACTCTCAAAGTGTATTAAGGAACAAAGATGGCCAAGGCAAAAGGTTATATTCTATGTGCAGAATTCCCACCAAATTAAATAAGGGCCATAGGTTTTACCTCAAGAGTTCAGTGCTGCAAAATGATTTGACATTGCAATGGAAGTAACAGTTTTGGAAAAAAATCACCAAAGCTTGTTTTGATCTTAGAGTAGCTCTCTGTAGTTTTGGGACAAGAAAGTAACTTCTTAAATTTTCCATGCCTCATTGTCCTTTATAAAAATTAAATCAATAAAAATCTGAGTAATTTATTAAATAATAAAAGAATCATTCTAACATTCTTTAATAAAGCACAAGTCTAGTCCTGAAATGAATGGAGAAGATTCTCTTGACTTCAGTGATATCAAAGTTAATTATGAGAGAATTTGTCAAGTGTCTAAAAGGTGAGTATATCCATTTTATTTTGAAAAATGAAGTTTTTTTCTTCTATAGGAGACCCAATTTTGTTTACTGTAAAAGCTGAATTAATATATATGTTCTGAATTAATATATAAAAGGTGTTCCATCTTTTAAAGTATTTCCACCAAGTCCCCCTTGTCAAGGCAGCCACCAGGTATCTGCTCCTGTTGCTCATGCTCATCCTTATCTCACCTATGGTCTTTCTATTAGCATAGGTATTTGTAAAACAATTTTGAATTGGCCCTTCATGCCAATTCTCATCCTCTACCAAGTATACTTGTGCTTTTCCCTGTTACCTTCCTCATGGTAATGGAAGCTCCATAGAAATATACCTGAAATTATCACATCAGCTGCCTTTAAACTCTTCTTTAAAAAAGGTCTTTTCTGTGGTGCCCTCTAAAAAGGGGATGATGGTTTGACTGTATGTTCACTAACTCCATTCCTGTTCATAATGACTGACTTCTGCCTCACCATTTTTCTGTGTCCTTCCATCAGAATACACCCATCTGCTGTCTACTGTTTTATATTCTGATTATAACCTCTTTAACACAGGAACTACTGCTTTCTCACTTCTTTTAAATTATCTGGTACAATTTTGTTCTTGACCATGACTAAGACAAAAGTGTTGTGGAAAGAAAATACTTATTAAGATGCTTTAAACTTTAAAATAAAATCATGGTTAGGTAGGTATCTATTCTGAGTGTTTTTCATCTTTGGCTTATTATCAAACAGATTATTATTACATGTGAACTTACTGTGAGGATATTGAAAAAGTCTCTAAAAACCTTTTCTTTAGAAGACTTGTAGTCTGATAGAAATTTCTAGATAATTAAGGTGGCCTTACAAGTCTTGGGCTGAGTCATCGATGTTCCTAAAATAGTTGACATTACTTCTGTCTTTTGTCTCCAGGATTTCTCTAATTCCATTCAAGTGGTTATTCAGAGAACTTTTATTCCAGTTTCTTTTCCACCAGATATTTTGTTCATAAGGAAAAAATTTTCTAAATAGAACTACCTCATGCCATATGAGATATCCAGTATATCAGTGCTCATCTCCAACTGATGGTTTGGAAGAGTGCAGGTCTCCCATAGGTCTTAGTCTTAACTAACCTGAAGTACCTCATAGAGTACTAGGTGTCTTAGCAACTGAGCCTTGCTCTCAGTGGCCCAGTGGCTCTGTTAATGATGTGTGGTTGCAGTCATGTTCATGTAGTCTTATGGATCATCCATCTTTGTGTTCTTCTGGCAGAGTCTGCACTTTATTCTAGAGGGTGAGGCTATGAAAAAATATTCCTGTGATAATTATCAGTGTTCATGAAACATTTGGACAATGCTTTTAGATATATGTTTTAAATTTTAGGTTTTCCTCGAGGAGTCAGGAGTTGGCCTCAGTTATCTGTGTGAATCCCTTCAACTCAGGATATTCCATGATTCTATGATTCTTGTTTACTAGTTGAAATATCTACTCCCAGCATTTCTGTTGCTTAAAGAGAAAGCCTACTGGTCGGGTATGTCCCACCTGGTTACGCCTTCCCTCGTATGCTCTTGGTGCCAGCATCAAACATCCATCCACTGACAGTGTACATTGAGAGTCTTTAAAAGTGCTTTACATCTTCTGTATTCCCATATGACTTCCATGTCATGCTGTGTGATAAGCTTCATTCTGAGCAGCTGTGATGGGGCCCTCAGCTGGCTGTTGTAAGCCACTTGTTTTCCACCACTTGGGGGAATTGCCATCAGAGTTCTTAAGAAATTTTGCTCATGCTCCATATGAGAATTCTGCCTTCCATCTTGAAAATATGTGTGTGCTTTTTCCTCATATCTTCAAACACAGGTGGTTTATTTTCTTTGAAATATTTAGTCAAGGGACATTGTTTCCTAAACAGAACTCCTAAACAGTACTTTTCTACTCTATTCTTTTCCATGTTAACCTGGCAGCATCTGCTTCTGCAAGCAGACCTTGGTGTACAGCGAGCTGCTTCCTCGCCAGACTGTCTCATTTCTTAAGAGTGGTGTCCATGATATCAGAAGAGGAAACCAGGACAGGGGGAGTATTTTTATTAACTCAACTGAAGGGGTAATTTCCATAAATTTTGGAATTCACCAAATAGTGGAGGTGAAATAGAACCCAGTTTTCTTGAAAAGTTGGTTTCCTGTTCATTCTTCATCTTACTTCTAATAATGGCTGGTATTCCTGTAACACCTATGATTGATTGGGCTACTAACTATTTTATGAACACTAAACCTCTCAGAAACCAGATAGGATTATGTTCTGTTTTATTTATAGGAAACTTGCCATAAAAATATAAGCAACTAAACCAAGACCACATAGGAAATGTGACAGAACTAAGACAATTGTTGAAATATCCTTCTACTATTTCTGGATTAGGGTCTTTTTTCATTCCTTTCTTAATAGCTATTCCTTGGCTCTTGGTCAGCAATACTTCAGGATTTGGCCCTGAGAGGTGGAGCTTGAGAGAGTATTGTAAATTTAACCTTCAACATAATTTGCTTATTTTCAATTTCAGATGTATTTATTCATGATTCTTATTGGATGAACAGGCAATTAGACACTATATTTAAGGAAAAGGAGAAGAGGAGTTCACAGTCTGTATGTATCCTGAATACCTGATACCTTTTGAAAAGTTTTTGTTTGAAGGAATTTGGGATTTCATGCTCCTCAGCATGGAGTGTGTGACCTGTTAACTTAATCTATTAAGAACTGTCTTACGGTGTCTGTCTGAGAGAACTATCAAAATGAAACACACCTTTATTGTCATTTACAGTAAATGGACTTTCATAAGCACAGGGATATGAAAAAACATCCATTTTGAAACACTTTTACTTATTATTTTAAAAATAATAAACTCTTAGAGATCTATGTGCGTTTCATTTGCATTCTCAACAGGGATACATCTCAGGGCTGAACTTGGTTCTTGTCTTTGCTTGCTTTTATTACAAGTTTTACAATAATGGATGTAAGCTATTAAAAAAACACAAAACATCCCATGAATGACCCTCAAAACACTTTTGCATTTCGTAAAGTTTTCTAACTCTACTTTGCAAGCTGGAACTTGATAAGTCACCTGAGAAACTTGAACATGAATCTTTAACTGTCCAGGCTCAATTCTCCCCTTCTGAGTCCTTTGATAATTTACAGCCTTTCAAATAGATGTCAAGGTGGGTGTGAGCAGTGGCATTTGGTTCAACCATCTTTTTAATGTGATTTAGTTTCATTTAACTGGCTACAAATACACAGAAAAGGCATATGACAAAATTGGACCCGTAAACACTTTTATTTTAATGTCTAGTCACAGGATTATCACATTTGGGAAAGAAAACCCCAAACCAAAAGAGGTTTATATACCCTAGATTTGGCAACATCATGGTAGAAAAAATGGTGATTGACCTGAGGGTTAGCTTGGAAGAAGACCTGGGAATTAGACTGGATAAGAGCAATATAATTGAGAGCTTACCAAAGGGGAGATACGGCTGGGAGCAGTTTGGCTGTGGCTGGGTCCGCACTGCAAACACTAGACAGTGTGACCTTTTGTTACAGGTCTGCCTGATGATTTACAGCACTGAAATCAAAATAAGGTGCAAGAACAGACAGTAGACCAGCTTTTAAAATGACTAGGCTAGAAAAGGTGCTTGGACTGCAGGAGGAATAGTATATTGGCACAAAATTCTCTATGTTTGAACAGGAGGAAGTGGCAGGTGCAGGCGTTGGTGTAATGTGCTGGTGTGTGTGTGTATGTGCGTGCCCAATTTTGAGGTATTATCATTTTGAAGAAAGAGGCAATATTTTAGGCTTTGGTCTTTCTGGCACTTAATTCAATCTGAAATTGGCTTTTAGACACACTTTTTGCCTGAGAGTTGAAATTTCCAATTTATCTTGTTCAGTTTATGTAAATTATGAACATTGCTTTTAAGACACATACATTGATGTTTACGAGAGTGCCAAGATTTTTCTCTCATAAACCAGCCAAAAATGTCTTATATAAATTCTGTGCTGTAGATTGGCTATTACAATTGCAAGATCAAAATTATTCTTGGAGGTGATAGCTAACACATCAGCCAAAGACTTTTTTCTGTTCTGTTTTTTTTTTTCTTACCAATTATAATACTTAATAGAGGAAGTCAGCATGTTCCTACCACTGCAGAAAATGGATTACTGAAAAAATTCACAGCTTTGGTGTGTTTAGGGACTTGAGCTTCGAAGCATGAGTTCTTGTAGTTTTTCTTTGAGCTTTTTTTTTTTTTAAGTTTAAATTTAAATAAAACTCTTCAAACTCCTACAATACCATGTAATTGTAAAATAGTGTCTGATCCTGCAGAACGTTTCAGATGGAATTCATTTCATCTGAGTTTAGTTGTCCAGTGAGTCATCTACAGTCAACAGAAATATAGGTGGGTGGTTCATTTCATAAGATAGGTGTCTAGGATAAACAAGATGGATTAGATTCTGGAGGTTCTCTGGGGGTGTGTCTAACCTGCACAAGTTTCTTTCCAGGGGAAGCCTGGAGGATGGGGAATGGGGGGGTGGGGGCAGGCACAGAATTCCAGATTTATTGAGGATATGGCTGTGGCCAGTGCCCTGCGACTGTGGGTCTTATGGTTTATGTACAGCTGCTGTCTCTTCTTATCACAGAATCACAGAACACTTTGGGTTGGAAGGAACCTTTAAAGGTCATCTAGTCCAACCCCCTGCAGTGGACAGAGACATCTTTAATTAGATCAGGTTGCTCAGAGACTCGTCCAACCTAAGCTTGAATGTTTCTAGGGATGGAGCTTCTACCACTTCTCTGGGGAACATGTTCCAGTGTTTCAGTAATCTCTTGTAAAACATTTTTTCCTTATATCTACCCTCTTATTTTAAAATCATCACCCCTTGTCCTATCACAACAGGCCCTACTTGAAAAGATTGTCACCATCTTTCTTACAGGCCCTCTTTAAGTATTGAAAGACTGCAATAAGGTCTCCCCAGAGCCTTCTCTTTTCCAGGCTGAACAACAACTCTCAGCCTGTGTCCATAGGAAAGGTGTTCCAGCCCCCTGATCATCTTCATGGCCGTCCTCTGGACCCGCCCCAAGAAGTGTGTATCATTCTTATGTTGAGGAACCCAGAGCTGAACACAGTGCTCCAGGTGGGGTCTCATGAGAGCAGAGTAGCAGGGGAGAATCACCCCCTTTGGCCTGCTAGCCATACTTCTTTTGATGCAGCCCAGGATGTGATTGGCAGTTATCTATTAATTATCTATAGATGGAACATAAATATGGTCCATTGAGAGAATAAATATCTGTATGCTTAAGCTGGCTGTGATGGCCAGGTTTTGCTGCTGGATGTAAGCAATGATTCCTTCCAACTCCTCCCTTACTCTCAAGATTCTTACCTTGCAGTTTATTGTATGTTTCTAGTCCAATGGTGAAAAGCTCCATGTAAAGTGGTAAGGGGTTTTCTCAGTGAATGACTATGTTTGCTTCTTCTCATATGTGACAGGAACATGTGTACGTTTATGTCTGCCCACTCTATGTGTTGTATGTGCTATATTTATGTGTGTGTGCCTAGGGACAAGTAAATGTACCCTTGGCAAACAGAGGACAGAGATATTGGGCAATGATTTGATTGGCTCCAAACATACCTTCAGGGAAAGAGAAATATGAAGGGTTTATAAGTCTGCATATGAATCTGAGGAATTTCTGGAGTTAAGCATAGGAAAGCCAAAAATATCCTCTTAAAAGTGGTCAAATATCTATGGCTTTGACATCTTGCTCAGGGGAGTATGAGGGATGGAAACTGAATGGCCAAGAGCTTTGGCTGAGCCTGTAGGGCAATAGAAGTTCTGTGGCAGGAAACTAGCCTTACTTTTAGTATTTCCCCTCTCCCATTAATAGCACTTTTCTTCATAGCTGCTGCGTTGTAATTTCACAACCCCAGAATATCTAGAGATTAGGCTGGCTGTTGGATTATGGAGGAGATGACCAGAGCTCCAGTAATAAAACTGTATTAAGCTCCCACCTGTGTGTTATGCTTGGATTTACTAATACAAGACAATACAACTATCAGGCTATTGAGGCCTTCTTTGGTCCTTCCTTCCTGGCAGCATGGACAAAACCAGATATACTTGTACCTCAGCCTACTTCATCCTCGTTTCTTCTGGTGAAAGCAAAAAGGCTTCAGCTTTTTCTTTGCAAAAGAGAAGGTCTCAGCATGCCTCTAGCTGTAGCTCTGAGAGTTCCTTCAAATTGCCGTGAGGCCTCTCACAACATACGTTTGGAAAATAAATAAATAACCCCAGGAGGTGCTTTTTTCTTTCTCCTTCAAGTAGGCACAGGGCTAAGCTTGCTTTGTGTCAATGACATTGTAAAGCAGTTTGTACTTCATAAAACTAATAGTTAATGCAGATGCTGGTGGTAGGAGACTGCTTTTGCAAACATGTCTTTCAAACAATGCATCCTGCTGAACACAGGCTTTAATAATAGAGTGCTTGGATGGCCAGCTGTCTGTCAAACCTCTCTCTCTGCATGCTGTAATAAACTCATTCTCTTTGGGTACAGGCCAGGGAAGTTAGGTTGTGCTCTGCATCTGTACCTGGCCTGAGTTGCAGTGGGACAGTTTCTTAAAATAAGTACTTTTTCTATCTCAAGCTGTGTTAGAAGGAGAGAAGGGTTCTTTAAATCCTTATGAAATTGAAAAAGGTGCCATACCTTTTTCTGGAGGGATTAGAGCTGTAGCTTTACACAGCCTTCTTGCAATTTTATTTTTAGCTTCGGTCATGGCCCACTGGTCTGTTTTCACTTGAATGTCCCAGTCAGTAAACAGGATGCTTGCAAAATTTGGCATCAGAGTGCAAGCTAGAAATATTTTTCCAGGAGTTCTTACTTTCAACAACTTGCCTGGACCATGGTCTTATGGACACTCCCTGTTATTCATCTCTGGGGAAAAAAATACCCAGGAATGTCTGCTTTTATTTCAGAATGCAGGATTGTTTCATACAGGTTCAGCAGCAGTCCAAAGCAGCTGCTTTACATGGTGCACAAATAAAACCTAGCTTACCTTTTCTTTTCAGCTTTGTTACAGGCTACTTTAGAAACCAATGAAAAGGTATTTTTAAATGCCTATAAGTATCAAAATGCACCCGTAATCATCCACCAAAATAATCAATGAGTATAGGGAGATAGTAGGGGACTAAGGAAACCCAGAATGAACCCACGAGATACAGGAATGGTTTCAAGCTCCCAGTTGCTCTCTCTTTTTTGTGCTGGGGCAAATGGGGAGTAGAAGCAGGCAGTAAACCCAGTCTGACATCTCTCAACCAGATACTTTGCTCTTGGGCTAATACGAAAGGTGCTCTTACCGCCTCTTGGGAGTTTGTCTTCCCAGTAAGCTGGCATGAAGTCTGCTTTGCACTGCTGGAGTTGCACAGAGCAGATTTAAGATCTTGGTCAGTCAAAACCTCCCATCTATAATGCTGGGGTCCAGCACCTGGTGAATTGAGCACAGGCAGGATGCTGCTCTACTAACCTCTGTTTGGTAGAGGTACAGTGTAGGAAGCCACGGCAGCACATACACTGCCTGAGCATCAGCCTCAGCCCTGTCTGGGAGAGCGTGTCTGTATCAGGCAAGGTGCCCCACTGGTGTATTTTATGTTCAGTGCTGTAATGATACACAGTCATTGCATCAATCATATATTTTGTACCAATGACCTTAATAAACAACTGCTGTGCATATTGTGTCTCCCATAAATAAATTTCCATAATTTTAGTGGAGACCTTCACACATAAATGGTATAACACTTTTTACAGTTAATCAGCGAGCATAAGCAACCAATGCAGTAGTGCATACGTGTAATGAGTACAAAGCTCAATCACATCTGAAAAAAAAAATAACCTCCCCCCAATTTAGTAATTCCAAACTCTCCAGACATAATAATCAAAATGCCGGTTCTGTTCCTACCTGCCACATCCTCAAGTGCTTCCCTTGCTACATTTCCTCAGTATGTTGCATAGACATGACAGAAAATTGATCTAGGCAACCATTTATTGATTAACCTTCTGGTATGAAAAATTGTGTATTAACCTGAACTCAACCGGTTCATCATTCCCTTCCTTCTCGCTCTGACATTCCAGAGAGAGGAAAGCCCTCTCTTGGGAAAAGAGATCCCTAAATTATCATGATACGTCATTTATTTGTCATTCTTTATCCTGATTTTCTCTTGTGTTTGTGTGAAAATGCTGACCAGAGTTAAGCCTGATTATGGAGTAGTGGGAATTTCAAAACAGGTAAGACTAGATTAGAGTCTGAATGACGGAAAGGCTCTAGAATGACTACAGTCCATATACAGGAGAAGCCACGTGGAAGAATTTCTATGTCCAAACCAGGACAATGATCTTATCTGGAACATACACTTTATTACACATCAGGAGCTACAGCCACAATCCTCGATTCGTTAAGGAATGAGGCTTTACTGGTTTTAGCTTTCATAGCATTAATAACTAACATTAAAGATAATTGTTAATTATGAAATTAGATTATTAAATAATAAATAATCTCATGAAACGATGTTTCTTGGAAGACATAGATTCTGTAGCCTGAGGGAACTATTTGTCAAAGTCACATATATGGAAAAAAATGGGGAAAAGTTGGATTAAATTGGGTTTGACCATTTTTTTGACATGACCCATTAATTGAAAGTAACGTATGAGCAATTAACTTTAGGAGCATGGAAGATAAAACTGATGTGAAACCCACATAATGTTAAACTTTTTGGTACATTTTTGGCTGCTCTTTATGCTCCTGACTACAATCAACCTATATTAAAGCTGTCTATGACAGACTTCGATAGTTCTGAGAATAGTTCAGATCTTGGCCATTTTAAGATGACTCAAAGCAGCCAGGGAGGTGTGTTGAGAGATACAAGGAAGGTTCTCATTGACAGAGGACATCCCTTGGGTGGTGCAAGTGGGATCACCAGCTCTAGGCAGCCTTGTAACCTCAGTGGAGAGGCATGTGTTGCCAGGCAAGGTGGAGGACATTGCTTTGCTGCTTTGGACAGCGGGACTGAAAAGATCTCTTAGGCTCTTTTAAATGTACATCTAGTGTTCTTTCAGTAGAGCTTGGGCTTGGGAAAAATACAGAAGTTGTTGTTGCCCTTTTTTCTCCTTAGCTGTGTGGAGTGTAGGAAAATGCATCATGCTCAAACTCACCACCTTACTCTTCAGTACTGTGCTGGTAAGTGTCCAAGACAGAACTTCATTTCTGTGGTTTCCCCTGAAGAATAATGAGCTTCACAGATATGAAACCAAAATGGATGAGTCTTTCTGTTTTATCACTACTGGTGCTTAAAATAAATCAGTCTCCAAAAGGTAGAGGAAAACAAAAGCTTGATTCTCATCTGATGTAAATTGACGCAACATCATGGAAATAAATGGAGCTCTGCCAGGCTCTACAAAAGGACCACATTGTCTAAGCTCTATTCATATTACAATCTGCTTGCAGATGTACAAAGAAAGAGAAAAAAGAACACTTACATGTCCTCTAAAAGAAACGGTATTTAAAAATATTAAAGGAACTGCATGAAACCAGGGGAATTGTAAATCTATGTTAGTTTATAACCACAAAGTGTTAATTTCCTTAAAGTACTAGGGATTTCTTACTATAACTATTATTCTCTACATGGTACATAATGTAATTATCTATATTACAGTAACTATTATTAGCTATTATGCTGTACATAGTATTAGAATAACTTCCAAAAGGAAAAGACTTGCAAGCAATGGACCTGGAAACAGTGGCGCTGAGCTGGCATAACCAGCCCAAGAACACAGAGCATGTCTTTGACAGCTACAAGTAGGAAACTGTCCCCTGGCTGCTGGGCTAGTGATGTTTCATACAGAAGTGTTACTGTAATAATAATAAATAGAGGTAGGATATACGCCTTTGGCTCTGGGAGAGGATTATTTTCCTTGAAAGGTGAACATCACCTTTAGTGCAGTTAACTTTTTCAAGAAGCAAATGTATCTAATTAAGTGATTGTCAAGTGTATTTTAAGTTTAACAAAGCTCACATCATATTTTATTTCCCTTTTACATTTTGTACAGTAATTGTGTAAAGTGCATGATTTACTGTGGCAGCATTATTCAAACTTAATTACAGTGTTAAGAAGCAACCATAACTTGAAAGAAAATAGCTACACTGCTGTGGGGATCCACATGGCAGCTCTGTTTTTTAAAAAAACATTTTTCTTTCTGTGAAGAAAATAAATTGTGTAGAAAATTTTTTGGCTCCTGAAATCACATTTAAGATAAAGTTTCAGTAGGCTTCTTAAAGGATTGAAACAGCTACTTTGTCATGGGATTTTGGATCTTTCTTTATATCCATCTTGTGATTCATCCCTGTATACACACCAGATGTTGTCCAGTCCTTAGGGCTGTATTGTCTTACATGTAGGGCTAAATCCTAGGAAGGCAAGAAAAAGATTTAAAATATTATTATATAGCAATAGTGAGATGTCTCTGTTGGATCAACATGTCTGCTACCTAGAATGCATAATAGAGACCATTCATTCAAAGTACTTTTATACCAATGAGGGAGATAGCCAAGGAATTTTTACCCGCTTTTTTTTTTTCTCTTAATAAATTAACTGTTTATTTACGGCATTTCAGAACTCCTCCTTAGACTTCTAAAGTCTGCACTCCCTAGTTCATGATAGATCCTAGGCTTTTCTTTGCATTTTGCAGAGTAGACATTAAAGGGAAGACCAAGACCTAGTTCTTGCTCCAGACCCAGAACTGAATTGTCTGTCTTTAACATCTTTGGTGTTTAAAATCAATGAAGCATGAGTAAACTTAGATTTTTGTGGAAATGAGAGGTTCCTTGTGATTTCAAAAGACCGTTTATTTTTCAGGTATTGTGAGCAATACAACAAAGTGCTTATGGCTGAGATACAGTGTAAGCTGCAAAGCCCTCATCTACAGTTTACAGGCACTGATCCTACAGAAGTCACAACCTTTGTTGCATCTTTCAGATTACAATGTACAGGTGTCATATTTGTGAAGTCTTTAATGACACAGAGGTATAGATGACTTCCTTAATGGGGCCTGCATCGGTAATTAGTGGCAATGAGATCTAGGTAGCAAGCTATAGATGCTAATGCTTCCTCCATTTCATTTTGTTGGGATCTAGGGTGCTGGAAAAGTATTCTGGGGTGAATATCCTTTTTGCCCCTTATGATATTGGATGAGGGTAAGAAACACATTCAGCTGAACTCAAACTCAGAGCAGTGTGCTTTAAATTGGGCTGCCACATTTAAGAAAATGGGAAGTGCTACATCTTAAATTAATGTATCTAATATTAAGGCTTAAATACATTAATATGATTTCTCATTCCAGGATCAGGTTCCACTTTTGAGCTGTCCTTGTTCCATCTCATAAGGGATAGCTTTCTGCTTTGGGCTCTTCTTGTAAGTTATAGTTACTCTCATCTTCTTTGGAGAATGATGACAATATGGAAATTGATCAAACCCCAGTTTAGGTCAGAGTCATATATCTGCAAAAGGCCATAAAATTCACTTTTTGAGCTGGGCTGTGTTAATCTCACATAGTTTTCTACCTGCCTGTTTCTGTGAACAGACAAAAAATCTATACTAGTGCATATACAGTGCATTACATGCACTTTCTTGATATAATTAGTTGAGTCTCTTCTGGCTTGAGAGAACTTTTTCCCTTGAACAAAATTGATTTTTTAAGTTATCTGATTTGTATTTAATAGTGTATTCAAATATCTTCCTCCAGAATCCATAGACCATCTTGCCTGACCTACATCAACCATGAATTTCTCAGAATACATTAATCAAATACAGTTTCCTTGAATTTTGTGCATTTTTCGCTTTCATTTCAAAAAGGAATGACATTTGGTCTATTTTTCCATTCAGCTGGAAGTCAAGTTCTCAATTTCTCTCTTCGCTGAAAAGCTGACAGTGCAGCATAACAGCATTATATAGGGAGCAGTGGAATATGCATACACCAGTCTGTACCTTTTATGTGTGTGTGCGTCATCACACCTGTAGCCTAATTATGGTAAGATAAACATTAAAGTTAAACCCATAGGTGTTTTCTTGCAGAACTGAAGGTCATTTGTGTACTTGGCAAAGACACTTATATTCCAAAATCCACAAGAGAGTCTCCGCTGCCAGGATTCAGCAGCCACAGGCTCCCGCTGATGCTTCAAAATATTTCATTTAAAATAAAGGTTAATGCTTTTTTTACCTCCAAAATAATACTTTTTTTCCCCCCCACCAGTGCTCATGTAAAATGTATAGGACTAAGATCCTCAGCTGCTGCTGCCTGGAAAAGTGCCACTGGGTTCAGAGGAGCTGGGTGTGTATGCATCATTTAAAAATCAGTGTCTGCAGTGGAGATGGTGATGGCAAATGCCATATGACCATCACAGAAGGGCTTCTGTTCCAGACCTCTGTTTTCGATGACTCTTTCCCATGGTGTTCCCAAAATGTAGTTGAGATTCCAATCACTTACCTTTAGCTGTATAAAGCCTAAATCGAAATTGTTTGTCTAGCTTACTCATGGAGTCACTGAGTAGAGTCATGGACTTTCCAAAGGCGAAGGACAGGAAGACATTTAACAGAAGTGAGATGAACTGCCTTCTGGTATTTCCAGTCCTTCTCCTTTGGCTATTGAGGAAACCAGACAAGTAGTTGGAATAGGATCTCCAAATCTTTAGGCAACTTAAGTGAGATGAGTCCCATTCTTTGTATGACCCTCACTTATCTTCTAGCATTTACAGATCAAATATTTGCATGTAAAAAGCATTTTCATGTAAAGACAAGTCAATTAGGATTAAAAATCCACTTGTCATCACAGAATAAGGCTCTTTAGCGTAGTAATTTTTCCCTATATGCTCAAGACCCTATTCCTCTGATTCCTGCAAGGTGTTTGATCCAGTAATATACTGGTTTTGGCTGGGATAGAGTTGAATTTCTTCATGGTAGATTTAAGGTGCTGTGCTTTGGATTTATAATGAAAACAGTGTTGATAAACTGGAGATGTTTTAGTAGTTGCCGAGCAGTGATTACACAGAGTCAAGGCCTTTTCTGCTTCGCATGCCACCCCATCAGTGATTAGGCTGGGGGAACACAAGAGGTTGGGAGGGGACTCAGCTGGGACAGCTGACCCCAACTGGACAAAGAGGTATTCCAGACCATATGGTGTCATGGTCAGCATATAAAGCTGGTGTGTGTGGAGTGTATGTGTGTGTGCACACGCATGTGTGTGTGAAGGTTGGCTGGGGTTGCCATTGGTCAGGGATTAACTGGACATCAGTTGGTTGGTGGTGAGCAATGGGGGGTTTTTGCATTGCTTGTTTTTCTTGGTTTTGCATATTTTCTTCTTTGTTTTTAATTAAGAAACTGTCTCTATCTCAACCCATGAGATTTCTCACTTTTACGCTTCTGATTCTCTCTCCCATCGCACTGCAGGGGAGTGAGCGAGTGTCTCTGTGGTGCTTAACGTCCTACCGGGGTTAAACCATGATGAGCAATGAACTAATCTTCTTCCTTGTATTTCTCTGATGGATCAAGAGATTCCAGAGTTGGAGTTTTACTAAAGCATTTTAAAAATGAGTGTCTTAAAGTGTAAGAAACCATTAGCCCTTATGCACACACTCATACAAGCCTCCATACAAGTATTCTGACTTTGAGGAGCACTGAGTAATTAGCACTGTCATGAACTGGATGTTGCGTTGTTGGCCACGCTTCATAGTGGTACACACCAGCTGATCTCCACTGGAGGAGATATGGACCTCTGTGGAAGTAACACTGGAGAGACAATCCCAAGAGAAGTTGAAGACTGCTTTCTGTTAGCTACTGGCATGTTCTTTGGAGTGGATTAGAAGAAAGTAACTTCTTAACTGACTGAGATATGCAGAGAGGGAATATTGTTTAAGATTCTTAAATAAAAAAGATTGCAGTGCCTCCTCTTTTCATCCTTGAAGCACAGAGAAGGCACCAATATCCCTTCATCCACATTGTGCTCCTGTAAAAGGGAACACAGGAAATGCCCTAGATCATCTGCAGGGGAAAGCTAAAGGCAAATGAAACTGACAACGTTATTCACTTAATATGCAAGGTAATTCAGCGGGTGTTGAATTCATTTGAATAGAGATGATGTAGTGCAGACACCTGCTGCAACTGCACCTTGCATCCTTGCTACACGAGTGATTTCTCCCAGTGAGAGCCAAGAACATGCTTCAAAACCCTTTGCTTTGAAGTAGCAGTGATATGAGGCTCCAATATGCAAGTATTGCTTGCTGAGGAAATATCTTAACATATTTAAAAAGCTTTGATGAGTAAGAGAGAAGCTTAGAGGGTTGTCATTGTCATCCATTCCATTCCTTGTCATGGGGTGCATGTGCAGGACTCAGGATTAGCTCAGTTTACATTTACCGATGTTGTGTTAGACCAGGTTATCAAGCTGGTTTCTCTTCTTGCTTTTCGTTTCTGTTTACTATTAGGTAGCACTGGAGAGGTCAGATAGCTTTAAGATGCCATTAGTATTGCTTCTTTGTCACTCAGGATTTTGTATAAAGTTTTTCAAGAACTCACTACTTGCTATGTGTCCGGAACCCTGATGTCTAAATCAATGATGAAAAAAAATTCTAATAGAAGTGTCTGAGGTGGTTATAGTGAAGACACCTCTCTCTCGTCATGGGTAATATAAGAAGGCTGGAAAATTAGCTACACGAGTTGCCTGATTTCAGATATTTAAATAATCATTCTGTTATTTCAATTTGGAAATTTAATTCCCATTTGAAGGCAGGTTCAAATGTGCACACAGTAAACCACAGAAATATTTTTTTTCTTACATGAAATTCTTCAGCAGTAGGAGAATATTGGAGTAGTGCAGATATGTTTTATTCCTGTTGTTGCTGGTAAATTTACTTAACATTAGATAAAATACTTTTCTTACTAGTATTTATGGAAGAGGCTGTGGCTTTATATCTATTTCAGACATACACTGCATGGAAATATTCCACAATTATCAAAGCATTACTAGCTATCTTTTCTCCTATAGTTCACCTGGAAGATATTTCAAGAAGACATGGAGGAGGAGAGAAACACTTATCCATACAGTTTGTGGCTGTCAGGTTTATGCGAAAAAGATGTCTTTTGTAGTCCCTGTTACAAATAGGTAATAACAGGGAAATTTAGGGAGGGATTCAGTTTCAGTTCTTGATCCTTACACAGGCAACTTTTCTGCCAAAATAGGAGTGTCAGCTGACAGAGGATTGGGAGGATGAGAAACAAAATAGTAAAGGGGAGATTTCTCTAATAAGAAAAGCACGTCTTTTTCAGCTGACTTCTGCTCTATCTTATTTTCTTTCTCAGGTTGGAATGAGATAATGAGAAACCCATCCTTTGAAATCTGGACCCTTTGCTGCATAAAAGAACATGTCGTGGGAGGAAATATGGCTAACAAACCCACCAAAAGATGTGTTTTTCTTTGAGTCACTGGGTTCTTGGCACTCTGAAATACATTATTTTTTTCTTTTCTTTTCTTTTTTGTTTGTTTGTTTTGTTTTTCTTAAGGGATGGTGGCTAGTAGGGTTACTGTGTTCAGCAAAGTATGACTGAGCCAGCCAACAGGACTGCAGAAAGACAAAATGGTTTTGTGTATTCATCCAACTTTGCACACCCAGTCTCTTCGTAATTGAAGTGAGGGGCAACATAGTGTGACGGATGAAGCGTGCTGCAAGGCTACTGGAGTCTAATTAGAACTGGGGGCAGACTGCATCTGGGCAACGGTTGTCCTGTTTTGTTTGGTTTTTTTTTTTGTGTTAGTGGATTTTCCATTATGTTCATTATTCATAATTTATAATATGGGTGAATCAAAGGTCTTGGTGAGACCTGGAATCCCACTGTGCCTAGTGCTAATTAGATGTATGTACGTGTGTGTGTGTTTGTGTGTGTGTTTGCAGGCACATGCACATATGGAAGAACCCCTAGGTAGAGGAGCCAGGGTCTAATAACCGAATAACCGAACAGTGGGGAAGCGGGGAAATGACGTGGGAATTAGTCATCAGGCACTGATTAACACACTTACTTAGTTATATCGTATTTGGTTGTTTGTATTGATATATTTACAACCAGATGGTGATGTTTAAACATTTGTTTGATATTTAAAAATGTTCCACAATGTTTTGCACAGACAAATGTTGATACTACTTATTCTGGGTGTGTTCAGTAAACAGGGAGTCTACAGTGACTGACTTAGATGTAAAAGACAAACTTTTAATACCTAATCCCAGTAAAATGGTTTTTGACCTGAATGTAGAACTCTGTTCTGGTTCCTGGGTTGCCCTGAATTTGGTCCACAGGGATCAGACTCCCACCTCGACCCCTTGTGCTGTTACCAAGAGCTGTTTTAGTTTTGAAGTTTTGAAGAGCTGTATTAGACTAGATGTCTGATGTAGGCTGGAGCTTACCCCAAGAGACTTACAAAGGTTTCCATAGTGAGGCTATGGAATATCAAGGATTTAAGCACATTGAGTTGAAAAACATTTAAGTCTCTAGCTAGTACTTTAAAGACTAGAACAGGCTATTGTGTACATGTGATAGATATGGTTGTGTTACCTGTTACACAGACTGAATCAGACTTTTTCCTGCACTGGATGATGTTGTCCTGGCATCATCTGTACTTTGAGGGGCACTGCTAACTCCTGCTTGCCTCAAGTGAGGAATGGGAAGGGATAGTTTTTCTTGACCTGCCTTTAGGTGTTACACTGGGCAAATTAAAGGTTGATACAGGTTGTTCTTTCAGCCTTGGAAGGCATGTAATCTGACAAGACAGGTCTTCAGTACAAATATGCATTGTCCCTTGTATGGACAATAGAGCAAGATAAGTCATAGAAGATGGGCCTAGCCAGCCCTACAGGGCCGAAGTGCTATAAAAAGTGTCTGTGAACCTGAAACTGGGGGCTTAAAAATGTGACCTTGAAGATGAAGTAATATATTAAGTGTTTTATTGCAACATACAATATTATAAGAGGGCAAAAAGTGCTGCAGAAACAAATGCACGTCATTATATATATGTAGAGAAATACTTGAGAAAACCTAACAAATTATTGAGACATTATTGCTGGAATAACAACATCCTTCCTCTCCCTTTAGAGTGTTAAACCTGATTTCTTATTCCCAGGACAGAAGACCACAGGGTCAGCCTTGGGTGTCCCAGAGAATTGTTTTGCACCATCATATTAAGCCATGTCCCATTGTTATTCTTTACTGAATTGTCACATGGAGAGCTGAATCTGAGTTCATGTGTCCTGCATTAAGGGCAGTTTCAACTCTGGAGATTTATAAGCTGTCTCCAAATCTACTGCAACTTTTTTCTGCAGTGCTAGTGCACTGACACTGGATCCTCACCACTTAATATTGAGATTATGGTCAAAATGTGGTCAGAAATCAGGCTACTTAAAACAGTACTCCTGCACTTCTTGCCGTGGCTGCCCACTGATGTTATGTTACTGTTTTTTTGCATACATGGTGTCTATTAAGTCTCTGGTCACACTATGTCCTCATGGAAGGTGAAAGCTTGGAGATTATGATCATGGCAAAGAGTAGGAACTACTGTGTGGGGCAGTGCCACATTGTGACAGGTGCTGCACAAACGGAATAAACCGATGGCTGCTACTCTGAAACAGGACTGAAAAAGATGAGTATAATAACTCTTCTGTCTCAGATGGGCTGGAAACATGTTAGGAACAAATGCCAGAAAGTGGATCTGGGTTAGCATTTGGAAACTGCATACATGTCTGGACAGTGGTTTAGGCAGTTCTATTTTTGCTTTGAAAATGAGCAGGAGCATTCTCTCAGTCCATTCTCAGCTGACAGGATCACAACTGTTAGGGGGGGAAATGAATACTAAGGCTTAGTAGCTTATTAAATCGCTCCAGTTATGTCACTGTTTGAATATGGCAAAAAGCTGAACTGAAGTCATTTAGATGCCTTTGAAAGCTTGTTTTTGTGGCTTTGGTTTTAGGGCAGCTTTCCTGGGGTGCTTTAGCCTTCAGAGAAGAGAGAGATATTTCAGCTAGATACCGATTTACAGTTTGCCAGAGGTAGGCTGTTATCTCCTCGCCTTATGACACAGTGTTGGGTACAAATTAGGAAATTTGCTAGTAGTCAGCTCTCAGCTGTGGATTACAGCAGCATTAGATCCCAGCTAACAATCTTTGCACCTAAGTAAGTTCTGCGGGATTTACAAAAATGGTGCTGTCAGCTGAAGATGCAGGTAGGACTTTGTCTTATATTTGTGTGTGCGGTGTACTACTTAGATTTCCTTCCAAAAAATTCAGGCATGAAAAGTGTGTTGAGTTTACAGAAGCAGTTGAGTATTTCAGGTGGGCAGAAGACAGAGCTGCTCTACTGTCTTTGGGTGAATGGCAAAATTAGTGGGTCAGCAGTGGGTGTGAACAGGGACAAAGCAAATCCAGAATCTCACAACATGAGAGACATTCATTCCTTGTTTAAATGAACGGGGTGATTTTTCTACCTACAACTTGATGGCTTTGAAGCCATATAGTTTTCTCTGAAAATAGTAATTCTGGTGGTTATACAGCTGGTAGATTTTTATCATAGCTATATCACAGGTGTATCACTTTTCTAATCTTAGTTCATGAGCAATATCTTTCATGTGGCTGGACTTCACATATGGTGAAGAGTCTTTCTAATTATCCTTGTCTTGCTGTTTTATTTGTAGCAACTAAGGTATTAGAAAGCAAGAAGCTCACATTCTTTTTTTTTTTTTAAGAACAATCAAGCAAAATGGGATGAAGAGTATAATTCCAATGAATTAATTCCTCTTGCATTCCTATTAGGTACAAGCTGTTGACTCTACTCCTCAGCTATAAAGGTAAGATACTTGAATGGCTCTGTGAGATCTATTTTTAATCATATGGGCACAAAGCACCTGATTTAGCTCTTGCTGACATTGGTTTCAATTAGAAGGATCTCTGTTAAAGTCATTAAAACCCATGATGATTTGGGTTAAAACCTAAAATATAATAAAACTAGGCTGAAGTCAAAATAGAACAGACTTATGTAATTGCAGACATAATTGTTCCACTGACTTTCCTAAGTCATGAAATATGCTTCTGTCTGAAGTTTTTCTACAGAAAGATATCAACACCATATATTATCTCCAATGCATTTATTTTTAGAGAGCCATAGCTTTTTTTTTTTTTGACACAGTGGAAAATCTTGAAGTCTGGATCAATCTGTCTTAAAATCAGGGCACTGAGCCTAGTCCTAAAGTCTTTGTCTTTTATTAGGCCAAATAATCCTCCTTCTTCTCTAAGTACAATTTACTTAACTGGTTTTATATCCATTCATCCATCCATGTACTAATAAAACCCTCACCAGTGCAGAATTTCAGGGCTCCAGTGAACATTTCTACTAGTCTTTAAAAGACATTAGTAACCCCATTTACTGTAATTTCAGTGCTGTAGCTGAACTACCTTTAGCTCTATGTTTTCTGCAGAAATCTGATCACATCTGGATAAGGGTAATTTAACAGGTACTTTCTCCCCTCTTTGCCTCCCCTACTTATCTGATACTGTTAAAGACTTAGCTTTGTTCTCTCTTATAGTACTTTGTGACTTTGTGGCTGCAATGGCAAATCACATTATTTTTCACCTTCTCCTTTGGTGTAGCTTTTTGAAGGTTAGCATTCTTCAGAGCTCCTTGTTTTGATCTTTCATAATGCTGTGTGACTGAAGGGGAAAATGATAAACCAGGAGACTCTCTTTAAACTGTCCCATTGGTGAATTTCTGCCCATCTGCTTTGAAATACATGATAGTGATGAATGCCACTTTGCCTAGAACTGCTGTATCTAAGGCTTTTTTACTAATGTATTTTTATCTATGGTAAGATAATGTTGATATAAAGATGGGGCAATAGATGTAGAGATACCATTAATTATTATTTCTTTTTTATTCTTATGTGAAGGTACAGAAAGGAAATGTGGTTCTTTCTCACCATATAAAAGACAGATTTTTGCTTTCTTTGTAAGAAGTTGCAGACTGACCAATATTTTCAGAGCTGTATGGGCAACTAGTGGTGCAGCCAAGGACTGGCAAGTGGGATTTTCAGCAATACTGCATTTTTTAAAATCCCAGTGCATTCTTATCTTTGTTTTTACTAGGCTACTTCCCTCTCCAAATAAAGCCTCAGGCACCTAATCAAGTACTCACTGAAGAAATCCCTACAAAGATTGACAAAATGGGATTCAACTGCCTGAACACAAGTGGTTTTTTGGATGACCAAGGATATCTTACCTGGCCTCTAGCCTTTTCTCTGTCAGGTTGTCCTGTTGGTCCTAAAAAGTTCTATATCTGGTCCTGTAGCATATTTGTCACCCTGCCGGAATCCTCTCAGATGCCCTAGGGCATCTGTGACTAAGCACTTGAATTACTTACAGAGTGTGTTCTGAATTGCCCTGTGGCAATTTCTCAAAGCCAGTATCAGATTCCAGGGAGTGTGAGGAATTTTTAACATCAGCCTTAGTGGAGGAAGAGATCCACAGTTAGGAGGAAAGGAATAGTTCTTGATCCTTCAGAATGACAATGCAGGTTAAGTGTGTGTGTATCTTTGTGGTCCCAGTGACTACATACTCTGGGTGAAAATTTTGTGGCTGACATTTTGATCATAAATATGTGGTAATATAAAGGAGAGCTAAATTATCCTCTTTGGACTCAAGAAATACCAGGCTACATGTATATAGATCTGAGGGTAGAAGTTGGCTCTGATGCTGAGTATAAAGTAAAAATGGTCATAACTCATAATTTCAAGGCAGAGACTCATCTGCTACTAATCAAATCTCCACTCTAACATCGCAGTACAGAATAGCCTCTTAAATGGAAGGGAAATCCCTCCTCTGGCATGAAGGCCTCTGCAGTTTAGACCCTTTAATTCAATACCTTTCCCTGTGGGTTACTCTATATACAGGGCACAAAGGCCTTTTTGAAAGTGGTCTACAATCTGAGAAGCCACTTAGGGCATGGTCTCAAGGGCCTGGAGGATTTTCCAGCCTCAAATCTCTCATAACATTGCTGCCTGCTCTACAAGAGAAGTTCAACCAGTGCTAACACATTGTCCCGATGGGACAAAGCAAATGTCATCACTGTGTGTCCACCCCCTCCCTTGGACAATCCAGTTTTGGATTGCCTGAAATGCACACTTGTGAGGGTGAAGCATACACTGCTATCCAGTGCTGTGGGGGTGTTTTGTTCCATGTGCACTGTGACACCGTTCTTGGGTACTGATGATGCTCAAGAACTGTAATTAAGTCCTTCAAATGCAATTACTCCAGGAAAACAACTCTAGAAATAATACAGAGCTCAAAGTTTATCCTACCTGTCTTATTTCTGCTAGGTACCAGCTCTGCCTATTCTGCTCGAGATTTCAAAATAAAACTGATTTCTTTGGTTTATTTGAGCATCATCAAAAGCAATAATATCTCTGGAGGACACATTATATAATAATAGCACAATGCACCCAGCACTGGCTAAAATGTTATGCAGTCATTTAAACCTGTGTGAAAAATGGCTGCGAACTGGCTGTAAAACTCTCCTCTGACCTGTGCATATCAGTGGGGAATTCTGCCTTGGAGGTTTTTATGCACAGTTTTCCTGGACCGGTGGAAGGCAGTTGAGTGACTTCTTTTCATCCACTGTGTTAGTTTTGCATTTAATCATGCAACTTGGTTGTCTTGAAAGCATGAGGAACTCCATAAACAAATGTATTTATGATGCATAAGTACTAATAGATTAATTTGCATTCTTTTTACAGTGCTGGCTGCGCGAAGCTAAAAGGAGTGAAAAGCAACTTATTTTTGCCAACAAGAAAATGCATAATCCCTGAATGCACCAGGAAAACTATCCATTGAGGAAGAAAGCAACATGTTTGCAGACTCTATTTTTACGCTTCAATTTGTTCTTCCTCGCAGGTCACACCCAATTATCAGGTGATTTGTTAAACCTGTCACTGCATACAAATCTGCTGCCATCCTCCTTGAGGACGGAGATTTTTGAAATAGTTGGCTGTAGACTTTATTTTATCTGAATTACTGGAGAAATGTGGGGGTTTTTTTGTTTGTGTTTTTTTGTTGGTGGTGGATTTTTTGTGTGTGTTTTTTGTTTGCGGTGGGGTTTTTTTGTTTTTATTTTTTTTTGTTTGGTTGTTTTTTTTTCACTTAAAGTACACCAAAAGTCAAAATACAAGGAAGTTAAGTTGTGGGAGAAAAGAGCCTTAAGAATCCATCCATTTGCTTTCCTAAATAGTTTTCTAGTTAATTTTTGGTAGCACGACTCTATTATTGATTCAACTAGACTGTAATATACAGCCCCTACCCTACAGAACAAAATGCAGGTCATTCATCCTTTCTTCTGTTAATTCTTGCAGCTGCTGGAATTTGTAGTCTGCAATGCTATACACAGAAAAATATCTATATTAATCTTTGTATGGCACATTGTGTTTTTCAGCATCTGTAGCCTTATCCTGATAGGAAATCATTTACATATACACTCCTTTTCAGCCAAGCACCTTAGAACAATTTGCTAAATGTAAGTTAATCTTCACAAGTTCTGGGTGAATGAGGGAAAGGTTGTTATCCTGATTTCATCCCTGGGGTAACTGAGGAACACAGAAGATGTGAATCTTGCTAAATCCACAAAGAAAGTCAGGTGGAAACAGGGATTGAAAGCAGGTGATTTGGCTCCCTGTCGTCTTCCTTAAACTTAAAACATCACTTCTGCCTGGAGGCATGACTGTTAATAGGTAGCCTGAGGTTGGTATTTATATATATATAAAATCTCCATAGATATATTATGGAGATGGTGGATATGGCTAAAATATTGGTCAACAGTTGTTTCATTTCTCAACAGAAAAAAAAACAACATAAAACTTGAACATGAATTAAGGACTTGTGGCTTCCCTATGTAGTTATGTGATGTGACTTTTGTGGTCATCATCTTTAGAGTGTTTCTAAGTGCTTTTGACAGCACAGGTTGTGCTCCCTTCTGATCTGTGTTGACATGACAAATATGAGGAGGATTTCCTGTTGGTGCAAATCAGAGTAGCTCCAGTCAGAATGGCTTGAATAGAGGGATGTCAATGTGCACACTATTTGTAGGATATTTTCAGTGTATTTTCTATCTCACATTTTGTTTTCAGATGCCAACAATTGATGTTAGATTTCTAAATATTTTTTAGAAAGCAGTTTCATTGCTGTATTTTCTACTTGAGACTATTTTTAAAGAAGGCTGGCAGTCTGATTGCAAATTCATTAAAAAAGGAGAAAAGAAAAAGAGAATGTGTTCTTTTAACAAGTTATAGGGCTAAGAGTCTCTGGAATAACACACAACTTATTGGTTTCTCTGATATAATTCATTGGACCACCTGCTGCCCAAGGACATCTGCTAAGCTGTAGAGTTGAACTAACTTTGATCATGCAAAAGGGAGATTGGACTGTGCACTTTCCTCTAGTGACTGGAAAATGGTTATCAAGTTGTGGGGGATTGGCATATGTGATCTGTTTCTGCTGTGCTGCTTGACTAGGTACTGATAATTCAGCAATCTGACAGGCTATGGCTTGGGAGAACAGCACAGTCATCTTAAATTATCTCTTGTAGCCTAAAATGCAACAAGAGGAAATATAGGAAGTTGTGGCTGGGGTGAAAATAAAATAAAATAAATAAAAACATAAATGATATCACTCTCCTAAAATGAAAGGCTTTCATCTTTTCATTGTATTTAATTTGTGAAGCATGAGATGAGAAATCTGGAACTGCCAAGTTAGTTCAGCAAAGAAGTGGAAAAATGAATTGAAAATTTTGGAAACTTTTTTTCTTGTAGTTTAAAATGACATTTTAAAAACCACCAAAAACCAAAGTGTCATTTTATGTAATGTGCAGCCATTGCTGGAACTGGAATCGGAATGATTTTGATTTGTTGCTCTCCAGGTACCAGGAAGCCCTATAGGAACACTGTGAGGACAGGGCAAAAGCTAAGGCAGTATGATCCTTGCTGACAAATCAAACTTTGAAGGACAAAGTGTTCTTTATAGCACAAGGGTCAATCATTTGTACTGAGTGATCACTGCAGAGTGAGGAGACAGCTGTTGTCAATGGGAAACAATCAACCAATTCTTTTAACAACTGGCTGCTGGGCATTTAGTTTGGCATGTATATATATACATGTAAGTGTACACTGCAGTATTTAAAAATGTAAGTATGTCTCTGTGTGTCTGTGCTTATTACTGTCATCTTGTGAAATCAGTCCTTTCATGTAATAATTAAAGGTTTCGGGCATTTTTGCCAACTGACTGGCATTACAGGTGTTCTGGATGATATGCTTGTTTCACTTGACAGAAGGTGAATCCTGGCATTATCCATGGGCTTTCACACTGTGGTTATGTGGGATATATAATGTCTCTAGCCACTTCTTACTATTCAGGGAATTAATAAACAACAGCAGTGATACGAAATAAAAGAGCAGTCATGCATTTTTCAGTCCTTTGGAAATTCCCTAGCCGTGGGACAACATGCCCTTTTGTTGACTCTCCTTCTGGGAACTCTCTTACACTCAAAATTTCTCCAAGTAGTTTGTCTCCTTTTAATATCTGTATTCTTCTTAGGTTATTTCTCTCAATTTGTTCATTGGAGTGTGAAGGAGAAACTGTTGTTCTTCGGGTGGGAGTCTCTTCTGTTTGGCTCCCACAGAGCACAAAAGTAGTGCTTATATCCAGATGTGCTTCAGGAGATTAGTGGGTTTATTTTCAGTTTCAGATAATCAAGACACATTAGGGTTCAAAAATTCCTGGAAGTCTGGCACATGAGGGACCCAGGATTCCTGCTGTTGTGGTGTTGGCTATGGTGGAGCAGGGTGCTAGAAATTGCTCTGAAGACAGCAGTTTGGGAGAGGGTAAGATTGCCCTGGAGTAAACCAACTCACTCTCTCCTTTCCAGGTGTACAGCAGTTCTCAGGGCATTTCTGAGGCGGGAGCTCCTACAGCTTCATCTCTTGTCCATAGTCAATAAAAAAAAAATAAAATCATAAGGCCAGAAAGTCCAATTAAAAAAAAATAAAAATCATAAGGCCAGAAAGTCTCAGCAATCTTCATTGCTGTTGGTGGACCTGTCAGTGGATCTGCACCTGTTTTCCTTCCACTCCTATTGCAAATAGACCTTTCCTCAGTTTGGCAAGCAGCAGGTAAAAGGCACTCTTCAGAGTTTTTGCAGCTGGGATTGCTCCTGTGGACCATGGTCTCCACCTGATGGTGGTCATTGATGGAGTCCAGCCCACTATCACTTGCTCTTGTGGGTTATTCACTCATGCACTTCTGACATGGAGTCTTTTCTTGACAGGTAATTGTGGGTTATGAAACCTAGCACTAGCAAGGGTTAAATTGTCAGATTATCACTGAAGGGGGAACGCCTTCAGCAAACCTCTATAGCAGCATCGAGGGTGGAATCTGGCTGCAATGAGCTATGTCAGTGAAGGCACTAGCAGGAGGCCGTCTCGGTCCCAGGGTAACTACTGTGAGTAGCATTTGCCTGCTGCATATAGACAGTACTCAGGTTTCCTCTCACGGCTGCTGGGTTCCCAGCATCACACGGTTGGAGAAGGTTGTGATGTCTCATTTGATAGAAAGGGCCAAACAAATTAAAAGGGTGAATTCTGAATCATGAATAAAGAGGTGGACAAGAAATAGATGATAGGAAAAATTTACTTTCTCTTTGGTATTGCCTAGCCATATACACGTTCAGTTCCCACCCTCCTTCACCTCCTCTTTAAGGCCCTGTAATCTGTTTTAGGGTGTTTTTTGGAAACATTTATTTCGTAAAAGAAAACAAAAAAAATCACTTTCTGAAATAGCCTCAATTTTAAAAATAAGTGTTAGCTTTGTGATGTGTATTGCTGTGTAGGTTTAGGTACAAATACAAGTATATAGTTTTAAAAATGAATGTAATAGAAGCATTGTTTCATTTGTCCCATGATCCAGGAGAAAACAGATTTTGCCATTTCCTACAATTTCTATCTATGGTATCTGGCAATTTTCTGAAAGAATTGAAAATTTTTGTCATATCTGGGATTGAACCAGTTGTTTCATGAAATGACGGAATGTTTTAGACATTTTGTAAAATGACTAGTTTACGGTATGGCTACAACATACACACAGGAGATTTATTGAGAAAGAAGTGGGATCGATCATTACAGCTCCATCATTACTCCATGTTCTGCTTCCCATCCTCCCCAGCCTTCTGTGCTCTTCAGTGCTGTGCTTTACAGGAGTTTTCTTTGGCTCTTAGAACAACATTTTTGCTATTGTTTGTGAATCTTGTGATAAGTGTCTGTGTCACCTTTCCCCTGATAAAGGGCCTGGGGGTCCATGTGTTTTTTGCAGCTTCCAGTTTGTGTGGAGCACAAACACGTACCTCACTTTTGTTTTTTTCAAACCTACCTCTGCGCCTGCTCTCTGCAGCTATTTCAGCAAAATGTGCTGCATAGATTATGGGTGAGTGAAAATATAGAGATTACCATATTGAAACAAGTGAAAAGATTGTGGGATTTGGATCTGGCCTGGTAAGAATTGTTTCAAAGTACTCTGTTTCAAGGGGTAACATGACCTCAGACAATCACAAGGCTTGACAACTTGAGCATATTTCACTATAAATCTAACCCATCATAGCCCAGGGAGAGATATGCTCATGTCCATGCTTTTCTTTGACATGTTTTAAATTTGTAGCTAAGGGAAATTAATATTTTGGCATATCCATGTATCAAAGTTCTTCTTGGATTTTAGTTTACTTCAGATATTTTCTCATGGATCCTGGATGTAGGGGAATTCTGTTAATTTGTCAAGAATTATTTTCCAGAGTGAAGTTCTTTTACCTTATTCTTGTTCTAGTACTGGATACCTCTCTATTGCAAATTACAGCCAGATGATATAAGTTTGAGATACGGACTTAGTAAGTCTTTTGGTTGTATTGATTTTTGCATAAATTTTAAGTGCGAACTCAATGTCTTTCTAGTCCAAATAACAGAAGTCATGATTCTACTTAACATACTGCAGAAAGGAAGAAGGTACTACAGTTGACAGCATCTAGAAAAGATAATATATTCTAGGTAATCAATTCATGCTTCATTGACTCTTTCCAGCCAGCTAATGAATAAAGGTGCCTGTTTGCAGACTTTTCTCTGAAGCTGATTAATTATCCCCACAAAATTTACTTTATTCATGTAGTGATCATCTGAAGTTAAATCCCTAAGCATTCAATGTACTTGTAGTCCATTAAGAAGAGATCTAATATCCGTTCATCCATCTACCATCCACCCAGTTCTAAGAAGTTCTGGTATTAAAATTGGCAATATTTGGGATAGAAGTAATTAATCTTGTATTAAAAGGTGAGATGAAACTGAGGAAAAAACAGAAAAAAAATCACTAAAATAGAATAATATAAGATCAGGTGGGAACTAATAATCTCTATATATTGTTGCATTGATGTCTGACTCCTGATACAACACTGTAACTACCTGGAACTCGATCAAAAGTCGTGTAGGTTTGTAACTGGTACTGACTTTAGTGGAAGTAAAAAGATCTAAATAACTTTCTAGACGGAAAATTGGGACCTTGAGTTATTTTAAGAAGGAACAATCCTTCATGTGTTTGGTATAAAAAAGGAGTTTAGATCCATCCACTTATTGCAAGATATTGATGATATCCAGTATAATGATTATCCTTGCTTTTTTTCAGGAGAATGGGCACTGTAATGTCTTTATATCTTGGGGAGAAGATAAACACAAAAGACTGTAATCAGACCAAAACACACTTCCCAAATCAAAAATACTTAGAAGACTGGTCCATTTAACCCAAACAAATAAGTTTCTGGCACTCATTCATAAAGAAGAGATTACTGTTCACTGTAGCCAAAGGAATGTATTGATATTATTACTAGCTAAGTCCTAGCTAGAATTTTTCATTTTTAGTCATGATGCATGCAGAAAATTTAAAGGACAAACTGTAGAAAAGGACTTGCAGTTCAAAAAAGCCTTAGGCGTTTTTGAAGACTTCTGCCAGTTATTATTTTGGCTGCCAACATTTTTGCTATGGTTTTTATATCTGGATTGTCCTTATTACATGCAGCTCTTATAGACCTTTCTTGTGTAAATTATCAGTTAAAGTTTCAGCCTCTTTTGAAGCCTGAAAGAATCTTACAGATAGGTTGTGTGAGCTTAAATGGACATAACTGAGTAAAACTCCAGAGAAAGAACCCCTGAGTCTTAGTTTTAGTTGATGCAGACATTAAAAGAATACATCCTTTGGCTAGATCTGCAAAGATGCTCAGGCTGAACGTAAAAATCTCACTGCAGTGTCAGGAATATAAATCTAAAGTCCTGCATTAGTTCCTTCATCTTTTAGGACCTGTCCCAATCTGAGGACCCTTTTACTTGGTAAGGATGTTTCTAGGAAGGGAACTATAACTTCATGAAGGAAGAGCAGAAAGCTGTTTGTACTAGTGTCGCCGTGTCTTCACACAGAGAGGCAGAGAACACACCTAGGTCAGTAAAAAATGCCTGGTGGAAGCACTTGTGTTCCTCTGCTGGCAATGACACTGTTGTGCTAATGCAAATACTCAATTATATTAGGCAAGATGCATCTGTGCTCCTTTCAGAACCATCCAGTATACAGAGATCCAGATTCCTCCAGCGTAACCTTTGATGACTCCTTTGGAACCCTGCTAGACCACCCTAGGTTTTGCTTATAGTCAATGGAAAGACTATCGGGCTGATCCCACCCACCAGAGATTCCAATTGCACTTTTAAGTTGGTGTGGACTGCAGAGGGTTCCTGAGGAGAACACCTCAACTGACTGTCAGAGGTTTGGAAGGATAAATCTGGCCTGAATTATGATTTATATAGTCAGCTAATGGCTAACACCTCTCTCTAGAGAGGCAGTTAAATCCCCACCTAAGTCAACAACAGTGCATAATTATGATCAGTTTCCCTTATTATAACATTATAAAAATGCTTTTTGATAACTTATTTCTATGCTAACATGTCTTATACTGATGGCTTACATATACATGATAGAAAGAGTGTCTGAGAATGTGACTCTGTGGGACTCAGCTTGCATATATGTATTTTTATGAAAAGTCACGATCTGAACTGTGGTAATGGTGAGTTTCTAGGCACATAAGGGAATGGAGCTGGGTGTAAAATGCACACTCTGTAGCCTGTACAGCAATAAAAAAAGACAATGAAGTGATCATAATTTGGAAAATTTTTGGAATATGTCTTCTAACAAGTTAATAGAAACTGGTACTGAGCACTTACGTCTCCTAGTAAAATCCAAAGACAACATTCAGGCCTCACTGAAATTGCCAATAATATTCTCAGTGAAAATTTCATTCTATGGGGTTTCCAAATGCTCAGCACCACTCAGCTTATGGCCTTCAGCCTTTGCATTGGGTTGTCATTGTACTAGACTAAAGTGTAGTCTCCCAAACATATTTGCTGTGTCTTTTAGGTGAGATGAGTTTTTAAATAAAAATATTTTCCTTTGAATTTAAAATAAAGGCCATTGATTTTTCTTATATTAGGCTTTGACAAAGAAAAATCAGTAGACAAAGGTTGTGTACCTTTAACTACAAGTGAAGGGTTAGTTGACCTCAGCTGAGCCATTGATGAGGGTGACGCTAATGGAAAAAAAATTGACCTCTTCATAATTTGTCAAGTGAAGTGTGGTTAGCTAAAAAATCTCATTATCAACGCTGTTCTTAGGAATAACACAAAATATCTGTTAAGTCAATTTTATTAAGCTCTTCCTAGCTATAGCAGAAGTCTCAGTTGTCAGTCGTTGGCATGTAGATGTCACACAAAGTGATTGGTGATGCTATTCTCAGGTTTCTAGCAAAGGAATAAGTAAATCCATTTTCTCAAAATAAAGAGATGTAATTTAATAGAGGGCATTAAGAATTGCTCTTCAAGGGACACCTATGAATTAATTTGGGAACTCACATGTTCTTTGGCCTCTTTGGGAAGTACAATGGGCTTTTACTTTCTTTTTTGGCCATAAAACATTTATCATAGGGCTCATTAAAAAATCCTATTAAATTATGTTTCTGTGAGTTGTGTCCCTCATGCACTTGGGAAAAGTGTGAAATGTCTTTTCAACTGAAGGCATTTTTCGTTGATATGTGTAATACTTTCTTGCCTGGGGAAACAAATGATGTCTCCATAGGGTGCCTAACTCAGCATGGAAGCACGATCTCTGTGTAACCCTGGTATCTAGGTCATCACTGGAGAGTGTGCCTCAGATATCAAATGCAAAATACAGAACCTTGCTTGGTTGAGCTAAAGGACTAAGCCTCCTGGAGGCAACTATAGCAAAAATAGTCTCTGTGGATCGAATGGAAACAAATAACTCTTGGATGGAGGATAACATACAGAAATAAGGCAGAACAGGACAGTTGGCGGCTGAGTTCAAGCCTGGAACTCAGGGAAATGTAACCTGGCCATACTGATTATTTTACTAGCTAATTAAGCACTGTTAATTACAAACCCAAGTACTACACTTGGTTATCCATGCTATTAAATGGTCCCTGGCTGCTCACTTTTGTCCTGGACCAACTATTGCTTTTCCTAACTATATGGTCATAGTTTGTAGAACAGGGCAAGCAATATTCCCCTCATGGTATAGGTTTTACTGTCATTTTTTGGAAAATAAGGGGGTTTAATGACATGGAGATGGACAGACCTTATTAGATGGCCTCCAGGACTTGTTTTGTTTAGTCTAGTAGTAACATATACAGCCATTTCAACAGAAATATTGTTGTCCATATCATTCAGGGCTAGGACTTCATCTATCAGTTCAGAATTCTCATCCTAACTCATCTGCTGCTTTTTGGCTTTGGTCAGATCACTTCAAATTTCTTTATCAGTTGACTTGCTCTGCAAATTTTTGATAACTTGAGCAAATGCATATATATACACACATATGCATAAAGTTATATATAATTCGGTACAACACTTGGAATACACTGTCATTGTACATACATGCTCAGTGTAATTATTGTTTTCTTCAATTATTTATTTTGAGTGATAATTCTCTTCTGTGTTACATATGGTTCTGCCCATGGAGCAGATACAAAAACCATTCACACTTACCTGGCTTGAACTGTTCTCAGGAAATAATTTATTGCACAAGTTTAGTCTTTTAATTCTTATCTTTTACAATGCCAAACTACAATTTTTATTAATTGAGAATATTTAGTGAAGGTTTCATGTGAACAAATGTGAACCTGTATAGGTTTACTTCTGAACTGTTTAAGTCACAGGGAGCTTTAGATATTTGGCTTCTTTAACTTGGGTAGTCCAGACACATGTCACATAGCTCTTTTTCTACTTTGAATTTGTATGGATTAACTAAAAAGGAAGTGGAAGATGTCTTTTGTGGCAGAGAAGTTTGCAGTAAATTGTGTTCTAGATGTATTTTACGAGTTTTCATGTTACTCTCACTATGCCAATATTATTTTAAATAACATCTGGAAAGCAAATACAATCTTTTTAAGGTAAATCAGTGATTATTCAAAATGACTTTCACAAATACTCTTTTTTTCACTGCTTTAATGAATGGGGTAAAGTAATGAGAATTCCTGCAGAAAAGATGGTATCCTTTCTTGTTCTGTTCACAAAGTGTCCTCCAATATACCCTAAGGGGAATGGTGAAGTTGCTTAAGCTCTCTCAAATAGCAATAAAGGGGATCACACTTTTAAAACATAGCCTAGGGAAATACAACAGCACATAAATTCCTTTGGAAATTACTTGTCAGGTTCATTTGGAATGGTAAAAGCCAGAATGTGCTTCCAGCTAATAATTATTTCTGAGTGGGAGGGTTTTCTGAGCTCTGGGGAAAAACAAAAGATTTGAGTGCAAGTAGTGAATTTGTATCTGGAATGCTTTGCAAAACAGAAAATTTGTGATTTTTTTTACCCTCACCCACACTTTTAAAGTCCGCTGCAGCGGGAACTGTTTGAAATCAAGGGGGACTTTACTGTTGAATTGGCAGGGTACTGGATCAGGTCTCCTTACAGTCAACGACAGAAAAAATATTTTGTTTGTGTGGTATGTGAGGACATAAGGTGTGTGATCTCTTATGGCTGGCGATTTAAGTATTATAACTATGCAAATCCCATTAAGAAGTAATGCTACATAATTATCAATATGCAAAGCCAGTTGACCTAGTATTAAAAGCAAACCAAAATAAATACAGTTATGATCTGTGAGTAAAAATTACAGCTAAATACTTCCTTGACAAGGACCGATTCTCTTTAGGTGCCCAGTGAATTCAGTAGGCAGTCATAATGATTTCACTGAGCTTTGGCTCAGCTTTGGTGGATGGGTTTCATCAGTCTAAATGTAGGTGTCTGCATCTGAGCTATAGCTTACCCTAGCTTTATAGTCAGGGGTTAAAAGCACCTTGTTTTTGTGGTCATGGAAGAAAGCAACTTGGTTTAGGATGCAGTTCATCTCATCCTAATGTAGATGTTTGAAAGAGATTTTGTGAATTCTGTCCTAAAAATACCCATTTGTCTCCATTGACTATAAATGGAGCCAGAGTGACCAGCTGATATGGAGACGAATCCCCCTCTCACTGAGTGGAAAAGTCAACATCTGCGGTTTCTATAAACTGCTCTTTGCTTGAGTTATGGTATAACCCCAGCAGCTTGAGATGCTTCTCTTCTCTCAGTGCTTGCAAAAAGTGCCTCTTAGTGCACCTACAGCATATATAAGGCAAACCAATGCAAATGGACAATTTTCTTTCGTCAAAATTGTGGCATTTTATGTCAAATGCTGCTTGTATTACACAACAGTATTTGCAAACTTAAGTTCAGCTGAAAAACTGAAGTAGTTTTTGAAAAAGTAAAAATATTTCAACACAGAAAAAAAGTTGTGATTTTCCATCTCAAAGTGACATTTCAATTGGAATACTAGCAAACTTCAATTATTTAAATTTACTTTAAATCAGAGTAAAGCACCAACCCGAGCCAAAAGATATACATGATCTGAAATGTTGTTGTGGTTTTTTTTTTTAAAGATATTTTTATGACATGACAATTTGTATTTCATGGGTTCTTTTTACTTTATTGTACTCCTGAAAGAAAAAACCTAAGATCTTCTATTTCCTCAGTGCACAGTAGTGTGTGTTAGACCCTAACAGGTTGCTTTTTCCAAAGTTCATATACTTGTAAAGCCTATGATGTGTTTTCTGTATCTCTGTATTTCAACACTTGTGTAGTCTTTGCCTAGGGGCAGGTTTTCATCAAAATTTCTTGAACTGCTGTAGCAAGTGACTACAGCCACAAATGGCTTTTAACATTATTGTCCTCGGCAGGCTGGTGTAGAGCTGGGGCAAACCTACATAAGTCAACGAGTTATCTGAACTTGAACTTGTAGAGTGGTTTGGGTTATAAAGTACAGGGATTTGCAAATACCCACTTGGTTCAAGTGGGGTCATCAAATAGCAGTGTATCCACGCTGGTAACACTTACTGCTTTCCACTTAGTGACAGCACAATCCAGCCTTTTCAATTACTTACGGCCGGTCCTCCCCCTGATCATGGTATTGGCAGTCAGGGGAGACTCTTTATTCCGGAGAGAGGATGAGATCTCACCTGTTTGCCTTCCGCTCAGCGGTGCTCTGTGGTACATGCAACGACTCTGATGTACTCACTTAAGCAAACTTCCTAGGGAAGACCATACATCCTTGAAGTCAAGGATTTTTTTCTTTTTTTCCCCCTCTCTTTTCCTTTCTAGAAATAGATTTGCTCTCTGGTGGGCTGAGAACAGCCATTGACTGCGTTCCTGTGCAGTTGAAAAATTACCATCAGAAGTGTTTGCTGACATCTAATCAAGGCAGAGATGAAGGATTTCTTAAAAACTGTACTTCTGATGCATGCCAAGTTGCTTTGCTTGGTCAGTTGTTGTCACCTTGGCTCTAAAGAATTTTAATTACCATAGCTGTTATGAACACATTCCCTTAGGGAAATATCATTTTCTTATATTTGAATTGGTTTTGCGTGAGCACAGTTTACCTTCTCCTTAGAGTGACTTGTCTCATGGTTTGAAATCAGAACTATTCAAACATTCTGAACCTGTGAGCGGGTGCTACTGGTGGGACTCCCCGGTGTGCCGGTCATTTTTCTCCCCAGAATGATGTGCACACATGGGCAGGTTGTGGGCATGCAGCTGTGCATGAGTAGGCTGGATCCAGCGTCAGGAGTGGGTGGCTGGGCTGCTCCAATTCAGCCAAAAGGGAAGAATCTCTTACTGAGTTGCCATCATTGCTCTTAGACAAATCTCAGTGACCTCAGGACGCCTGCTTCATTTAGAAAATTTGGAGAGGGAGTTTCACTAAAAAATAAATAAAATGCAGTCTCCCATTTGCCTGAACTCCTACTGAAAATGAGAATTTCATCTCCAAGTTCCCTTTGGCACTTCTGAACAGTTTTCAGGAGTTACTCCAGTCACAGACACATTTGGAGTAAATCAGAATCATGTCCCTGGGGAAGTCACATCAAGTTGTATTCATGGAAAGATTGCCTTGATTCAAGCATTTGGATATTTTCCTAATACTTCAAGCCATTTGGCAATAGTGTTTACTTGGATCCAGAAAGAATGAAAACTTATCTGAACGTGATCTTTCATTCTAAACGCTTTTCTCTCTTCTGCAGCTGTCTCAGATCTGAGTTGCAGCTAGCTGCCCTCAAAGGATGCTTTTCCAACAACTTCATGTTCTTTATCTGTAGAAATTGCAGTAGCTCTTTGGTTCTTAAGCCAATGACAATAATGGGCTGATTAATTTCTCTTCTGTCATCCTCTACATTATGCCTTCTGTAATGCTTCTATTACCATGATCAGTATTTTCATCTCAAGGGACAGATAAATTTCTGATATTTATGGCTGTTTACTCTGCATGGCTATTTTTTTCAGAGCACAGAGGACTGCATTTCCAGTTTATTCACCTTCTCGTACCTTCAAAGCTGTAAGCCATGTTCTATGAACCATAAATGCACTTTATTCCTTGGAGTACATGCTCTGAATTTACAACAGTTTGGTAGGGAAAAGTCTTTTGAGACATTAATTTTGTGATTCAGTTTATTCTACTTGAATTATGAGCCAAGTAATAAATCTACATTATTTATCTGCACTGGTGATTCCCAGCCAATTGTGTAGGTTATTCTTTGAGAAAGCTGTCTTCAA
Organism: Eurystomus gularis; assembly: GCA_013400335.1. Taxonomy (NCBI): domain Eukaryota; kingdom Metazoa; phylum Chordata; class Aves; order Coraciiformes; family Coraciidae; genus Eurystomus; species Eurystomus gularis. The sequence goes on along the minus strand of VZZY01014470.1, from coordinate 59,393 downwards.
CGCTGTTCATATTAAAAGACATTACAAAGTTTTTCCTTTTCCTCTTTGCAGGATCTATGTTGTTTAGGAGCTCTTGTTCAGCCTTTCAGGTGTAAATATTCCTATAGTGTCTTCGAAGTTGCCTAAGCAACTTTTCCATATCCAAACAACGTGTACCTTCTCAAGAAGTACCTTAAATCTCATTAAAGTTTTGACTTTTTGAGACCTGACGCTTCTGCAGAAGGGAGGAACACCACAAACATTGGTTTAGCAGTGGATGGACACAGATAATAGCAGATCTAAATAGAAACACCTAGGACCTTTGTGCATTTTTTACATCACCCTCCATGAAAAAGATTAAATGTGATGAGATGGCTAGCAAATTAACATAGTAGCTAAGGAGAAGAACTTCTGTGGGAATGTAGAAGGATGTTTAGAGGCCATTCAAGTTAGATCCTTCCAGATCAGTTGTTTGTGATGAAGTCCTCCACGTAATACTTAACGAAGTGGCTGTAGTTCTCTGACCTCTGAGAACTGCTGGAGGATGGGTAAATTATGAGCCAGTCAGATGATCACCGTTTACTAGAAAGATGCTGGTGCAACTAATAAAGATAGGAGTCTAACAGTGTGTTAGCACCAGGTGAGTATAACTTGAGAAGATCAAATTATATCAGACAACACTAGTTTATGCCTATAATTAGGAAAAAACTAATGATCAGGAAAGGGGAAGATGTCATATAACTTGACTCTCGTGATCTTGTCTAATAGGACACAATTATTAGCAAACTGGGTTTATAAACCTGTAATAAAATGAGTGCTAAGCTACCAGGGGAAAATAAATGATGAAGGGATTAAGGGCCCATTCTCAAAGTGAAAGAAGTGCTGTAGGGTTTCTCCTGGCCTGGAGTGTATGGAATAGTTTCATTAATCACCTTGGTAGACGGAAGAGGCAGTACAGCTGTAATATCTGCAGACAATACAAACCTGGAAGGGTATTGCAAGCTCTCAAGAGGAAAAATCTGAAAGCTTGAAAACAAGATTAAAAAACCCCTCATCATTGTCTTGACAAGATGAAGAAAAGATCTGGGGGAAAAATAGGAGACAACTCAGTGAGGAGAGGTGCAGAACACTACCCCGAGGAATAATTAATTGCATACATATAAGAAAGAGAGCGCTCTTGGCAAAGCAGAAGTTAAACAGACGCCACTGAATCACTAACTGAACATGAGTGAAAAATCCCACGCTGTGAAAAGTAAACCACATACTAGGGTATATGGCAGACGTACTATAAGTTTTACTCCTTCTGCTTTACTCAGCATTCATAAAACCTTGTCCTGTTCCCAGTTTTGGGCAGTGCACTGTAACAGATGGGCCAACTGGAGGGAGTCCAGCAGAGAGAGTGCAGATAATCCACAGATGTAAAAAACATGACCTTTAAGGTAAGATTGAAGGAATTTGTTTTGCTTAGTCTAAAGATGAGAAGACTGAGGAGAACGTGGTAACAGTGCTATAAAGGATTGCCAGCAAAAGGAAATAAATAGTATGTTCCCTGTGTCCACAGACATAGAATGAAATAACAGCTTAAAATGCAGCATGGGTTATTTAGGTAAGACATTAGAGAAAAGCATGTCACTGTAATGATAGAGCAAGTCTCTGTCTGGAATGATTTAGATATAACAGATCCTGACTTTGGGCCAGTGCTGGATAAGATAAAATTCCCAGGCAGAGATATGTTCCTTTCTGGTGAAAGCGTTACCGCAGCAAATGAGGCATGAAGCACCTTGTTGTCCCCAAAGTCGCACACTTGAAATGAGGCACAAAATAAAATGTGAGCTAAAAAAGTTGAAAGGCACTGGACCAGTTGAAGGCAAGGTTCCCTTCAAAGCCCCCTTTCTCTGACTTTAGAGCATGTCTTTAAATAACTTATTTGGGGTTGTCTCAGAATGCGCCACTTGAAATAAATTCAGGAACCCTTGTGGCTATAGATTGCACAGACATACTTTGTTTTTTGGCTGCACATTGCCTTTTGCTGAGGAAAAGAGGGGCTGGAATAGAGTATTTGTTGCTTTCCTCAGCTTTAGGCTACTTTAATTAGGCTTTTCTGTGTATTCTAGAAACTTTAGTTTTGGTAGCCAGATTCAAGCCCCAATGATTAGACTCTGAGAGTTTTGATATTGTTCTTTTCAGAGTAGGATTACAGGTGAGTTGTTTCTAAGACTTCTGCTTTTCAGAAATCATAGAGTGTCTGCTGTTCAAAACCCTCCCACTTTGCGCACTACTGGATCCTGTGTATTCGGGCCCAGAATTTTATAAGAATAGCTAATCTAGGTTATCTGCAAGAAAAGTTTAGAGAGAAGGTCGACTAATGTAATGGTACTGTTAAGTTATAGCTATTAGGATGATACAAAACTTCTGTGCTTAATGCAAATTTTTGTAGTTTTCTCAGCTTTTGTTTAAAGGAAATTGATTATATTAATTAAATAAATACGTTATTAAATATATTGATTTTTGTAAGGTTGTGCTGGAGAAATATATAAACTACAGCAAATACTTTAAGGTTACATATAGTGAAGAAACAATAAACCACCTTTTCCTGTCTGCTAAAACTTTGCCATATACTAGGGAGTACAGGTGAGCATAATAACTGATGGATGAATCTCCCTTATGAATTCAGAACATATTTCACTGGAATAATTCCAGTAAATACTTTTGCATAAGGGCAGAATGGTACACACACAAGTGGAGTATAATGAAACTGCTCTTGGAAATACATGGAAATCCAAAGCTAGTTCTGATAACAAGGAAGAATGTGGCCTACAAAGAGATCAGTTAAGAGTGACTCATTAGCAAGCCAAGTATTTTCTTTAAATTAATGATTTTTTCTGCTTCTATGTGTCTTTCCATTCTCCCATCCCTCTCCTATTCCCTAGGCATAGCCTAAGTTATATGAAGTTCATATGAAAAATAACTTGAACCTATATTCATGTAAGTCAAACTGAATAGCTTTTCTAATGCTTTAAATAAGTCTCTGGTAACCTGTTTGTGGTCACTCACACTGGTTTAACATGAGCCTGTAACTGCTGAGCTTGTTCCTACATCTGTTTCAGCAATTTAGGGAGAACATCTCTCGTACTGTATGTGAAAGTCATTTCTTATAAACAGAATGGGCCCTGAGCTCTTTATTAAGGGACATTCATTTGGAGAAGGAAGGAGAAAAGACATAATGGCTATTAGCTTCTTTCATGGTGTATTGATGAGGAGGCTCTCATTTCCAAGGTCGTAACTCAGAGAAGCATTAACACAGGCTAGGACAACTCACTTAGATTTCACTTCCTAGATTGCTCAATTTCTCCCAGTTAAAATCAGATCCTTTCTTCCTGCAGCCTCTAAAAGCAGCATCTGTACAGTTATGGGTAGGTTTATCAGAAAATACCACTGGTCCTAGATGGTGTTTTACTTTCCCAATGGCTTCTCCAAAACATGATGTCCCATGTCCTCTCTCAAACCTGCAAGCTGTAACTCTGCTATATGCTTACTACTTAGAAATTGAATTTTTGAAAATATTCCCACTATGGTGTGCATGTTACTTCCATTAAGTTAGCAGGCTGAATGAACAAGGAAAACGGGCTTTTGCTAATATGGGGAGTATGGAACCAGCTGTAATTGCAAAACCTGTTAAAATCAGAGCAGTTTATACTATACTTCTGTATTGAAAAATATCTCTTTTCCATTTTCTCTTTCTCTAATTTTATACAGTTGTAAGCACAAAAACCCCCATCTGTCCAACAGGCAAGTGATTATTAACTCTACTTAAAAAAACTTCCCTAACAAGAATATATTTACGGTTGACACCTCTAAAGTCCTAAATAGTTTTATTCTATACTGTCTTTTGAACACTGCAGAGTAGAGTGGTAGCACAAACTGTAGTGCAGACAGTTCAGCTTCTGGCTGCTTCTATGTGTGCTGTATCGCTATTGGTACAAACACACTGCATCAATGGTGAAACAGTAGAATTCATTCTCCCCAAAATTCGATGTTGCAAATCCTGGGGGATTGCAAACTGATCAAGGAGAGGTGGCTGCTAACAGTGCTGGCATGAGATTACCTCCTTGTGTACTCTCTGACCAGCTAGGCCCAAAGCCTATGGAATGATCCTTGATTTTTGCTATGTTGGTAAAAAATCTGAGATGCTTTGACAGGAACTAAATTTGAGATCAAGTTGCAGTAATTTAAGTAAGAAGAAAAACACTTACAGGCACAATTCTAAATAATATAATCTGCTTTCTTGGAGAACTCTATTTTATGCTCAGCCCATTTCCCATTTTTCTCATGCCAGGGATATAATACAGACTCCAATAGCTTGATGTCTTTCCCTTAACAGCCATCTCAGGACACACATGATTTTGCGCATCTCTGAAATTTTAGCACACAAGCTAGCTGTATTTGTTACAATGTTCAGCAGTAAAATAGCTAACAATGCACCCATTGAAGTGGTGGTAGTTAGGTTTCAGACTTAACATTCTTTTGGAAAGTAAGGGAAAAGCCATATCCTCAGAGCTGTAATTTCAGGTGTTTATCTTTGCAATGTTCCACATTTCACTCTCTCATGTTTTCACAGTCATGGCGATTACTAGTTTCATAATAATACAAAAGTAAGCTGAAACTCTTATACAGCAATGTATAGCAGAGCATGGCTAATTTTGTGGATGGGGCTTTGTAGAGCACAACTCAGGCTGGGAACAGATGTGCTTTTCTCAGCCCAGCTCTGCTTATGAGGAGATTACTGTGCATCAGTGCTGACTTGCTCTTATTTTTCAGCAGAACTGATTGTGTGAGGCTTCTTCACCCATTTCAGTTACACCAAGTCGTATTAGCTTAAGTAATAGGAATTGTCATGGCTAACCCAGTTCATTTTGATCAAAATGGGTTAAGAAATCACAAGAACTGACTTGTGGAAAATATGACTTTTGCTCGGGGAGCAGCTAAGGAGGAAAGGTGGAAGGTAGCCAGTGGACAAGCCTGTTTCCAGGGTGTGAGATCTGCATATACGTTTTGAAAAATTTCACACATAATAACGTGAAAGCATCCTATCTGCCTTTCCTGGGTGAGTGACACTCTGTCTGCAGCACGCACAAGTGGTGAAGTCGCAGTAAAAATGTAGCCCATGCTTGCAGCCTCAGGATAGATGAAGAGAGAACAAACATTTTTACAAATAAAGTGATAAAAAATGATTAATACAGCAAGTGAGGCTGTGCTCTAACCATGAACAAAATGTACTATTACTCAAGCTAGACAACATATATAATGTTAACATAGGGCTTTTCTAGAGTCAGAATCCTAATAGCACTGGTAAAGCCAGAGTATCCTCAATAGCCCCTGTACTATAAATATACAGGAAAGTTTGGATATATGCTCTAGATATTTATTTGGTAAGTGTGATGCAGTGAAATGAGGTGGCTAGAGAAAGAGTCCACGCCATAAATTCTTGAAGCAGGGATGACAGTTGAATACTTTATTTAAAGCACTGTGCTTCCTGACACTTGAGAAACAGACCAACAGCACATGATCCACTTCACAGGCAGTTTTGGTTAATAAAACAAAGCAGTGTAATTCCTGACTAGAGCTTTTCAGTGAGTAGTAAATCTGCTGAAAAATGGTGTTTGTGAGACTGAAATATTCAGCTAGCCAGATAGAATTCATTGATTGCCTTTAGCTGAAAAGAATGGAGAAAATTAAACCTGGTGAAACATTTCACCCTGATATTTTGAAATAGAATATCTCCTTGTGGAAAGGACAAAAACTTTTTTTCTATGTTTTGCTTTTTATAAAGCATTGTGTGACAAGAACTATGGAATTTTAGTTATAAATATGAAGCTCAAGTTCATTTTAAAACCATGATGCAGCTCAGGTCTGCCTCTATGTGCAAACTCAGTGAACTTTAGACATGAGTTCCCTGCATGTCCCAGGAACTCCTCATCTAGCTGCATGGGTAAGATAATAGACTGATCTGAATCAGTGGAGAGACTTGAGACAAGGTGAACTTAACCCCTACCCTGCTAAACCACAAAGCATTTGATTAACTGGCACATGAACTCTTCAGGTGGGAATTTCAGCATGTCTTGAAGCTTTTCCCCGGCAGCTCCAACTGTGCCTAGACCAATCCCTATGCTCAAATGTGTTGATTAACATCGAGTGGAGAATCTGGTCATCCCTGAGGCTTCCCAAGGTGATTCCTGCAGAATTGATCAAATCTGACACACATAAGACATTTTAAATAGTCAGTACACACTCTTTCAGCAGGTGCAGAAATGGTCAGATAGGACAGACTTTTGTATATGGTTAAGATAGTAAGAGAATGTTTTCTATGTGGTTTCTATGTAGTAGGACCACAGGCCAGGTGACTGTAAGCACTGAGTATAAGAAAAGGGGTTTGGAGACTCTCACTCTGAACAGTTGAAGGTGCCACTGCAAGGACCCTTGACAGTCTGTCACCACCATCCTGGCAATGACCAACTATCACATGTGAGATGTTTGGTTCCCCTTGTGCTCACTATCCTATGTAAAGATCCCAATGGTTTAAGGTTCTTTTCAAGATTCTGTCTGTGAGTGTCCAACAATTGCTGGTTTATAAATCAAATAAATAACAGGGGAAAATATTTTAAAGGTTAAATAACCATAGACAAAGTATTTTGGTGTTAGTCAAATGCATTTTCTTTCATTTTGTCTTTTCATCCCCTTTTCAACAAAAAGTGAACAATTGCAGAAACTCGAATAAAATGTAATCCCGACCATATAGAATTTTTAAAAGCTGGGTTCTAGTTCTCCATCTCTTGCTCCTATTTCTGCAGTTTGTTGTTCTCAATTGATAACACCCCCATGCTTTCAGGTCTGACCATTAAGTATCTGAGCTGAAATAGAAGAAATTCTACATGAATAGCTACATTATAGGTTTTGTGCTTTTATGTCCAGTATCATTTGTTTCACTAAGGTGTGAGCAGCTACATCCACATTGCTCTTTTTTGAAGGTCAAGGGGAAGGTCAGGGGTATCCTCCAGGAAACCATCTATTCACAAGACAGTTATTCATAAACATCACTCTCTTCCAGCCCTTGTGCCTCACCATAACCCATCCTAATCATGGTAATGGCAGCACTTGAGAACATAAGTTACAGATGTGACCCATTCCACTGTGAGTGTGTTCTACTCATCTAGCATATTATATTTAAGAAAGTTGTATCATGTAATATAACCAGCTGTTGGTTATACTGAGCACTGGAGAGGAAGAATTCATTCTGTGGGATGCAGCAGAGGAAATGAGAAGGGAGCAGCTGAGGTTCATAGATACCTTCCAAAAACTGGATAGGCTCTACCTAACTTTGGGCTCCAACACCTTGACTTCCCAATGGTATAAACACCAGGCAAAGTGACTGCTTTGGTTGTGCTGACTACTGCTTTGTACTGACTACAAAGACAAATCTTTTCTCCTGCAGGACCTCTTTCATGAGACCTTGTTGCCAGTATCACCTATTTAGGGAAATGGGGAACTGACAGCAGGATACTGGGCACTTGGGAGCTTTAGTCTGACCTAGTTGAGTTACTTCTAAGGGTTCAGGAATTATTAGAACATTATCAAATAGACCAAACCTTTTCAGTCCCACAGAGTCAGCCAGCAGATAAAAGCCACGTAGCCTTTCACCTAAGAGTAAGCTCAAGGTTCTGGGTTTTGGCCCAGCTTAAATTGCTGAAAAACCATGTAAGCACAGGAGAAGAAGACATCAGTAAGACAGGAAATATAAAGAGAAGCCTCTTCAACCTTTAAAATAATCGTCCAAACTAGCAATGTCCGGAGGCAGTAAAAGAATCCCAGCTTTTAGGCCATAATTCACTCTGCCCTTGCCTGAAAGTAATGCAGGCCAAAACCAAAGTCAGATCACCTTCCAAGTATTTCTTTTGTCCCTTGCTCGGTTTTTATTTGATTTTTACTCAGGATGCTCCTGGGAAGAAAGTGAGAAAACAGCTTGTGGTTTACACTGAGTTACAGCTGCTGCCCCACTGTTACCCGCACACAGGATTCCTTATGCCCTGTGTTGTATTATGAGGAAGAATTGCTTTCTTGTTTGCACTTCCTACCCCTGACCTATCTGTATATCAGTGACTGGAGTTGTCTGTGCATAGTTTTCTATTTATATTTATGCCCATTAAAGCCAATGAAAAGCTTGAACAATACTGAGTGTAGACAACAATCAGCATGTAAAGTTTGTTGTGTGTCCTGGGATCTTTGGATGAAAGGCGCTCTATATGCTTCATTGTTATTAGTTTTTCCTGCATCATTTGTCAAGATAAATACATGGCTGCTGTTTAGCACAATGTACTGGAAACTTCTGACTTGCAAATTAATCTGAAACATAGAACCATATAAAAACATTTTATGCGTCTAGCATTGATGATTTAATTTCTGCTCTTGAGAAACAGTCAAAAAGGAAAGTTAGAAATATATATACACAAGTTAAATGAACACATGTAATGAATTAAAAATTGTTGCCTTCAGTTAGACACTGATTGTCACTATGGAGTGGTGACTATGGTGGGAATTAAATTAGAGTAACACAGCCAACACAAAAAGCTTCTATTATACTGACCAAAATAAAAGCACAGGACCTTTCAGAATGCAAAGGCAGATTCAGCCATAAAAAAATATTGTAGAAATCTAATTCTAGTACTTTTCATGGAGCTGAGCATGTAATGTCTGCTCACATGTAAAGATACCCTTGAGGAGGAAAAACAGGAGGAAGTGCTTTATGTTTATGCATTGGGTTGTCTCTGTGGAAGAAAACTAAAGAAGTTATGAGGTTGATTAAACTTAAGATGTGGTTGGGAATTATGCACAGATCAGAAATGAAGGTTGATAGTTCAGGGTCTTTCTGCTAGAAGAGATGATATTTTAAATAATTTTTATATATTCCACTTTACTCGAAAGTGTCACATTGCAATATGTTACACTCTCTCATGCCATATTAAGCCATTTTCAGGAGGTCCACATGAGATAATGTGGAAGGAAGTCTGAAACACATTATTGTGAGGAATGAGAGCTTAGACTCTGAAATAGTGGTTTTGCTTTCTGGGAATTTCTGCTGACTGATTTCTGTATTCTTCAATCGGTCTTTTATGAACAAAGTCTGAATAAGCTGGGAAAAAACTCATCTTCCCTCAACTCCTGCCCCTCTCAACCATCACAGAATCTCTCCACCCTTTTGCTAGCCTTTGTTCCTGACCATACAGGGTGAGTAGCTTGGGCAGCTCCAGTCCAGTGCAAACTGACACTGGAGCCTAATGATAGTTAGGATACAAAAAAGAAAGAGCAAAAGGTGACCCCTTGTATGCTGCCAATCCCTATGGCCAGGTGGCTGGTCTCCTCACGGCCTGCTCTCTGCATTGGATGAGAAGTATCTGTTGTCCCTGTGCAGAGGTATTTGTTCTGAATATAGATCCTAACACAAAGCAGAAGCAATTCCCCAGGCAAACCCGGTAAGCACTAGTTGGAGAGCTGCCCATTTGATCTTGGTTAACATTTTCTGGTCTAGTTATTTGGGGAGAATTCACAGAACATTTGTCAAGTCTTTGTTGGGCTGTGTAGATCTGGAAACAGTCATCATCAATCCTCATGGCCAAACACTGGAATTAGCACATCAGGCCCACACAAATACTGGACTTGACCTAAGGGTTCACTGTTTAATTTCTGGTCTTCTGTCCCTCCCTCCATCTCCCCCTCCCTCCTTCCCTCCCTCCCAGTGGTTTTAATTTTTGTCTCACTGCTAGTCAGTAGATAGTCTCATAATTATGCAGACTCCGTTTCTCTTTTTAAACAAATGTTGGCCCATAACTTTAGGTAAGCTCCTTCAGGAGCCAGATTTGTCAATATAAATCAGTAGAAGATGGTGGGTTGAAAGTTCAGGAAATGGTGAGAAGATCTTTTGTGTGTGTGTTTCTAAGAGAAGGATTTTGCCTGCAAAGTTGAACAAGTAGGAGAAGGGGAAAGCTAGAAAAGAGACATATGTGCTGTTGGTGAGCCTCCTTCCAAGTAGCCTCACAGCAAACCTGCCAGGGCCTATTCCCTAAGACAGAGGCTTGCTTGTTAACCTCAGCAAGGTACTCTGAATCTAAGCACGTGTCTCACTGATTCTCCTACTCCCATTACTTCAGTATTATTAGGATGTAATTCCTGTTATCTGGGTCTCTATAAATCCATGGAATGAGCAGTAAATTTTGCAAGGGACTACTCTGAATTTACTTTAATTATGTGAAACCAGAGCGTCTATTGTAACCTAGCTGTCTAGGCCACTGCCTAGTCAAGATGGAGAATTGCCTATATAAGATCACAGAGTCACAGAATGGTAACGATTGAAAGGGACCTCTGGAGATCATCTAGTTCAACCCCCTTGCTAAAGCAGGTTCACCTAGATGACTTACCTTGTCTTAAAATAGGTGCAATCGGGAAAGATAATCTGCAAGTCTGCCTTCAGTGAGCATACAAGCAACTTGGATAACTAGTTTTAAGCAGATCACTTATTTTTAGATGACTAAGGGATATATTTCACACAGCAGTAGTTCCCTGTAACTGTCCATTCAGACTTCTTCATCTTTGTCATGGAGGGAGCACCAGACCATGAAAAGGGTGCTTATTCCTCTATTCTTCATTCTTCCATAGAGTGCTAACAAGGCAGGGGTAATATACACCAATAGCAGCAGTAGCATTTGAATACAGCAGTTGCTGCAGTCAGATAGCAAACTCACTTTTCATAGCCAGCCAGATACATCAGCTGGTATGAACAGAAACAATTTATATTCCCTAGATAAAAAATACTCTGTTAAAACCACTTCTGAAATATATTTATATGAAACTTCTCACTGACAGAATTCCAGTCAAAAGTCTATTCATCTTTTCCTAAGAGAGATATCTAAGATAGGGCAGATGAATCACCTTCTTCAGGTGCCTGTCTCTGAAGACTTCTATTCAGACATTCTTCTTTGTCTGTATTGGGTGAGGTAAAGCTCTGGCAACTGCTGCTTTTAACCCCAGTAATGAAAGTGGCTGGTGACAAACTGGAAAGAAGATAGAAAGTAAAAGATGCTTCATTGCAGGTGATCTGAAAATGCCAGAATAAACCTAGAAATAATTAAAAAAAAAAAAGCTCAGAAAATATTCAAGAAGAGGTCATAGGTTTTCAGCTTCCTGAAGAGACAAAGCTCACTATCCTGGAAAATCTAGCATTAGGAAGAGCTTTAAATGCCAAAAGAAAGGTGTCCTCGAAGAACTCGAGAAAAAAAAATTCTAGAAACTGAGCACTTTGGATATCATACTCGTTTAAATTAAAAGTATTTTTATCACATTTACAGTGTGAACTAGCCTTGCAGTAGGTGTAATTCCACCTAGCTCCCACTAATTACCAAAACTGTGTCAATTAGGTTTTTTGAGATTGAGCTTTCCTACTTCCTAAATAAGAGGCTGGCTTGAAGCTGTGAATGAGCAACTAGCTATGAAAAGAATATCAAGACCCACAAGAGCTCAAATACGTTCAGTAAATTACAGTTGTCTTTTGCTATTACATGCAAACAAAACATTTATCAAACTACAATGTAGTATATTGTGTTCAGGTGAAGCTGTCATCATGTAAGTGTTCCACATGCAGAAATGAATGATTGCAGGTTCCAAATATTTTCATAATTATCTTTAAATAATATAACATTCAACAATATCCAGGATAATGTTTCAGTTCTGTGAATTTCTAGTCCATGCAGCCTCAGAAACCATAAAGAAATAATGGGACTTAGGATAAGAAATGAACAGAGTTCAGCACTGATTTATTACCTCCTATTTTTAACCTGGTTTCCTAAGAAATCAATGCTTATGCAATCATGTTATGTATGTGTGTAGGTATTAAATTGGGCTTATTGGCCAATTTCAACTATATTTGTGTGGAAAGAAATCTCAAAGATAACAAGGTTGAGAGTAATCTCATGTAACTTTGGATGGCTGAAACTGTGGATATGTCCATTTGAACTCAACACCCCAGACTCCCTTGACAGGCAGTGGAAGGTCATTGTGTGCTATGATTTATGTAACCTATTTTAGACTTTTATTGAAGAATGAGACAACTCTTACTATAGAAATGTCTATTTCTCTCCATTGACCATACAGAAAAATGAGCTAGATGATGAGCCTGAGTGTGGACATGTAGACTGGACTTCACCTAAACTTCCTGAAAATTCTATATGAATAAGAAGGTGGTGTCCCTTCTGGGATGGGGGCCATAACATGGCCTCAGCTCTTAGCAGGCAGGAATGTAGAGAGGTGGGAACCACTATGGAGGCCCCATTTTCAGAAGAGCTTTAATCAGTTTTCATAGCTCCTTAGAAGCTAAAGATAAAGATGATGCATTGAGTGAAAAGTCAACTTAGACACACGGCCAATGGCTAGGTACAATAGGGATGGACTCAATGTGGCAAAATACACTGAGGCTTCCTTTTAATGTCTGTTTTCTGTGAGGATTCTTTGATGTGTAGTAAGATCTGAGCTCATACTGCATCCCTTTATTTAGTGGCATGTTGTGGTTTAAGAGCAAATGCCAATGTGGAGACTAAATGGATTTGGATAACACTTTTATCACAGAGATATGCAATTTTAATAATTACACAACTTCCCTGTGTTGCAGGAGAGGTAGCATGGCTCAGAAGAAATGTTGGAGGGGGTAGTGTAATGGTTCCAGCTGTGCTGTGCATCATCATGGCGCAGGGCTGCAGGTCCTCTGGGGTCTCTTCAGATCCCTGGCTCCTCATACAGGTATGTAAATAGTCCTGAATATCCACCCTGGGGTCATGGGGCCATCTGGGGCCTCCTCCAATACTCTTTATTTGGGTGGAGAATATCTCTCCTTGACTGGTCTGTTCAAATTCCACTGATGTTTTCTGATTTGCTATCAGTAAATGGCTGATTTCGCTGCTGTTAGTGGTCACCACCTGCTTGTTCTGAACATGGTTGCACTTCCTGAATACCAACAGGTTGCTTGTGTGGTTTGGTTTTCTGTTTCCTCAGGCCCACAAAAGCTATTCAAGGTTTGTTCTGTTCTGTGGGGGAAGAGGTTGGTGATACTTCCTCTACTTCTACTTAAACAAAAGTTTGGTTAAAGTTTGTGCACTCCTACTAAAACAAAAATTTGGTTAAAGTGCTGTCTTGACAGCTAGGCAATCTAAACAGCTCTCCAGGCTGAACTCGTGCTAACTCTACATGATCTCACACTGAGTTTTTCTCCCACTCCTGTACTCATCTGACCACTTTGCTGTCTTGCAGTCCTGCTTGCTTCTCGTCAGACTTCATAATCTCTGGTGTTCAGTGGACTATTTGCCTAAGTAGGCCAGTTTCAAAAGTAAAATCTAACAATTTTTTAGTAGGAAATTGGAGGAGAGAGAAACTGAACTTTCCCATTTATAAACATTTCTGGCAGATATTTATACAAAAAAGCTGGCAACATGACTCTACAGGAAGATACAGAGGTGGTCTTGATAATACTTTTAAATGGTCTTCAATCATACCTGAAATATCTTTTCTCAAATGCACTTCACTAAACTTCATGACATTTTGACTCAAAAGCTCACATTATGTGGTAGTAATAAGGGTGTACAGGAGCTCAGCTAAACTCCATCTCACTGAAATCTAACAATGCAGTAGCTCTTAGAAAGTTATTCATGAGAGGAGTTGTTTTCATTACCCCAAAATACAACCTTTTGCTAAAAGGCTATTTAACATTATTTATTCATTATCTAGGCTATGATATGAAATGTGTGATGGATTGATAGAATAACAAAATAGCAGGGAAGAATACTTGGGTGTTTCTAAGGTGAAACTAGATGGCTTTCTGAAAAATATGTTTTGCTCTAGCTGTTTGAAGAAGTACTTTGGCCTGGGTCAGTGGCATCTGGGAAAAAGATTTGCATTCGCTGATCATGCCCTTTTTGTAGACCTGTGTAGAACTGCATTAAACCAATGATTACAATCAAAACTAATGGCTTTTGGACTTTGTGTGATTATCTATAAGAGTGAGTCTGGAATTTTTCCTCTGCTGCCAAGTTTTTATTTCTTTTGTTCCCCTCTCCCCTGAAGTAACAGAAATAAGCAGCAGCTGGATATTGGATAGGTCACTGATTTGGTACAGAGAATTCTCACAGGTGCCTGAGTGGTTTATTTTCTCACGCGCTTAGAGTCATATTTGTTTTGAGATATGTAGTTGAGAAGGAATTTTATCCTAGAGTACTCTAAAAGGGCCTTTTGTTTTTCACTTTCTTCTTCAGCTGTATATAACCGGTTTAGCTGACATATAATCAGTTTTCTTCTTTCATATGGACCTTGGACACCTTGGTCGCTATACTGTCACACCTCTCCAGTTTTTGAGGACCTAAACATTCATAGCAATTAAATAAGTAGGCTGTTGAGATGAAATGTAATTTCCACTGGTAGACCTGAAGTCAGATTAAGTGATGTAATGGTTCCCTTTAGCTTTGTTTTCTGTGAAAGCATGGCCTATTCAGAATGTCTGCATATTAGGAGTGGATAAATTTCATCAATGCTCAAATCTAGTGGGCAACAATCGTTAATCAGATATACTTATCTCCAGGAAAGCAACAAAAATATGTCAGAATCTTGCTATTAAACCAGAGAGGGACTGAATTATGCCAAATGTTGTAAATAAAGAAATTTCTTTTGACTTCAGTGAATTTTTGACCAGCTCCCAGGTCTTAAACCCACCCAGCGCTCTTGCGTTATCACAATCTTTCAAATAGGTAAGTTGTTTAATGATGCCATTTTTGTTCCATATTGCAATTTCTGCTAGAGAACTAGTCTGGAAGAGAAAACCAATTAGAAAAGCTTCTTACCTGATGTCATTTCAAGGTCTTGTTTATTTCTACTGCAATTTGCTTTTTCTAAGTAAGTTAGCAGAGAAAAAAATCCAACAATACTGTTTTCCCAGTAGTGTCATGGGTTCTTAGATTTGGTGTTACGTTTCATTCAAGACACACTAAATTCTTCAGTCACTCAATTTATTTTTTTTTTTAAAGAGATTTTAACTACACATATTCAAAACATTACTGGAGTCATTTTCCAAATGAATAAATTGTCTTTTCTTCCTCATTGAACCTAAAATCTGAGTTTATCTGTTTCTACAGTTTCCTGCTCTTTGTTTCAGTGACCCTCTTTCACCTATCCTACTTGCCATAATTATTTGACTTATCTACCAGTGAGAACTCATCTTCTTTTTCTCAACCATAATTACTTCATTGAGCATTAAAGTGAAAAGGCCACTTTACTCTTGTTGTTCATCTTTTCTAGATGTCAAGATATTTACAAAGCCTTTGAATTAGTAGTGTTATAATGAGAATTTTGGTAAATTATATGTGAGCGAATTAGGCCCATTATAATCTCGAATTCTCATTTGTCCTGAAACATTTTTTCCCTTCTCAGTTTCCTAAGCATTGCAGTAGCAGTTTATTACCGTTTCAAAGTGTTCTGCCTATGACATTCTGTTTAATGATAGCAGGAGTTGTGACCCAACCAATGGTACATTTTTCTGACAAGCTACTAGAATTTCAAGTGTTTTGATCTCTTTCTTTTTTAAAGGCATGAAACTAAAATAATATGAATGTGGCTGTAAATTCTATCACTCTTAACAGGACTTAAATCTTTGATTCCTTTCAATAATAAACAAAAATAGTTTCTTTGGAGATACTCCTCTGAGAAGTGTCTGAAATTTACTCAGTTGCATCAGATTTAGAAATTTACCTTTACTCAGTGAAATAAAAGCCTGAATTTTAGTCTCATATCTGTTAATTTTGGATGCTCGTTGCTGTCAGCCACAAAGCTAGAAAGCTATTGAAAAATCAGATTTAGGTGATTTTAGACACTAGATTTATCCCACTTAATTTTAAGCATGTTCTAGACATGTCTGTCTTATATCTCTGACTGCTAAGGAAGAGTAGCTGACACATTAAGTACAAATCAGAACTCAGGCGAATCAAATTGCTCTCTGGAGAAGATGCTTTACACTGATCTTAGAGGGAGCCTACAGCCAAAAGTATCCCACCTCCCTGACTCTGCTGTATGCCTTCACCTAGGTGTGATGAGTTTGGGCCTATGTGTACAATGTAGCAAGACACCTCAACTAGTGGTCTCATGCTTCTAGAACTGACTGATTTTGACATTGCTTTCTGTAAGGATGCCCTTTTGCAGCAGATAACTCTTTGGGTCTGACATGACTAAGTAGCTATAGGACCTGATACAACAGCACTGTGAAAACAGTTCCTCCAACTTCTTTTTTCCCAGCTGGTTATAATTTACACTGTTTTCCTGCTTGAGAAGATACAAATTTATAACTGAAAATATATCTTGCTTATTTACTATGTATCTGGGTTATGAGAAAGATCCTAGGAATTTTCCTTGGAAAATTCAATCCACTCATATGAATAGTCATGTGCAGAGCACTGAGGAAGAAAAAAAGAGAAAAGCTTCATTTAAAAAAAAAAATTGTTTTATTTCTATTTAGCTTATTTATGTATAATTCACCTAGAACCAGCTAAATCAAAATTACATGGTTTTCCAATAATTTCAGTTGTTGTCCCAGTGCCACAATTGGTTTTTAATAGAGCCTTTGTACATAAGTTGAGCCTTAAATTCTGGATCTTAGAATGCTGAAAGAAACCTAGTATACAGTAAGTCTTAGGTTTGCTCAATGAATTTTGTGAAATCAAACATGGTAACGTTGTCCTTGTGCATAAGTTATAACATATCTCTTCCTGACATTTCTTTGGTGACCAAAGATGTACTCGCTACTGTAAGACTCTAAAACCTGGCAATGGGTGACTCCCAGATGCAGTTCTGGAAAAATCAGTACATCAGTTGTAGTGATTAACATGAGTGCCATTGTTTTCTTTTAAAATAGAACCATAGATTCACAGAATACTTTTGACAGAAACACAAAGAGCAGCTATAAATAATTGTATCCAAAGATCTTGGTACTCTAGAAGCAGGGCAATTAGCTTACAGAACTTTGGAAGTATCCTGCAGCATTTACTGTTTCCATTCTTCATTTCTACAGGAGTGAGAATGCACAGGCCCTTAAAAATGCACAGTCCCTTACGAAGGAAGCACTTACTTTCTATAAAGGTGCTATAGTGTGTATTTGTTACATTCTGTAATGAATTGCATTTAACAATTTTAATCAACAGTATAGAACCAGTCAGAATAAGCAAAGAGAATGACTTTGAAAGCTCTAAATAAATTTCTAAAGACAAAAGAGGCTAAGCATTAAGGATGAAACCTAATCAGTGGGAAGTCTGTACCAAACTGCAATGGAATTAACATATCCCTAGGGTCTGAGTTCTCATACAACATCTCATGATGGAAGGTCAGACTAAAAGTGTACCCCAACAACAAACAATACATGAATTATAATCACCACCTGCCCCATTGTTGTCTGATCTTCAGAGGAATGTGCTAAGCCGTTGCCACTTTTAAAAATTTTCACAGTTTTCTTTCCATCTGTTCCCCTGCTGCTTTTTCACTGCAGTATCCACTCTGTAATGTTCCTTGGAGCAATGTTCCTCTGACATTCCAATGTTCCATCACAGTCACCAGCACACATTAGGATGTGTTGAGCCAGCAAAAAAACATCAGGCAGCACAGATGCTGAATTTTCCTGGTATGCCTGGAATCTTACACAGCAATGAGAGAACTGGAAAGTCGATTCCATAAATCAGTTTTTGTAACTAAAGCACATGGCTTTGGTTTTGTGGGTTTTTTTGAGCTGTATTCTTTACTTAGCAGCTAGCTGCTCTATGCAATCACTTGTTCCAAGGAAATCAATTAGTGCAATCAGCCTGGATTTTCCTGGTTCAGAAGATGGATTTTTTTTGAGACTGGGGAATTAAACGTGTGGAAGGGGTACCTTGTTTTGTATGAGAACCGTAGTGAGTCAAATAATGGAATGCTTTTTCATTGCCATTTAAACTTAAAATTTCTGTAACTTAAAATCAACCAAAATGTCATCATCATTATTATATCATTTTTACAAAAAAGTATCCAACAATAGAAATTTGGAAAAGTCACTGATACAATAAATGTTTTATTGCGGAAGTCCATAGTATTTTCAAATTTGTAAAGACAGATTATGTAATTTTTCCTGATTAAGACAATGGGGGCTCCTAAAAATGTCCTTAGAGTTGCATAAATGCAGGAGAGGTCATACTTCCATGCTGAACAGAATACGAAATTTTGCACTGGCATTTTTCCCTACCCAACTACTTAATAATACACCTCAAACAGAGTTTGAAACTCCAGTCCTAAACTCTTAAAAAAATTATTAGGATATATTGCTCTATTTCAATGGCTAACTTTTTGTGCTAAGTTAATGTTATTTAATCTTGGAGGTATTGTAGTCAAGGGAAAAGATTTAACCTCTACATAGTACTGATTTCATACCTTGTAATAAAATTTTAAGAGGAAATAGTAAGCTTTTATGCCAGAAATAGAAAATTGGCAGGTCTGTGGTATTGACTTGGAATTGGCACTTAAGATTTTTAATCTATAGCTCATGTCTTGTTTAATTTATACATTAGCACAATGTTTGAGTGCCTTACCACCAGCAAGGGTCAGTAACATTATACCTATATTCAGAAATGGAAGAAAAGAGAACATTCTCACACTTGCAGACTGATTGCTTTCATTAGGTTTAATTAGTTTCCTTAGGACTTGTAAAGAGAATTGTAGCTGATGTTTAACTGGTTGGGTGGCTTACACCAATAGTGAAAGAGGACTGTAAATAGAGAAGGTGCAGCAGCTGCTTAAAATTGAAATATTTAATTCTCTTGCGATAATAAAAACAAAGCTCAACAAGTTATCAATTTTTTTGAAAAAAACATAGTCTCCTTTTCAGAAATACTTGTGCCATCTGCTTGGGAGTCTCTGTGATGCTTTTAGGCTCTCTTCTGAGGAAGAGACTGGAAAGATTAAGTATTCAGGTGTTTGCAGGGGGAGTTATGGTATAAACATAATTTGTACCTTTTGAACATACAAGCTTTTATGACATGTATCCACTTCAGTTTATGTTATGGTAGTAATGGGACATTTCCATTTTCTCTTGAAGTACTTGCGTTTGAAGCCCATATTATATACATGGAGTGTGATGATGAGTATGTATATGGACATACATACACAGACACAGTCAAAAGGAGAGACAGTATTGCAACTAATAAAATTCCTTTAAAGGTTAAATTCATATAATGTATAAATCAAATAACTCTTTTTAATATTTCTTTAAATATTTCAAAAGAGTGAAGACTTCTCTTCTTCATTTTCCCAACAGCAACAGAATGAAAATCATTCTGAGCAGTCAGCAAGAAGAGTTAACTTTCCTAGACATTTGAGAGGTTTTTCTCACATCTTGTTGGCTGAATCTGGGCTACAAAACATAATGGGGCATTAAGATGGGAGAACTGCCAGTCAGCATGTCATTACCACAGCTTCCCTTGAGTGAAAGGCAATACTGGGTCCAAAGTTTTATTTTTAATCAGGTTACCTAGACTGGTACTGAAATTTTTGAACACATAAGCTATTATCCTCATCTAGAAGTGGCCTCAGCTGTAGTTATTAATTCTGTTCAAGTCAGAAGTAACTTAAGCTTGTTACAATCTGATATTTTCTGAAATGTTTGAAATTAGCACAAAGGCCTCAAAACAGGAAAAAAACAGTGGTTACAACTGGTCTGGAGAACATATTATGCCCCTGTCCATGTAAATAGTTCCTTTATGTCAATATTATAGCATTTTGGTGGAGACCTCTGTGAAATCTTTCACTGCTTCTGCCTACTGTTTACTTTTTTTTATGTGCATGGAAATAGTGTTGTTCAAGGGCAGACAATTTGGTATTGTTTTATAAACAAACACTGTAAACACAGAGAAAAAGGATAGGTCATTTTATACCAAATTTAGCTGCACATTATGGGAGATAAAAAAAATGAGATAAGTGTTATATCCATTAAAATCCTACTCTGTTGTCTCAATCATTTGGGAAAAAAATTATACAAGAAAGCTATTGACTTTGCTGTTTCCTTTGGGAGAAGCACAGATGTGGAAGAACAATTTTTAACACCTAAGTGAGACAGCTTATGAACTGTGTCTAAGTTCATTCAAAGCCCTTCAAAATATGGAGCACATTTCCAAGCAATTCACATAATAACTCAGCCTCTGACTCAACATAGCTTTTGAAAATGCAAGTAGTTCCTCATCTGTTTAAAATTATAGTTGCGCTATGTGCTGTATTTCTCTGGGGTCTTATTTCAGGTTTTACTTTTCTCATAATTTTTTGTATATATATTTTTACAAACTACCAGCTTTATTTCAGCACATTACAATTTTCTGTGTGGAAGCTTTGGATTTGAAAGATTAGATGGCAGAATACAATGACAGCATAAGATTTTTCTCACTTTGCTCTACTAGCTGGATTTGTCCCTGCCTTGGAAGGCCTGTCACTCATTGCAGGAGACTAAAGTGGTCTAATATAATGTCATGGATTGTTGAATTTTGCCCTATATGCTGAGGTTGGGGATAATGTCAGTAAGCAATGCTATCTTTTTCAGGGTGATTTTGAGGTTGCGTATTTCCACTAGGAACAGAGCACGGAAGTGCAAGAGTATCAGAAAAGCCAGCTTTGTGCCTGTTCTTGCATGTGGGCTTAGCTTCAGAGTCTCTGGTAGTCTCAAAGATGTTACATATACGTACAATTTTTTTTAGCCTGCTTTCTACCTCTGCTGTAGAAATTGTGAGTGATGTAAATGATTATGGAGAAAGATTGTAAATCTGAAAAATTCCCAAGCTGTTGATATAATTCTCTTAACCACCTTCAAACAGAGCTGACTGCAATAAAATACAACAAAACTTGATTCTGCACAAAAAAAGAATCTCTGCAAATTTTAAAATAAAACAGAAGTAGTCAGGCCCAGCCATTGCCAGGCTGGGCAATCATTGCCTTGCTTTAGACGTATGCCTTTCCCAGAGATCTGAGAGACAAGAACGATGCAAAGGGCACAGGCAAACCCATGGCCATCATCCTCATTTCAGTACTAACACAGGCAAAGAATTCAGATTTCAAACTCTTCCGTCCACAAAACCAAACTATCAGCACTTCATCCAACCTAGTAAGAGAACACCAAGACGCTGGTAGATCACTGCAGTCTTTATTTCCTGCAGACAGGGTTGGAGAAGGATATTTCGTAGGCTTGGCACTATAGAAATCATTGGAGGCCCACTAGAATGTGTGTGAAGGCAGAACTCTCTGACTTTCACACAAATCCAAGCAATCAGGCAGCACTGAACTATTTTAGTGGAAATAGAAAATTATCCATTTATGAATTCCAGATGGGAAGGGACAGCTGTCACGCTGATGCCATCATTCCCCTTGACACTTGAGGATGGAAAGGGAAAAACGGAGAGTCACATGTAAAGTATGTCAACAGTGATGACAGCACTGGGCAAAAGAATGTGGGGATGTTGCGCAAAATGATCTACGCAATGACTAAGACAAATAAGGTCGAGTACGCACTAAAATGAAGGGGTAGCCACAGGACAGAAGCTTAGAAGCTAGTCTGTAAAATATCCACTGTCACACTTTGTGTGCAAAATACAGAAACAAAGCATCAGGAATCATTTTGTTACTAGAAGATTGTATGTAGCAAGAAAATTATTTATGATTTTCAAGATTTTAAAAAAGCCAAAAGTCAGCCTTCTTTTGTTTCTGTAAATTTTGAGAACCTCATCAAGCTTTTTTTTAGATGACTTCCTAATTCTTCACCGAGTTAATTTCTTAGTGTTTGTTTTTTTTCTTCTTTGTGTGTGTGTGCATTGTTTGGTTTTGTAAACCTGTTGAAGAAAAAAGAGCTTAGAACTGAAGAAAGTGAGACATTGGATAACATGCCATTTTATAGAGTATTTCAATGTCTAATTCTCAAAGACAAGACTGGTGCAAGTGATGTTGAAAGGAAACTGTATTTCTATTGAATAAGAAATGCTAAAAGATAGGGAGATGAGAAAATTTGGAGAAGATTGCTTTGCTGAATGAATTTTGACTTTGTCACTAAACTTATGTGAGTGGCAGACCTTTAGAGATAAAACAGTATATGAAGGTACCATCTGCAGGAACTGGGAGGTTGGCGAATGTCTCTTGTTGAGCTACAGGCATCAAAAGTGATGCTGACAGCCCTAGATACTGAATTTTAAGGAATACTTTCCTGCTGCAGACACAGACAAATGTTCTCTTGCAAATGTTGCATTGCGGGAAGGCACCTCAGAATTTCATGCAAATCCCTGAATTTCTTTCTTTTCTCCCTTTGCAAATCTTCCTATTGGTTATTTGGTTAACTCTCCATAGCTCAAATGCTACTGTTTCTTTAAGCCTGGAACTGGCTGTAATTTTTTATGCTATTATCACACTATTAGTGAAGCAGTCAAAAAGATGCTGTGACAGTTTAGTCTTTCATCTTTAGTTTATGGCCACTCTAAAGCACAAACAAGAATTTCTGCCTTTTTAACAAACATTTCAAGGAACAAACACTGTGTCCGTTACATACAAAACCATAAATAAAGGGCACCCACCCATTTTCAGACGCTTTCAAAGATAGATTACTGAAGAATTTCTTGGTAAGCACATGTTTTGTAAGCAGCCTACAGTATTATTTTTTAAACAGATGGTAGTACTTGTTTATGCCCACACTAATCTGTAAAGTCTACCAAGATCTTCTGTCAAACACTTAACCAGAATTCCCTCAGCAGGAGTACTTCCAGGTTGCAGATCAGTTTCTTACAAAGGCCCTAGTTTTATCCAGTCATCCCCCACATCTCAGAAGCTCTGTAAAGCTGCTGGTAAAGCTCCTTTGTCAGCTTGCCATTGACCTCTCTGTACTGTTCATAACACTGATCCACTGTACAGCTCTGCACTGAGGTTCTCAGCCACCAGTGCTTCTTGTTCGCTTAAGCATACTAACAATGTGGCACTAGGTAATGAGATCTCATCCCAAGGCTATGATGGATGGGTCCAGACACTACTATTCTGAACACCTTGAAGACAACTGTACTATTGGTACTCTTGGTACTGTTGCTACCCCAGCTTACCTCACCATATAGATGCTGCCTTTTGGAAGTGAATTATATCAAGCTCTTACTAAGCTGTAGCACAGGAGATATGCTCACAAGCCATAGTAGTGTCACTAGCTACTGATGACAAATCACTGTAGTAAGTAATATGATATATAAATACACTGGCTGGTGTATCTGTGCTATTGCCATACGAAACATCTAGGACAGTACCAGAATGTTCAAGAGGGAAGACAATTACTGTAATCAGAAGAGGAATGATATCCTCCTTCTTTAGGAATGATTCATATAATACCAATATTGTGATCATGTTATGCCCGTGCTTCACAGTTCTGATACCTAACTCTTAAGACAGGTTTCTTCCCTGTTCCTTCCACATGTAATGGGGATGGCATGAGAGCACCTACCACTGTTTCTGATGCTGTCCACTGATTATCCTCTGCTGCCATGATGCTGTGTTCCTACTGTCATAACCATGTTTCTCCTACATGTGCCCTTAGTTGACTCCAGATCACCTGACCTTCCTTGTCTGTCTGATTTGGCATGGGTATGGAGAGCACTGTTGAGTGTTACCTGTTTTGCACTTCACAATTTATTTGTGGGACAATGAGGGATTCAGAGATCTCTTGTTAAGACCCTTTCCACAACATACTATCCAAGGACAAACAGTAACCACTTAGTCATATCCTGGGCCTCTGCTCATAAGGAAACATCATAAGTAAATGCTAAATATCACACTTTTCTCTACCCTTGCAGGTACATGCTTTAGTTGCTGCTCCTGCCCAAGGGATAGGAGAACAGACTTCAGTGCCATTGAGTTCAGACTAAAGGTGAAGTAGAACTGTTCACCAGCTCCCACAGGCAACTCTCACTTCCTCTTCTTCACTACTCATCATATCCTAGAGCCCGATCCCAGGGCTCCAGCCTGTATTCTCCTTCCAATACCTCCCACATATATGACATTTTACTTTAAGAATTTGTTTTTCCTAGGATGTAAAAATTATGACAGTTTGATATTTTTACCATGCCAAGACCACAGTGAAGGACAAAAATGGCTGATATTTGCCCTCCTAGCATACATTGAGCCCCCAAACCAAATGCATACTACTAAGCACACAAATACTTTTCTGTTGCTGAGGGTGAAAACTATTTACTGATAGCACCTGCAAGAAAAATATTTGGAGTATTGAGGCAGGTTATTCAGGTTATAGTTAAGCCCTAAAATCTAGAGTATACCTAAGAGCACCCCAGGGAGTACCTGCTACATGAGGACACTAATAACCAAGAGAGAGTTTGAACAGGAAGGGCAGCTGCTCTTAGAGGACCCAGACCACATTATTTGTAAATCATAGTTAAGAAAACATTTTCATAGAGGATCTGCTTATTTCCTGGGGCCATCTGGAATCCCTCTGAACAAGCTGAGATTAAACACATCCCCTTTAGGCAGTGGTTTATGTCAGGTTTCCTGAAGTAATTGACAGAGAACGTAAATATGGTTCTGGTTTAGCTGTTAAAAACATCCTGGTTAAAGAACCCCTCTGAGATTGGGGATCTGCTTTTTCAGACATGTGACCTGCTTAGCTGTGTGATGAGTCTATGCACACTAGGGAAAAGGCATTAGCTAAATGTTCATGTTGGGTTGGTCATGGTCAGGTCAGGCCATGGTCACCTGTAAAGTGTCAACTACCTTGCCATTGCCCTACATTGTGATATTCCCATGTTGAGGCAGAAGCTAACACAATTTTCCTTCCTTCTTTCTCTTTCCTTTCCCTCCATCTTCTGAAACAGAAGGTGTTACCATCCCTCAGGTAATGACTTTTGGAACACTTCATTTCCAAAGCAGAAGTGTTTTACTTCCTCTTCACCTGCCTTACATTGCCATTTTTGACTTTCTTATAGGCCTCCTTCGGATCTTTTAACCTTAATCTTGCAGTTTTCTAGTCTTTCTGTAAATTGTCGTGCAGCAATCTGCATCTGTAGGTGTAGATTTGGGAAATGCTGCAAATATTCCAGTTGCATGTGATTTCTATCTACAAAGATAAATACACAGGTGTCCTCTGGGGACCAGGTCTTTGCTAGAGTGGTGCCATCATATTACAAATGTGAAAGGCTATCAAAGTATAAATGTGAAAGATCTTTGTTCTGCTTCTCTAATGGAAATTCTGAAAAAGGTCTGCATGAATGAGAGAAATTTGACTAGTGCTGCCAAATTCAAAGCTTTTTAGATAGAGAAGCTTCTGGGTGATGTCTTGGCTGAATGAGGGAACACTCTGGAGGGCACTGTGAGGGCTGTGTGCCTCAGATATATTGTTCCATGGTTGAAGAGAGCACTCCCTCTCATGCCACATTGACAGGCATTCCAAGGAAAATACAGCGTGGGCAACAAAAACTAAAACAAAGAAATGTAGCTTGTATCAACTGTTGATCCTCACAGAAAGCTTTTTCTCTGTGACTGCTTTGCGGCTACCATCAAGGTTGCCAGTAAGAGTTCCCTTGACAACTACAGACCTGAAAAGCAAGACCAGCTCTGGGCTTGCAGAAGCCTGATCGGAAGCCACATTATGAGAGTAAAAATAAAAATCGTTACCAGCTGGCTAAAGTGAATGTATGCCTCTGTCTTGACTCTAGATTTTCTTGTTCTTGATTCCAGAGTACTATCTATTTAATCCTAGAAGGCTTTTCATCTTGTCCTTGAACTGATGCAGATAGTGTTTTCCTTGGTCTTGACATTGTATCTCAGATCATATCCTTTGCATTTGTCTCCGTTTAGGTGCATAACCCTTGCTGTGACAGAACAAACAGTATGTAGTGAGACCAAAGGCCTTCCTATTATTTAGAAAACATTTTTCTATAGCAGAAGCCATGTGTGTACTGAGGTTCAAATCTTTCAGGATCCAACGACTCCTACAAAGCCACCTATTTCCCATGAGTCTTGCAGCTACCTTCCCACTCTGTGTAAAATGCATATATCAATTAAAATTTTGCATATAATTTCAATTAAAAAAACCTAAAAACCTTCTGACCACATCTGATACCTACTGCACCCTATATCTAGGTCTTTATAATTGAATTGCACCACTCTCTGCAGATCTATATTGGCAGAGTGCAGTGCAAAATACTTATTTGCGAAATACATGATTTTCTGCCAGTGTATACCTTCCTCCTTTATACTAATCAATGTCAAATAATCAGTATAGATCCAGAGGGGTTTTGCAAATGCAGACCTGGTGAGAATCGTAGAAGAAATTAAATACAAAGTGGGGAAAAAGGATACAATGGTTCTTAAGTTAATTTTTTGAAATACTTAATTATTTGAAGTAGCTCTTTTTCTGCTGTTGATTTACTGAAGTTAGATTGTGGAGAGCAGTGAAAATAAAGTCACAGTTCTCTAAGCATTCTTCATATTTTTCTTTGGACTTATATCTCACACTAATATAACTTACACAGGATCTACATCTCTTTGTGCATAACTCGCTTACTAAAACAATGAATACTCCTTGAGTACAAGATTTGAGTAGCATTTTCATGGTCAATTGCTTCCGATATTATTAGAACAAGGATGTCTTAGTGGTGTTGGATGACAGTAGTCACTGAAAAATGCACTGCTTTTCCTTGTCATCATGCTTTTCCCAGACATTTTGTCTAGAGCTAAAAAGGAAAAAACCCAGCTACGTTATGTTCCAGTTCCAGTTATGTTTCTCAGTTCCTTCTCTTTTGGAGAAAGATGAGGAATAAATAAATAAGAAAAGATGGTGGTAAACTGGTGACAGGAAGCTGTTAAGAGTAACGTAGGATTTCTTTTTAATATATACTTAAATACACATTTTAGCACTTGCAATCTCTTTTTTTTCTGAATTCTATTGCTACTACTCACAGATATTTACCTTAAACCTCAAAAGATACATCTTTCATCTGTTTCCCTGTGAAGCTTGCCTAGCAGTGAAACGTGTCAACCAAGGTAGAGGTACCTTCTCCCCACAAAGACTTTGGATCTGTATAGGATGCATGTGCCCCAAAGGACATGCTTAGAGCATGTAGTTGGCAGAATGAGACTGCCTTCCAAGCCCTAAAAGGTACACTAAGATGAAGTGTCAGACTATGCTTGAGGCTGGAGGTAGCAAGCATAGGTCTATGAACTAGAGGTGAGATGTTATCTGCATGAAGTCCAAAAAAACAAGTCCAGTAGCTGCAAGCTGCTGTACTTACACCTTCTACTGGTTTTACATATTTGACCATATGGTAGTTCTTTGGTTATCAGCCGTTTATCATGTGTCTGTTCTGCATTCTGTGATTAGTTAATGACCTCATTTAAATGCTGAAGCATTTAGCGCTCAAAATTAATCATTGAGGATTTCCTCTGTTCGGTTCATACACTAGGCCATATAACTCTGAATTCTGTATTTGGATGTTTCTCAGCCAATACTTTCTTCTCCGTGAGACACATCTTCTCTGGCTGATATAAGTCATATCCCAGTATCCCTTCTTGAGTAGCCCGCTTAGTCATATATGCAAGGAAGCAGTTTTTCAGATTGTGTGAGTTCATCTCACCTAGTTATTATTTATAGCACATTTAGACCATGGTTAAGACAGCTAGACTTCTTGCTTTTCAAACCTGCATAGTATTACCTCATCCGCACACAGGATATAGGCTCCCAAATCTATTGAAATGTAATTGGATTAAGAAGTATGACTTTTTGAGACTCTTTTGAAAATCCAGGCCATAACTGAATCATAAGCTGTGTATAACTGGAAGCATTGCTTTCGGATGTAGCAATCTGATTTTTTTTTGTCTGCAATGATATAAAAGCGGGCTTATCTTTCAAAGACACTGAGCTCTGATTAGCCACAAACAGAAGTTAATGAAAATCTTGACCCATTATTATAAGTATTATTATTTGAGTGCTTTTATTCTGCACTGCATTGTTCTAACCATCATATAAATCTACACAAAATATAGATCCCTCCCCAGACAGCTTATAATGTCAGCAGCTTTGCCTGTGCAAATCTGAAAACATGTTACTTATGTACAAAGTTTACAAATGTAATTTTGTGTGTTGAAATGACTAGCAATTTCTGTAGGGCTACTGAGAAAATGTTTTAAAGCAATATCCAGGTCTCCCTATGAAAGAAGCCTGAATCAAAACAGATTTGTATGCAGAGTATTGCTAGGCTCATTGTTATAAATAATGCAAACTTCTTCAGTGTGAATATACTGTACATAGAAAGCTCATTTTCCTTGTGCGCTGCTCAGGCCAGTTATCACAAATGCATAAAATGTAAACATGATGTATTATAACTTGGTTAAGATGAACAGTGAGGATTTTCAGTCCTATTAGTTTTTTTAATGCAATACTTTTATTGAAGTTGATTTAGCCAGCCTCCTATGATCCTTGCTAGGTGCCTCCAAGACTGACAATGAGTGGATGTCCAGAGTGACAGCAGAAGTGTTTATATTATGCTGATACCATTCTGTGTTTGAGCCACAGATAGAACCAAATGACTAATTACATCAGAAAAATTCCACAGGCATCAAATTATTAGACTGGATTGGCTTAATCCATATTAGTCAGACCTGGAGCTAGACTTCAGAAGACCTCAGTGTTTAAAGTAGTTGCAGTGCTGGCTTCATGTTCATCTAAATTTCTTAAATCTCAGCTTTTGGCATTGGCCAGAATATAGACACAATGTGCAGGACTCTCTCTACACTACTGCAATGTGATTGTATTTTTGCTGTCTGCCACAGTAATAGCCTTATTCCCTATATTTTGGATATTCCAAATGGGGTCAGAAGGGGCTGATGGCTACAATGAGTGCACTAATGCACAGATAGGAGAAGGGAAGAGGATGCTTCACCTACTTCTTACTCAGGTCAGGAAAGATTTCTGCCATCTGGAGCACTCCTAAGCATGGGACAGCTTTGCACTATCGCAAAAGCTTATGCTTGCTTTATAGACTTGTTTAAGCCCTCTACTAGCTTTTGGAATGGCTTTCTTATACCATCATTGAAATACTCAATTTTGCCCTTTATGTGCATCCCTGTTGTACCTTCAGCTGAATACAAGACAGATTTATAGCTTGAGAGAGCCAAATCCTACTTCCAGGTGCCAGCTTTTTTTAGATGCACACCAGTGAACATACTTATCTCATGTGAATGACGTAAGAAAAGCACTGACGTAGGAAGCTTTACATGATGTAGATTTAGCTGTATGCTCCAAAGTACAAAGAAACATTTTGGGTTTGGATGCCGGGTAAATGTCTTTGGCTTTGTTCTCAATTTTCATCTGTACAATTAAAAGTCTTCTAAATTTCAGAAAGCCATATACTACAGTGGGCACACCGTTAAAGCTGGAGATAGGAATGGGAACGGGAGGCTCCCTACTACTGATGCAGAAGAAGGTGATAGCAAGTTTGCATGAGCTAGAGAAGAATTTGTGCCTAAAATGAAGGAAAGCTGAAAAAACATCAACAGCTTTCAGATGATGCTCACTAAATCTGTAGTTGGGCTTCTCTGATGTAATATGGACCAAGCAGCTGTTGATTCCTGATGTGAAGGTGCCTAACACTCCTGTTGCTCTGCAGCATCTTCCTACTGTGATGCCTGGCAAAATAAGATTGCCTCATTAGGATCTGAGGATGGAAACCTAGAATTTCTTCCATCTTCCTTCCACTACTAGAATTTCACCCTCTAATCAATTTATAGGTACTTTAACTTATGCAGCCTGGACAGCATCTTCCTGCCCAGAAAAACTGTAAAGATTTGTACATATTATGATACTGCTAAGAGTTGTTCTGTGCAATGTCACTTTCTACAGTGAGACACTGGAACAGGTTGCCCAGGGGGTTTGGGATGCTCCATCCCTGGAGGTGTTCAAGGTCAGGTTGGATGGCGCCTTGAGCAACCCAGTCTAGTGGGCGGTGTCCCTGCCATGGCAGGAGGGTTGGAACTAGATGATCTTTGAGGTCCCTTCTAACCCAAACCATTCTGTGATTCTATGATTGAATGATCTCAGCTATTGGGGAAACTGAGGAATGAAGCTCAGACATTCTCTGAGATATTGTCACTGATGCTAAATGTCCTACCATATTTACCTCATGCCACCAGAGGTCCTGTTTAAATCATTGTGTATGCTTAGAGAAAAAGGCATTGATATGAGAAAGCTGATAAGAACCTAGCTGTTGGGAAAAAGGTATTAAAATAATGACAAGCTGCACCTCAATGGATGAGCAGTGTACATATATGCTTTTTTGTAGCTCTACCTCTATGTATTCACTAGAAGATTAAATGCTGTTAGCAGAAGAGCAGAATTTAATTGGTCTAATTGTGTAACACCGAATACCAAATACTCTGTGTGCACTCTCCTGGTATTGAGACTACAGCTGCCATTGACTTGAACTGGGCCTGAATTTCAACTGCTATGCTTAATACTTCTCTTTTTTAAATAGATATAAATTGGTCACTTCTGACATCAGTTGGCACAGAAGGTCTTTCTTGGTCAAAATGTAAATTTTAGTGAGTGGAATAATAATAGAAATGAGACCTTTGTCTCTTGAAATTAAAGTGCTTGTAAAGCTGAAGCTGGCAGCTTTGTATATTACAGCCTGAGGAGATAATATACTGAATCATTCATTTCCTTTTCCTATTCTTTCTGCTTTCTTCAAAAGCACGTTCTGTTTCAAGTAATTTCAGTCCAATAATGAATATAACACTGACTGACTCACCGTCATACAAGATCTGCTTTGGGATATACTTCATCAAGTTTTGTTTCTGTGCAGTCAGAATACTGAGAAAAATAGGAAAAAGCAGCATATCACGTGGTGGGCTTATGCTTTTTAATGTTTTTAAAATATCTGGCCTTTGTTTAATGAGAAGCCAACCTCTATATGCCTAGGTTAATTGTCTTCTATCCCTCACTAACTGAAAAAAGCAGTATTCTAATACTAAGCTTGCACAAGAAAGAATTAGTTAGATCTATTGTTCAAATTATTTTTACCATGATAGGGGGCTGCCGTAGCTCCAATACTACATTTTCATTAATAAATCTTATGATGGAGTAGAGGTATCCTCAATAAATTTTTCAGATGGCATTGTGCTGTTGGTATGTTACAGAACAGGCTTCCAAATGAAAATGTTACTCGCAAACTTGGACGTAGTACTGACAAATGGATCTTGTTGAATAAATACAAAGTGCATAGAAAGAATTAGCAGCACAAAACCATATGTATACTGACTGGGAAGAAGGGCTTCTTGGGACTGGATATGCGTAAAATGAAAAAGGATTGAGGGCTTAAGGTGCATTTTCATATTATTTCATGTTCTGAAAAATATTTGAAAGCTGAAATACAGCATAGAAACAATGTGACATATGACTCTACTCAAGCCTATTAAACTTTAAACAAGAGAGTTTGTCCAGTTTGAACACTGAAATTCAACTAAGTTGCACCACCTGAACACATTATAGGAGGGATCAGAAGCCTGAAGACATGATCAAGGAAGAAAGAAAGGATGAATATAGTGGTTTTTGTCTTAAGATGTTTTATGTTGTTTGTGTGGCAAGGTTTCTGTAGCAGGGGGGCTACAGAGGTGGCTTCTGTGAGGTGCTGCTAGAAGCTCCCCCTGCATCTGATAGAGCCAAGGCCAGCCAGCTCCAAGACAGACCCACCAGGGGCCAAGGCCAAACCCATCAGCAATAGTGGTAGCCTGTGGGATTACATATTTAACAAGAGGGGAGGGTGTGAAAATCTGCAGAACAATTGCAGCCAGAGAGAGGAGTGAGAATATGTGAGAGAAACAACTCTACAGACACCGAGGTCAGTGAAGAAGGAGAGGGAGAAGGTGCTCCAGGCACCACGGGCAGAGATTCCCCTGCAGCCTGTGGTGAAGATGATGGTGAGGCAGGCTGTCCCCCTGCAGTCAATGAAAGCTAATGGTGGGGCAGATATCCACCTGCAGCCTGTTGGAGCAGATGGATGCCTGAAGGAGACTGTGACCCTGTGGGAAGCCCATGCTGGAGCAGGCTCCTCTAAGGAGTCCTCCCTCCAAGCAGAAAGGAGAAGCAGAAACAATATGTGATGAACAGACCACAATCCCCATTCCCTGTCCTCCTGCGCCCCTTGAGGGGAAGAGGTAGAGAAATTGGGGGTGAATTTGAGCCCAGGATATGGGAGGAGGGGAGGAAAAGTGTTTTTAAGATTTGGTTTTAATTCTCATTATCCTGCTGTGATTTGATTGGTAATAATTTAAATTAATTTTCCCCACGTCGAGTCTCTTTTGCCCATGACGGTAATTGGTGAATGATCTTCCCTTGTCCTTATCTTGGCCCATGAGCCTTTTGTTATATTTTCATTTTCTCTCCCCTGTCCAGCTGAGGGGGTGGGTGATAGAGCAGCTCTGGTGGTCACCTGGCATCCAGCCAAGGTCAACCCACCACAGATCTGTGAAGTGAAGACCCCAGTAACAGTCTTCAAACACATAGAGAGGTGCTTAAGAGAGTAGTCCGAATGTAGAACCTAGGGAAATAAAATGGATTTGAATTTCAGGAAGGACAATTCAAATTAGGAAGTAAGTCCTCCCAGTAGTAAGGAGAAGCAATGAACAGATCAGTGTGTAGTATTTCGAATATGGTTGATAGAACAATTTACAAAAGCATCAGCTGTGAACATCATAGTCCTACTTGATCCTGTCTAGGAAAACGAGACATATTACATGATTCATTCAGATCCCTTGAACCTAAGACTTCAGGTTCAGCTATAGACAATAAACTGTGAAAAATCTTATTTCATTAAATGCACCTCTAAAATTTTATGTTTACAATACTTATCTGTTCAGACAGCTATGACACTATGAAAGAGTTTAATATGAAAATTTATTGGATTAGATTTCTCCATTTAGGAAATTCAGTTTCATAAACTGGAAAACATTCATTAATGCTAAACGAAGATTATGGCAACAGATCTCAAATCTGCATGAAACATTAGTACTCCCTTTCAGCCTTTGAAACTGAACAATTGCTGTTGAAAATTCTGAGAAGCTCAGCAGACTTTTTTAAGTAACTGTGACTTGGTACTCTAATGGGCCCAGTGCTTGAGAGAAAATGGGCTTTAGACTGAGAAGTAAACATTTTTTTGAGACTTAGCAGTTATTTTATTGAAACTGCCAATAAAAGAAAGCAGTTGATACAGAATTATGTGAAATGACATAGTGAAGGGCTTTCTGTGAAATTTTTGCAAGCCGAAAACAGTGTATTTTAGTCAGTTGAAGCTGATCATATATTGAATTTCAGTTTATTTGGCACATAAAAACTACATCTTGACCTTGCAGGGGAGATTAAATCTCAGTCTCTTAAAAGGAGTGTTTGCTGAATTATAGAGAAAAGTATGTAAATTCAGTTAAAAAATCTGGGCAACTTCCCTATAGCAATAGGGTAAAAAAGTCAGGTGTATACCAAAGCAATCCCATGAATGTTAAAGTGATCTGAAGTGACTATGAATCTTTGAAGGCATAAAATGGTAACACTGATTTTTAAAAAAATGCACCATCTCAGTGAAATTATATCATTCTGAATTAAAACACAGAGGCTTACAATGGAATTTATTTTGTTTTAGAAATTCAACAGCTTCCTTTGCACATTATGCTTTGCTTGGGGGAGAACCTGGAATGTATTTACCCATGCCCATGCAGGGCACTTATCAATTATGAAAGAACTATTAAAAACAATAATATAAGCCATACTGTAATAATTTGGTGGGTTTTTTTTTTCAGTGTCTTTCTGTAGGACAATAAGTAGAATTCTTAACTTTTCTTAAATTTCTAGGTTTCCATGATGCAAGATGTGAAGAAGGAATTCTCATGGTTATGGGAGTCACAGCAGTAGAGATCACAGAATCATAGAATGGTTTGGGTTGGTAGGGACCTTAAAGATTCTCTAGTATCTTACATAAAGCCTGGATTACCTATACAAGGGAATACTGGGTAGAGGTATAGAGTTTACAGTAGATTTGGCCATTTTGTTTAGGCATAGTGTAAAAACACCTGCAAAGGAAGGCCAGACTTTTAGAACAAGATGTGCCACAATGGTATATGTCTTAAAATAGCAGGGGAAAGCTGATACAGGTTATAAAGACAAATTCATTGGTGAAGTCAGTGTAATTGGGCATTTTCTTATAGGTGGATAAGAACAAGTTTATTGTATACTCTACTAATGTACAAAATGTAATCCAGATTGTTGGGCAATCTGTGTTTGGCCAAACTAAGGAAAGAGCAATGCTGGAAGTTGAGATTAACTTCGGTGTATATACCCGATTACAGATCTCCCATGTTATTCCTATGTTTTGAGAACAACCAATATGTGCTTATTGTCATGCATATGACATGATTACTAAACATGCTTATGTTGTTCCTAGAAGTTGCGTGGGACTGATGAGGAAAACAGAGAAAACAAAATAATGTCTTTGAAATTACATTCTTATATAATAATTCATATGTTCTGACTTTAATAAACACCTAATACCTGTAAAAGTCCAGCAGAGGTTGATTAGGTTCTGAGGGTCTACAGGTTTTGGACTGTTGGATCTGCACAGAGTAGATGACTGTGTTTTTTAGAGCGAGGGAAACATATAGGGGAACATAGTTCAGTTATCACAGGTAAGAGGATAAACTGGGAATGATACCTGCACTGATTTGGAAGAAAGCGTGACAGGCTGTGGTTTAAAGCCTGTGAGCATTTTTGTTCATTTCAGAGTATGATTGCATCCAAAAATATGTCCCATTTTGATTCATACTTGTCACATGATTTGTTCTTATAGAAACATTTCCAATTTACATGCACAACTGATGTGAAATAGCAGCCATGAACAGTTTTAGAAAGCGATGTCTGAAAATTCAACCAACTAGGTTTGCCCTGGAGTGTTATTGAGAGTAATATGAAAACTCCATGAAAAGTTACAGCCTTATAAAATATAGTGGACTTGACTTTATTCCATGTTTATTAGCTATAGTGTCAATACAGCACTGTTATGAAGGAGAAATGGTACAAACATTCTTAGGTTTTTTAGCCCTCCAACCTTGACTCAGTATTGTACTAGTAATTTTAATCAATTACTTGTGTATGTGCAGGATTGGCTCTTTAATCCTTATTTTATATTCTTGTTAGTCACTAGGTAAAATCAAAGACACATGTGAGGGGAAGAAATTTAGCAGGTATAGTGTTAGTCCAAAGGTGTATTGCATTGGAAAGTTTGAGGAAAATTGGTTCAGCGATTTTTGAGTTAGCCAAGCGTTTTTCAGCTGTTAAGAAAATTGTTTCAGCTATTTCATGCTTGAGTAACTCAGTCTTGTTTAAAAACATCAGACCTGGTGTGCATGTAGTCTAGTGCAAGTAGAAATGTGTATTCTGCTTTGTGAGAAGGAAGTTACTTTTGAAATATTAGAGGTAATAATCATAAAACATTCGGGAAGAGAGCATTTCCTCCAGTCTTCCTCTGGAAGAGGACTTCAGCATCATCCTCTCCCTCCATGCTTTGCTTATTTGAAGGTTGCCTACACCTTCAGAGGAGACTACCAATATTTCTTGTGAGTAAATGTGGGCCAGTGGAGGAGACAGATTTCAAAGGTAGGGCTGAACTTTTTCTTATTTGACCTGATTTAGTATGCTATGAAAGGTAACTGTTGCTGGATCTGCTCTGTTTATGAAGTTAGAGCTGCACTCAATATCGCGGTGTGTATGGAACTATGTTTGTTGCCTTTTGGACATTAAGCCAGTTCTTAAAGGCCTCAGACTGGTCTCAAATCTTCAGTACTGATTGAAAAACTACCATGCCCTATAGTTCAGGAGCAAGTTTTGGTGTCTTTTTTTTTTACAGTGCCGGTTTCTTGATGGAAAGGCTTTTTCTAAATTAAAGATTTTTTTATTTTTTTCCTTTTTTTCCTGTGTTTGGATACTTCTTCTGGGATGTAGTGTGTTTGTGTTATTTTTCAATTTTTTTTTCTTACCCAAATACATTTATACATTAAGCATTCTTGTTGATGGTCTATTTGAGAGTATATATTTTAGTATTTACCTTTTTATTGGCAGCTACTACCTTGCAAAACAATTCTGTTATGGGCTAAAAATGTGCATGCTGTGCTAAGCCAGAGGTTACTTTGCTCAGAATGTATGCAGGAGGTTTGATAGCATTCTTTCCTGGGCTATGCATGCAAATGAATTTAAGTATTCTAGTGACGGAACTGTTTACTAAAATCCTCTTCTTAGAAAGGAAGTTAAAGAGAAACAATACATTTATGCAAGGAGAAATTTAGTTTTAATCCTCTCTACTCAGGAAATACATTTAGGTTTGTCACAGAAGTGTCTCCACACAGAAAAGAAAGGTAAGAAGAGGCCAAATCTATTTGTTATTTTCCTGTATTGCTCACCCAGCTTCTAGGCATTTAAATTCATGGAGTTTCTTGAGTCAGATATGATTTGTCTATCTAGAAACTCTTAGTGGAGCCTTCCCTTGAACCCATGCACATACAACTAACAAATTTTGAGGAATTTCATAAGTACTACCTGCTTCGGGAACAACCATGTCTATTCGCTGGCTTTGAACATGTTTCCGGATGGTTTAATGGGATGATTCCCAGCTCTTCAAATGGCAGCTTCTTACTGGTAGATAGGTAGACTCCCTTCCCAAGACTAATCCCTGCCAGGACCAATCATGGTTTTGTAAACATATAAGAAGAAATTACTATTCTTCAAAACTACATTGTGAGTTAAAAATTGGTAAGTAAGTTGTCTTCGCAAAATGTAACTTTTCATAACTATAGATGCACAAACTTTGTATTTTGTGCATACCATGGTTGATACTGTAGTGCCATACTCTGCTAAATGTGTCTGGGCAAAGGAGAAGAGCTGTAGCAACTGTAGGAGGTGAAACTTAGTTCATATCAATGATGATTAGTGCACATAAACCCTCATTTAGGACCAGCTAGACAAATTACACTCAAATTAATAAAGCACTTATTTTTACCATAACTTCAGTGAAACTTCGTATATGAAGTCCCTACCACTTTGGGTTTGTTTTTTTTTTTTTTTTAAATTGAACTATCCACATCATTAATCTAATGTGATTCTTTTCCAGCACCCCACACTTCCCAATCAGAAATGGAACAAAAGCAAGGTTTTGGGAACTTTGGGTAGGTATTGCATGGATTGTCTGGCTCATAGTTCGTAAATAAGTTTCAGTAATGTCTAGTGCATGCAGACGACTCACAGGGGGTTGTAGAAACTACCCAGCCTTGAATCACCTCAAGGCCCTGTCTATGAAGAGATGACCCATGGGGACCTTTGCAGGTAGCTCAGTGTCGAGTTGTCCGTAAGTCATAGACCAAAGAGGGCAGTGCTGCATCATTGAGGTGCTGGGGCCTGAGTTGTGGGCCCCGAGTTAGAGTTGACCTGTGAATGAGTCACAACCTAGCAGAATGATTTTTTTGTTTTTCCAATTGGCTTCATGTTCCAGAGGCAGAACCTGGCCCACCTATGTCTCTGTGGCTCTCTCCTCACTCAGGTGGTTGTGGGTGAGGCGAGGGCTACTTTAACCAGAAGCTGATCAATCAGAGGAGCTTCCTGTTGGGTGTGGCTTCTGTTGAGGCTGGTTGCCTCTTGCTGAGCTCTCTCAGTGGTGTCCTTCCATGTGAAGGGCCACTGAGGGAGCCATCTCTGCCTGTTGTGTCCAGCAGGCGATGCTGGCACCACAGTGGGCAATGGAGGAGCTGGGCCCACGGGAAGCTATGGCAGGACTGTCTGAAAGAAGACTTCGAGGAGACGTTGCTGAGTTCGGTGTTGGCCTGTGTGATCAGGCAACTGATGGCAGCATAAAATGATGATGGCTGAGCTGGCACAACAATCATTCAAAGAACTGAAACCTGAACTGAGACTTTTAAATGCCTCAACAAATAATATACCCTGAATCTCAATGTACTCTATTATTCAGTTGCCTGAGAAAGCAAGATAAAGAGAACCTGAAGGGTTTCAGAGTTGGTTTCAGCTGACAACCTTGTGTATCCAGTCAGTATAATCCACTCAGGCATAGTCTTTCCCACAGTCATGTAAATCAGAGGATAAAAACCCTAAGGTTCAGGTTGGGAATTGAGAGTTGCCTCTTCAACGCTACATCATGCCTGTACGGAGACCCTTCCTTCTTGGTCAAGACACTGGCCAAGATCACTTTTCTGTGATTAAAAGCTCTTACCTGGAGGGCCGAGTGAATATTTAGCATACTGTAAATTTATAACTGTGGGTGATCAACTGACACACATATAATATTTAGTGTTCTCTTTAGGTTGTAGTTTATTCCTGCTTTTAAGTTGTAATAGTGCATTGTTCCATTGTTTCTGTGAAAACCTGCAGTAATGGTGTATTAAACCTTTAAGTGAAGCTCAAAGAAAATGTTTGCCTGAGCCTTGCAGTTAAACCTGTGAGTGAAGCTCAAAGGGATTGTTTGCTTGGGCCTTGCATTCTAGTCTCCTTTTACCACAAATATTTGTACCATCTTTGGTGGCACTACGTATCATCTATCACAGGCAACTGAATTAAGTAACTGATGTCTTTGAGTTTTTGTTCAATGGAGAGGGATTTGCTGCCTTTCCAGGTGGGGTATTGCATAAGCAGCCAAAGTATGTGGTCTAGAATGTTACACTAAAAAGCGTATATTTCAGTTAACCATTTTAGGAGGCAAGAGTGTCTATCCACACATGAAATAAGTGGTGTGAAAATCTGCTGTTATTTAATGAAAATCTTGAGGAGTATGGCATAAGTATGGCTTCTCATTAGAAGCCCTGTGGCCTCCTGTCCTGAACAAAATCTAGGTCTGCAACCAAAACCAGGAGGACATGCCCACGGTTTCATGGATTAGCAGAACCTCTTGAATCCTCACACTTGATTCAAGGAACTGGTCCTTCACTTGCTCAGAAGAGATGAAGTGTTCTGTGTGGGCTGTCCAAGGGAGGACAAATTTGACTTCCCTGTACAGAGAACAAATGAAGGCTGGTAAAAGTATATAAACAGGTCATTCTCATTCTGCTGCACAAGGAGACAATCTGATTTTTTGCTTTTGCTGAATGTCTCAGAGACAAACTGAGCTACTTTGCTTGTTCTGGAGAATATGAGAGTCCTGGAGCAGCATTGTAATTTTGATGGGCGTAATCATGAAGGAAGGTACTTATCAGTGGGAGTAAAAGGCACCAGACTGGCCTTAATCAGTATGGTGAGAGCTAGAAAAAGAAAACAAAAACTTTCAGCATGAGATTAAACAATGTATAGCTTGTTACTGCATTTTAAAATAAAAATTCACTCTCAGTGTTTGGGTTTTTTTTTTTTTGTTTGGTTGGTTTTTTGTTTGTTCGTTTTGATTTGTATTGTTTTTCCCTACAGTGTAGTCCATATACAGCCATTCTGTGTGGTTACTGACAACTGAGAAAATTTACTACAATTTCAGCTTCAATGCTCAAATTGTTTTTCTATAGGCCAAGTAGTTTAAAACAGTTTTACTTCTGGTCCCAGGTGTTGCTGAGGCAGCAAAGTGTCTGTGAGCCCCCACAAATCAGCAGGGAAAAGTGCTGAAGCAAGAAAAATCTTTAATTATGCAACCAAAAATACTAACAAAAAAATCAAACAAGAAGCATTTTTTTTCCCAATTAAATGTTTCTGTGTTCCCATCAAGGAACACATGTGAGTGTTTCTGAGAGTTTTCAGTGGTACTTAGATACTTGGCTCTTAGGATGGTTATCTTGGACCCATGTAGTGGTGAATCATTACCTGCTTATTGGAAATAACATTGTGGGGAATCTGGGACAGCGTGTGAAATTACATATGAAAGACATTTTAAATGTCAATCAAATACTTCAAATTTGTATGACCACTGAACAGTGCAGTAAATCAAGACCATCTTCTGGCATATGGGTGTCCAGATCATAACCTCTTATCACAAGTTGTAATGGGTATCAGTGAAGAGGCCTGAAATGATTAAGAGAACTGAAGGTGGCTATTCAATAAAGAGTCCATACAGGGTTGAAACTAGGAGAAAAGGTAAGACAGAAAGAAGGATGTCTCTTCATTGCTGTCTTTTCATTGCTCATTTTAGAAAGAATGAGGAAAGTCCAGTTTCTGTGACTTTTAATCTAGCAGTTTATATGAACAATTAATTCAC
This sequence comes from Eurystomus gularis, assembly GCA_013400335.1. Taxonomy (NCBI): domain Eukaryota; kingdom Metazoa; phylum Chordata; class Aves; order Coraciiformes; family Coraciidae; genus Eurystomus; species Eurystomus gularis. The sequence goes on along the minus strand of VZZY01014470.1, from coordinate 19,047 downwards.
TTGTCTCATCTCCAAGAAAATTTTACAGGAAAATCTAAGCAAAGCCGTTTTTTCTTATAATGTCCCACAGTCTTTTCCTCAAATGCTTGATACTGTCATGAGGTAAAGCATTACCATGTCTGCTATCTTTACTTTTCCAAGAGCAATAAGAATCCAGCCCATACTGGCGGCAGAAATGGGGGAGATTTTGATGTTGGCCACTACCACTGGTCCAATTCTACAAGATATTCATTTTATGATCATTATCAGCAGGATATCATGCTGGAGATGGTCACTTGCACCAGAGACTCCAGGTTAGGACTGGAGACAAGGAACTGGCTAGAAATCTGTTCCTTGGTCTTAAAAAATTTGCCTCTTAACCATGCATCAGGAATAGAAACAAACACCCTTCTTCCCGGTCACCCCTCAATCCTTCTGCCCAAGTAGAGGCACATGAGAAAATGCTGTAACTAGCTTCACCTTTCATGGTTTTCTTGTGACCATTCAGAATTTCTATAGGAGGTAGCAATGTACATGTTTGAAGGTCCTAATGACGATTCTGTTAGTGAGCAGACCCTCAAGAAGATGTAACCCTGGTGTGGAGATGTTACCCCCTAAGCCCATTTCAGACAAAATATAGCAACATAATAAGCAGCAGGGTGAACAAAACTAATTGTAGTAAGGTCATATAGATGAATTAGTGCACTCACTGATGGCATAGAAACTCTTGAAAGTCTACTAAAAGAAAATTAATTAATAGAGTATTTCATTTATGAAAAGTATTTTTTGAGTAAGAGTATGTTTCTGAAGGTGGTGAAAAAGCTTTTAAAATACTTTGATATATTGATTGGTAGAGTTAATTTTTCACCTGCACATTGTTATTTAATGTTGCTGGCTGTCTCAGTTAATGTGTTTCCTGAATATGAATGTATAATGGTCTTGTATAGTGATCATTATTTTATTTTAAGCTTAATAAATTCTTTAGACCCTTCAAGCCTTTCACAGAGGTGTTTCTGTTATGTAATTGTAAGAAAAATAAACTACTGTCTAGCTGTTACTCAACTTTGGTATTACTGCATGTGGATTTCTGGTAGGCATTTTAGAAGAAATGGGTAATTTTTCAAAGGAAGAGAGCTTCTGGGCAGCCAGAAGGGCAGTCCGTCAGCATCAAACAGTGTCAAAAGAGAGAAAGGAGCTGTTTGGTGATGGAGTGACATCAAGTCTCAGCTGTTCCAAGAGGATTTTGTAGTTAAATTAGCTGGCTCACTTTCTACGTATGAGAATGAGGGAGGTTTTTAAAGGTAAAATGAAGTGTTGGCATATAGTCAAATAATTATAAACAGGCTATGAATACTTGGGCCATTGAGTTGGAAATAGAGAACACCGTTCACCATCTGAAGAGTGAATGAAGAGTTTTGAGGGGTTTTAAGATAGATCTTGCTCAGTTTATTGTCTTGAACAGCAGGTGACCAGACTTGATGATCCTGGTTGTCTTTTCAATTCCATCTTGTGTTTGAAGATTAAAATCTGAAGATTCACATCTGTGGTTTCATGCAAACTGTGTTAAAAAAAAAAAAATAGAGACCATGAGATCTAGGAAGGGATTAACTTTTGAACTCATTTACCAAAATAAAGCACAGAATATGGAATTAAACTCCCACAGTTTTAGATGTCATGTGTCTAGATGTCCACATCTAGCTACTCTCCCAGTGATCCCTGAACAGTGACTAGTGAGAAATAAGCAATCTAACCTATTTTAGATATCCACTTTAGGAAGACAGTAATCATGTCCTAGAAATGGCTGTTTTCTCCATTTGCTGTAAAAGTAACCTTGGATAACTATTGCAAGTTTTCATTTTGTAGAAAAATAAACTGTGATCAGATGGAACATATCCAGAATAATTTTGGGTCTACATTCTAGTATTATGAAGAATTGTTCTTATTTCAATTAATTAAACAAACATTGATAAATATTAAATTAAGAATTTAGTGTAATTGAAGAAAAAATGGTATTTAAGAGGGGCATTGTACTTATTCAGACTAAAGCTGTGATTTAGATATCAGAATAGCTTCTTGCCTTTTCAAATGCTTTATCTCATTACAGGAGAGAAAAAAATCTTTTTTGTTATATATATTTTAAAAAAGACATATCAACAAAGCACTGAATGCTGCTTTGAAGTTCATAGAAAAATTCCATTGCAGAGCAGTAAATACCCTGCAGCATGGAACAAAGCACATCAACCCACCTCTTCCTATCAAAGGTCCATCTTTGCAAGCTAGGCAAATAATTGAACAGGTGATGATGTGATAATGGATCAGATGGGTCAACAAGATGAGGATTTACATGAAAAGCAAAAGTATGAAGAACTGGAGGTCAAAATTACTTCTTATATGAATCTGGTAGAAAATCACTTGAGCAATGATCATTCATCTATCAAATATTTAGCAGCCACTCAACTCAATGGAAAAATCTAAACTAATTTTATGTCAGGTGAAAAGAGTATAAATGAAGACAGAACAGAAATATCTGGGTATTTCAAAATTCTGAATAGAAAACATCCTAAAAAAAAAAAAATAAAGACTTAAAAACATCCTTTGATTGCTAAGAAATTCTTTCAGGGTGCTAAGCTCCTCAGTATGTTGCAGGGACAACAAAAAAGCTGCTTTAATTCTGTATTTATGAACAGATTCACTATAGGGATGGAACTTCCTTATTCCATGCTCAACTAAAAGATCAATTCCTCTGGTTCCAAATGTTAAATGCTGTTATAGGTTCTTCCTTATTTGTCTCGGTATCTGTATTGATTACATTTTCTATTCTATACATGCTCGATACACTATACACTATACACTGCTCTGAGAAGCAGAAATTACCCTTTGTGCTTTCCTTAGTATTTGCTGACATTCTGCTATTACAGCATAATACTGTAAGATTTTTGCATTCCTCAGGGGATCAGTCGAAGTCTCCTGGTTCTCAGGATGTACTGGAAATGGATTATTTAGATTTCAGACGTGTTCCTTGGGGGAGCATTGAAGTTGTCTGCTTCTGAACAGCATTTCTGGCAGTTTGAAGTGGACCCATATGGAAAAATGCCCCCAGGCTTTGGGGACTAGTGCTTGAAATAGCAACAGCAGTAGCTTATGGGACCGGCTTCTTATCGCACTGCTCATTTTGGGAAGACTCCTGACATCCAGGCCAACGCAGTAGGCAGATCAGCTGCATTTCATACACAAGTAGTTGCTCTCCATTAAACATTAGTGCAGGACGGTGAAAGAAGTAGCAGGGAGGAGTGCTACACCAGCCTAGATAGACTTTTATGTCAGTGAAGATGGAGAAACATCTGGTTTTTGATAGGGCACTTAGTTTAAATTGGATAGTCATAATCAGACAACTGACTAGCACAGTTGCCTTTTTATGAAGTTCCAGTGAGAAAAACAATATTTTTCATTTTCACCTGGACCATTTTCCCAACAGCTCTGTTCATACCCCACACTTCTGTTCTGACTCATAACTTCTATCTATCGCTATACTTCCATGGTACGTTATTGCTGTTCTATTAGACTTTCTTGGGCAGTTCCTTTCCACTATCTGCCTTATTTATGGTCTGTCTCTTGTTCTTGTTGATGCAAGAAGAGATTTCACAACCTCCTTCTTCTCCAGCTCCTCAACCCAATGACTTCCGCCTTTTGGCCTCCTCCCTCTGTCTCACTCATCTATCCTTCCTCTCCATCAGGAATATTTGTTCCACTGCAGCTAAAATCTGCTCTCTCTTAACCCCTCTCCTTTCCCAAAGACAAAGAGGACAAGAGAGAGAGACTTGTGGATTAGAAAACTAAAACAGCCCTAATGAAAATAATGAAAATAATAATAATACTAAAATGTAATATATACAAAACTGATATAGAACCCAACCCTCTGATGGCAATTATGTAACCATCACCACTGATGCTGTGGAGCAAGCACTGGAGAAGTCCTAGACTGGACTCAGCAGCAGACAAGACTTGGCTTCAGCATCTGGATTCTGGAACTGCATTCAGGAACACATGGATCATGAATCAAAGGAGAACAGAGTCCTCCTTGGATGTTGGTCACTGAAGAAGAGAGCTTGACCCTCATGATCCCTCAGCTTTATGCTGAATATGATGTACATGGGATGGAATACCTTGTTGGTCAGTTTAGGGTCACCTGTCCTGTCCACTCCTCCCCACAGGTGCGGCCTTTCACTTTCCGTGCTCCCCAACGTGGTACACAAGAGTCAGCAGTGACCTTGGTCTGCACACCAATCCTTGGTAGTAACTCTAAACATCAAGTGTTATCGCTGCTAGAAGCAGACACTGTCCATGAAAATATGCTGTTAACTTCAGAAAGTGCAGTTAATTAGAAGAGACCCAGGTGAAAAGTAAAATCACTGAACTGAATTTATTCTGTTCTACCTCAGTTCAGGATAGTATCACAATCACATCACAGTTTTCCCTCTCTGATCTTTGGACCTCACACAGATCTAGATTCCTTCAAACAAAATGCTTCTAAAACTGCTCCTTTGCAGGTGAGTTTCCTTCTCTCAGGACTGCTGTCTTCACAGACTCTGTAGAAGTTTAGGATTTGCAGGTGCACAGAACTGGAAATGATGCGTTGTCATACTGAGCTCAGTACCTTGCTATCATAGGGAACCATAGCAAATGATCACTTTACAAACTGATTTATTTTACAAATAATTCAATTATCATCAGAAAATACTAAAGGAAACAAATCAGAGGGGAGCACAGTGAGGCTGTGAGTGCAGGCCAGTATAGTCTCACATTTCTAAGTCTGGCATTTGCATACCAGAAGTGATGTTGACTATCTGTTCAATACATTATATTTTACTCATAACAAATGCATTAGAATTATTTCTAAGGATCAGAGACCTCATAAACAAGTGTATTTCCTTTATTGAAACCAGAGTCTGCTTGCTCTTCCTTACACTTCAGAAATATTGAAATAAATCATGAAAATCTGTAAGCTTCATGAGGCAAGTACATTCTTTTTCTAGTTTTAAAGCACTTTACCCAGTGATGTCCTGGTGTGTGACAGCAACACTCATAATAAGTGCTAATAATAATTAGCTGCTATTTTTATGGACAACGAGCTCACTTTTTGTGATCTGTTTTTAATGATGATTTAAAATTGTAACACATGATACTGTTGCCAACTCCGTGAAAAAATTATTTAACTCTTATTAAGAAATAGATTGATTAAATTTTTTTTGGAAAAGTGCTGTCAAATATGTTCCAGGAACAGACCCTTTGAAAGACAAGTGCCTTCTTAAATTCTGTTGCTAGGAGACCATTACCATGAAGTTTCAGGATAAAGTATTTTTTATTTTAAATAAGAAATGTTGATTAATGAACATGCTTAACAGGCAGAGAACAAAGCTATCACAGCTATCTCTATTATATCAAAGACCAGTTGAAGCATTCAGTGGATATTTTAAGAAGGAAGTATAAAGAGGAGGTCTTCAAAGGAAGTCTAGCAAAAGTTAGAGAACCAAGGAGTCCAGAGCATGCTGGTATAACAAAAGTACCCTGGTATCTGTAGGGGATATTAAATCACATATTTGAAGCTTTAAACTTATCTCTGCCAGCAAAGAAAATGAGATTTGCCTTGGGAAAGAATCTCCCATCTGTATTTTCCAAACAGAAAGGTTTGAATGAAATGATATCTTGAGATTTCTTTAGGTCTTGCCCATCTGGGATTTTGCAGATTTCTGAAACTTTTGGTGCTGCTCATCAGCAAAGGGTAAATATTGGCCTAGAGAGTCTTCGATCCACTGTGGAAATTCCTAAGCGTGTCAGCAATAACTACCTTTGTACAAACTTAACAATGTTTAGAATACACATAAATAATTCCATCCTCATAAAGTCTTAGCTGATGGTAACTGAGAGTTCGGTATTGATCATCTTAGTTTCACTGGGTAGCACTTTAACCCACAAAAAGACTACAGAAGTCTAAGAAGGTTTCTTTCAGAAAAACAACACAAGTACAGGCATTACAATCTGGCCCAACTGGCTCAATATTTATCTAGTTGTGTAATCCCACAGGTCTTGATCCAGTTTATGACTGCTGAAAATTGACTCGAGTAGACTAATTAATAGGTTCATAATAGTATCAAAGAGCAAGAAATCTTTAAAATGGTTATTTCTGCAAGGAAATCAAATTGCTTTCTGAGAACTAGCAACATGAAACAAAATGCAGACCTCTTCAAAGGCAGTTACGTCTCTTTCAGCTGTGAAACTTTGTGTTTTCTGTAGATGTCCACATTTTAAAAAGCATATTCTCAGCAGCCAAACTTCAGTTTCTAGGATATCCCAGAACAGAGGCAGAGGAAGAGAAGACAGGTATTATTAAGAATACTGTACCTATTGCCACTTGTGCAAAGAGTGGGACATGGCAACTCAACAAGGAACATCCTAAAACACCAGAAAGAAAATGTTTCAACCACCATACATGCTCCATAGCTTCAGTTGATAACATTTTCTTGGAAGGCATCTCCCTGGCAATCCACATCTAGTCATCATCTATCAGATGAGCCAGGGTACAACCTTAGAAATGGAGAAGTGAAAAGCAACTGTGGGATCTGAGCATCTCCTTGACACAGGCTGAGATGTGCCTGCTGAGAGGGTCAGTGCTTGGAAATGATTTGCTGAAAGCTGAGAACTGATTCCTTGTTAACAGCAGACCTGTGCCATATTGCTGGTTTGCAGTTAGGATAGGAAAGACCAGACATGTTACAGTTCTCCTCAAACTTTGAGGAGGACAAGAGACACATGCTGCATATTATTGTCATCTCTGGCTCAGAAGGGAAGGTGTGGGTATTTCTGCTACAGTACAGCTTATGTGTTGTTTGGAAGGTTTGCATTTGAATACACCTTGAATGTATGCGTATTGTATATATATGTAGAATGTGTTATAGTGAGATATGGAAGTCTATTTTTGAATAGTAGATTTCCTGTTTGATAGTGTTTCTTTAATGTGCAGATACTGTTTACCGTGTTTCAGACTGGTTACAAGGTTTTAGGGATGCCTTAAGTATTTGTTTTCCTGAAGCTAGTACATTCTTTTCTCAGACTTATTAACATGTCCTTATCAGAAATTTGCATAAACTAATCCTTTATAATGCTTCAAAAATTCCTGAATATATGCAAGTCTGGCTTGTGATACTACAAAGAGTTAATCTCAAATGCCAGACTACAGAGAGTAAACCAGAATTTATGTATCTCTTAGTATATAATGCCTACATTCTGTTATATTTGTACTTCAAAATTTTTGGGCTTTGGTTTCTGAAACCAAATGAGAAAATTATGCTGTTCAGCCAGCAAAAACAAAAAGGAGATCCAGGATTTTATCTTTGTAAAAAAATAATGGCACAAGAAATATAATTCTTGCTCTGACAGAGAGGCCTTGGTGCTTTACAGAAGAACAGGGTCACATGGATCCACAGCACATTTTTCAAAAAGGAAAACTAGACCTCCAAACCCTTATTAGCTCTGCATAAAGAAGCTTAACAACTTCAACCAGTTCTCTCCCACAAGGTGGAAAACACCCAGACAAGTTGGGAATGAGAGCTAAATCACATGGCTTGACTGATAAGGATCCTTCCCAAGGCTAATAAGAAAGGCTTACCACAGACAAAAAGCAGATTAAGCATTTGAAGCCTCTATTGGCCAGCACCAAGGAATCTGGCATGGTAATTCTGCAATCTGTAGCTGTTTGGGTAGTTATGAAATCTAGTGATGAGAAAAGCACACAGACCTGAAAGGTATTTGAGATATTTTCTTCTGCGTTGGGAGTAACTGAGGTTTGGTCTCTGTAGAAGGGGTTGTTCTCAGGATGGAGAAGAAATTCACTGGTTAAAGTAGTAGAGAAGAGCATGACAAGCATGAAAGGAGGAGGGGAAGAGGCACAGCCTGAGACCATTGCCTTGCAGAAGTAAGAAAGGGGAGAACTTTTTCCCTTCATGAGTGCGTGGCTGTGCTATGTGTTTAGCTCCTGTTTGGGGGATTAATGGGTGCCTACATAAACTGACTTTGAAAATGAGCTATGCTGAGTGTTTGAAAGCCAATAATTTACTTTATAGCTGTGTGTTACCTGCTGCAGAGTGGCTGCATTGCTCTGGGCTCTGTCAGGCAGCTGTTTGTATATTAAAGCAGATTGTGTAGTGAAAACTTGTGTTTAGCAAAATATTCAAAGGAAATGGAGTTTTTAATGGACCTATGTGATACATCTTCATTTCGGCTTCATTATTTAAGAGACATTTTGCATGACTTGTAGCTCCTATGTGATAGCACTTTTCAAATCCAGTTACACTGAGTAGAAATAATCTTCAATGAAGGTGATATTAAGATGAGTGATTGCGACTGGCTTATCTTTTAAAAGAAGCAAGTATTTTGATAGCCAATGAAAGAGAAAAGGAGAAAGAAAAAAGGCAGTTATTGGCCCTGTACTTTTCTGCATGACCTCTGTCTGAAGACCATCACCTTCATTCTAATGGTCTGATTTGTGTTTCGAATAAATTATTCAATAATTTCGAGCAGAGAAAGCTCTCTGTCTCTTTTGGAGTGTGACTTCTTTTTTCCGCCTAACTGAGTTGTGACTAAATGCTTCACTGTGCTCTGAACAAACTTCGAAATTTACTTCTGAATCTCTAATGTTGTCACCACACGTAACAGCTTTCAGTGGCAACAGAGGTAGTCCTGCGACTCACACAGTCTTCTGCTTCCTTTTTTAAGTCAGCAATAGATAAAAAGGAGAAGAGTAAAATGTTATTCAGAGGTGAGAGAAGGGCAGTGTAGATTAAGAAATAAAATGCTCACAAAGCAAATCCTACAGCCCCAGTTAATTGAATAGTTAAAATATCTCAGCTTCCATTTGTAAGTCCCAAAATACAGCTTTTTGTGACGGCTTTATTTTTTCCTTCTACAGACTTGTGCTAAGCTTGCAAGTCTGGCAAACTGCTAGGAAGCTCTGAAAATAAATGCTCTGAAAGTAATCACCTGACGGATTTTTCCAAGATGCCCCCAACTTGCAGTTTTATTCTGCATATAAACCTTAAGTGCAATGGGGCTAAAATTGGTGTCTTAGACCTTTCAGATCTTCCTGTGTCAAGGAACACAGCAAAGAAGATACCTGTCTGCACTGGTACCCGATTTGTTTCCTGTCTGCACTTATAAAGTAGCAATGGTGGAATAGTGCCTTTCTCTTGAGAAATTCTCTGGGCTCCTTCCCTGTGGGAAATGGCACAGTATTGTGATGCAGATTTTCTCCCAAATCCCTCACTGTGGGGATTTCTCTTTTCAGTCATCTATCCCCCTGTCTTTAGAGCACTCACATTCAATTCAGAAGGCTTATCACTTCTTTTTTAGAGCTATAAGAACCAACATCACAGCCTGCACAAACCCACCTGGTGAGCAAGATCTCATTTATTTAATTTTTGAATCTCACTGAGGACTGCTCCGGAGAGGTGGAGCTTCTGATAAGTTATTTGCTGTTTCCTTTAAAATACGCTTGCCTCAACTGAGTTTCAAGAGACTCCTGCTTCTATGCACCAGCAGATAGAGCATAATTATATTTGTGGTTAAATAGGTAACTGTGATGTCCGATATTTAATTAGTACCACCTGTCTAACTGGATATGTGCATGACTGCAACCGTAAATTCTGTCAGTGCTTTTCAGAGATAAAAACGGGAAATTTGGGCTTAGCTATTAGGAAGACAGACAGATTCGTTGTCTGACTCTGGATTGAAAGGCAGATTCATGCCGATTGTTCAAATTAACACCAGTACAGAACACATGAAAGTTGCCATCCATTGGATGCACTACAGTTTCCCATCTGACTTGTGCTTTGCACTAGGTTTCACCCTGACGGTGATGCTGCGAGAGTATATGCACAGATTTGGGTGCTCCCAAATCCACGTTTCAGAGGCAAAAGCTATCACTGAGATGTACATTGGGCTTGCATTACAAGAAGCCCTGCCTCCCTCTGCTGATGTAAAAAGGCTCACATATGTCCAAGATGCATCTCATTGTACGTTGATGTGTTCTTATAGAGGATATTCCACTTACAGCAAATCAGAATTGAGAGTTAGGCTGTTGAGTTTGCCACTGTTGGGTCATTTTACTTTTTTTCTAGTATTTGCCTGTCTGTTTTTTGCAGTTACAAGAATAAACTTGCACAGTTATGAAAACAAAACTGCAAGAGCTTGAGTGTTATGAGACATTGCAATAATATGACAGTGAACAGTGTAAGCACTTAAGTTAAATCCAGTTAAAAATACACCAATAAATAAATGCATTTATATCCTTTCATACTCAGAGAATAAATTAATACTCTTTGTTAGGATAAGACCTATTTTTGACTGAGAGAAAAAGCATAGACACAAATGCTGAACTGAACACAAAATATCTGATTGTTAAGGGACATAGCAATTTTTACTAAGAGCCAATAACAAGACATACTTCATAGTGTAATTATCCCAGTTGCAGTTTGACCTAGATGCTAAAGATAGACACAAGAATGTCGGTGACTTCTTTGCAGACCCCAAATGACCGGGATTTAGACCTTATAATTCTCCAGGTGAGCAACAGTGATATGAAGGTCCCATAGTATGACAGAGTCCTGATTCAGCAGAGACCTAGAATGTTTCCTGATAAATTACTGTCATTTACTAATATCTGTGCAACACCCAGGCAGAGTCTACTGTAGGGATGCTTCAGCTCCACTTGGTACATGCTGCAGTTTAAAAAGTGATCTGCCAGCGGTAATAACATTGTCATAAATCTGGCAGTCCTAAACCTTGCTTTCTATCTTCTGGCTTATTAATTTTGCCAAATCACTACTTTTAGCACTCAGAAGAGTACTAATATACTATGTTATTATAGGTGGGTCTCTATTTAAATAAGCCTAGATAACATGAGAGCAGTATTTTAATTTTGATTAGGCCCTCCATCCATTTTATGGGCATTTCAAGCACTTAATCAAGGTACCTTATTTCAGAAACGATATCTTTTTTGCTCAGCTTCATTTCCTCTCCCCTTTCTGATCTGGTATTTAAAGGTTTTGGTGTAGTTTTCCATTGTTTTGTTTTAAATTTTTTTTTCATGATCTCTACAAATGTGTTAGAAACACTTTCAGAAAATTTGTATGTGAATTTTGGATGAGAACTGAGAGGTGAATGGTGAGGGAGACACTATTATTTTAATTGCAATGTCCTCATTCTAGTGCTATGGCTTCATTTTTGCATTGAAGATTGTTAGAAAACTCCCTTTGACAGTTTTTACTATCTGTTGCGGTCAAGCCTTTTCTAACCGTGAGGGGAGATAACTGTTTAGCTATTTGACCTTCCTGGCAATGGTCTGGTAGAAGATTATAATAATCTTTCAGCCTCCAACTGTGATAAGCTAGTATCCGGATAGTGTTCTGCACTGTAATATTTATGAATGATCTGTGACTAAAATTTATCTAGGGGAGAAACTAACATATTTCTAGTCTAAAACATGTACTCAGCTGAGATGAATATTTAATAACAATTTTTCCTAAACAAAGGGTCTCTTTTGTGCTAGCTGTTCTTTTACCGGAGAATAATTGACACTGGAAGAGACCACTGGAGGTATGGCACTGAGGCAGGTTAATCCTGTTTGCCCATGTCAGTGTAGAATTCAAGCATTCAGCTCCAAACACAATGTATCTACTCAGTACTTGTATTTGCCAGTCACTTTTGTACCTATTTCTTCATTTACTACTTCGCAAGTGCTTCTAACACAGAGAAGTCTATTTAACTTTTCTTTTCTTTTATTTTTAGTATGTGTATGCATGTGTTGGGAACCTAAGTATGTAACATTTTTATGTAACTCCGTGCACTGTAACTTTGTGATAGCGTGACTATTATTTTGGAAGGAATAAAGACCTATTTCCACTTAAAAATATCTTCATTTATTCTTAAGTCCTGTTTAGTTGTAATACTTTTCTAGTGTGCCAACAGGTGCTCCTCTGCTGAAATGTTAATTATGAATTTATTCCATGAAAATAAGAACCTCAGACTAAGAGAATTATGATGAATTTGAATATGTACAAGACTCCATCATGAATAGAGCAGCCTTGTGAATAATATTTTCTCCATGAATGACATGCTGGAATACTTGGCTTTAATTTGCTTGAGTTAAATATAATTAAGGCAGTGCACAGTTATGATCTCTCCCTCTGTCTTTCGTGGACTTAAACTTCGACTGAATTAATTTTTCCAGTTTTAAATATCTATAGATAGACACATATACAGCCTGACTCAAAGGTTTCTGGTATCTGAAAGAGTTCTGTGGATTGCAGTGAGGTCTTGAGGAGTGTAGTTGTTGTAATTCTGCAAGTTCAGGAACCTGTTGAAGACTCAGAAATTCTCAGAGACCATTGTCCTTACTGACAATTCAGTTTAGATAATTTGAATAATTTAGCCTAAGTATTGTTTAGAAGGTGACCTTCGCTTTTCATACCAATTCTCTCTTCTTTCTTGCATCTGTGAGATTAACAAATCACTTCCAATACCTTTTTCTTGAAATTCTCATGCTTTCACAAGCAGTATTTGAAACCTTGGAAAGGGCTAAAGCTTGGAATCCTGGAAATACAGAACTAGAAATGGTTTCTTGGTCTTCAGATGCAATTTGTTGCCATTATGGACATGCTTACTTACTTTCATATCATACATTTACTTTCATAAATATTTCAAACAATATGTTAATAGTAGTTAGACGTTTGGTACCTGGTACTTTACCTGGAATCAGAATCATCTTTGTTTTATATCTGACTTACGTTAACAGTCAGTTACTATGCAAACACTGTCCCTAAGTTTAAATACCTCTTCTCTCCCATGTCTGTGCACTGGTTTATGTATAGGTACCGGTAACATCCCTTTGGGTTACAAGATGAATTTTTCTCTTGTCTGATAAGCTCTCAGTTCCCCTCGTCATCCTAGTGATCCTTCTCTTTGCTATTCCAATTTCATATCTTCCTTGAAAATAAATGACCGGAACTGTACACACTATTACAAATTAAGTCTCCTTAGGGCTGCATATAGTGGAATTAATGTTTTTCTATCTCAGCTGGAAATACCTTGACTGATGTATTATGGGATGGAATTTGAGTTTGCCATCACTTGCTACCTTATAGTCATCCTGCAATCAGCTTGTACACCTGTGTCTCTCTCTCTCCAGTCACTTCTGACGAGTCAATAGCAAAAATTCTCATTCATAGTCCCCAATGACCTTCCTCTTTTTATTATCAATTTAATTTAATTTAATTACGCTTACTCCCATCCTCAGGGCCATGCAGTTCATTTTGTGAAATATCCTAATCCTCTTCAGTATTGACAATGCCTTTTAGCTTTTCATCTTAAGAATACTTTATTTTTTTTAGCCAAGGTTATTTACACAAAAAATTAACAAGATTGATCCAAGGCCAACCATTTGTTACTTCTCATCAGGCTAGATTTTTTCCCTTTCAATACTTCTCTACTAGTCAATTCTTTACTCACCTCACAGTTACAGTATTAATTCTCATTTTCCTAACCATCATTAATGCTTCTTCATATGATACTGTATTTATTGTATTTGTCACATTTTCATATGACATCAATATTTTACTGAACTCCAAATGGATGAAAGCTAATTCTTCTTCTTTGTTTAGGTTACCTAGACAAAGCAGCATAAACGACCTAGCCTGGCTGGATCTTTGTTGAATACAGATTGCATATTATCTTATTTTTTAACAACTTTAATTATACTAGCCTTGAAAATGCCTATTACATGCTTACATCGCTTTGGGATTGATTTGAATACCCTGTTCTGGTAACTTGGTAGTCCTGTATTTAGTGTTGTATATGCATTAAATATATTCATTGAAAAATCTGGGTGTCGTATGCCAATGCATATGACACCCCAGAGGGAGGTCTGCTCTCTCCCTGGGGCCCAGGTTAAGGGCATCACTAGGAAACTTCCTAGCTTAGTGAGGTCCTCAGACCTGCTACTGATTTTCCATGTGGGTGGAGAGGAAGCAGAAAAACATAGTCCAAGAACGACTGAAAAAGAGTTCAGGGCCTTGGGATGGGTAGTGAGAGAATGTGGGGCACAGGTTGCCTCTTCTTCTCTCCTTCCAGTTGAAAGCAATGACATCAAAATGATCAGGAAGGTAAAATCTATTAATACATGGCTCCGGGGCTGATGTCATCAGCACAGTTTTGGTTTTCTTGAAAACAGGATGACCTGCACAACACCAGGAATGCTGACACCAAAAGGCAAACATCTTTCTTGAAGGGAAAAGAGGGTCTTTGCATATAGAGTTCAAGTGCTCTCAATCCCCATATGTAAGAAATCAGGCAAGGAAGGAAAGACACCAGCATGGCTGAGTTGAGGCCTGCTGGTCAAAATAAAAGGGAAAATAGACCTGCACAGACAGTGGAAGCAGGGACAGATATCCTGGGACAAGTACAGGGACATTGCCTGGTTGTGTAGGGGAGAGATCAGGAAGGCCAAGGCACAGCTGGAGCTGAGCTTGGCAAGGGATGCAAAGAAAAACAAAAAGGGCTTCTATAGATATGTCAACCAGAAAAGGAAGGTCAAAGAAAGTGTCCCTCCACTGATAAGCAGCAATGGTGAGCTATAAATAACTGATGAGGCTGAGGTCCTAATGACTTTTTTGCCTCAGTTTTTACTGGCAACCTCTCTCTGCACAGCTCTCAAGTTGATGGCCCGCAAGACAAGGACCAGGGAGACAAAATGCCTCCCACTATAAATGAGGACAAGGTTAGTGACTACCTGAGGAATCTTGGCACACAAGAGTCCATGGGACTTGATGAGATGCATCCCAGAATCCTGAGGGAATTGGCTGATGCAGTTGACAGGCCAATCTCCATATCTGAAAACTCATGGCGGTCAGGTGAAGTCCCTAGTGACTAGAAGAAAGAAAACATCACACCCATTTTTGAAAAGGGTATGAAGGAAGATCCCAGAAACTAACAACTTGTCAGCCTCACCTCTGTGCCTGGGAAGATCATGGAACAGATCCTCTTAGAAGATATGCTAAGGCACATGGAGGACAGGGAGGTGATCCAAGAGAGTCAGCATGGCTTTACTAGCCCTGAACAACCTAGTGGCTTTCTACAATGAAGTGACTACATCAGTGGACAAGGGGAGCCTATGGATGTCATCTATCTAGACTTCTGCAAGGCCTTTGACACGATAACCCACAACAGCCTTCTCTTGAATTTGGAGAAATATGGGTTCAATGGGTGGACTGTTTCGTGGATAAGAAATAGGCTGGATGATTGCATCCAGAGAATAGTGGTCAATGGCTCTATGTCCAGATGGAAAAAGGTGAATAGTGGTGTCCCTCAAGGGTCCATATTGGGACCAGTGTTGTCTAATATCTTCATTAATTACATTGACAGTGGCATTGAGGGCACCCTCAGCAAGTTTGCTGATGACACCAAGCTGGGGGGTGCAGTTGATATGCCAGAGGGACAGGATGCCATCCAGAGGGACCCGGGCAGACTGGAAAGGTGGGCCCAGGTGAACCTCATGAGGCTCAACAAGGCCAAGTGCAGGGTTCTGCACCTGGGCTGGGCCAACCAACATTATCAATACAGGCTGGGAGAGAACATGCTAGGGAGCAGCCCTGTGGAAAAAGACTTGAGGGTACTAGTAGATGAAAAGCTGGACATGAGCCACCAATGTGCAATGGCAGCCCAGAGGGCCAATTGCATCCTGGACTGCCTCAAAAGAAGTGTGGCCAGCAGATCGAGAGAGGTGATTCTGCCCCTCTACTCTGCCTTGGTGTCCTCACAAATCACAGAATCACAGTATTATTGAGGCTGGAATACACCTCCAAGATCATCAAGTCCAGCTTATGACCCAACACCATGACATCAGCTAGACCACATCACTAAGTGCTACATTCAATCTTTCCTTAAACACCTCCAGGGATGGCAACTCCACTACCTCCCTGGGCAGTGCTCCAGTCACATGGGGTACTGCATCCAACTCTGGCACCCCCAGCACAAGAAGGNGAGGCTGGAATACACCTCCAAGATCATCAAGTCCAGCTTATGACCCAACACCATGACATCAGCTAGACCACATCACTAAGTGCTACATTCAATCTTTCCTTAAACACCTCCAGGGATGGCAACTCCACTACCTCCCTGGGCAGTGCTCCAGTCACATGGGGTACTGCATCCAACTCTGGCACCCCCAGCACAAGAAGGACATGGACCTGTTGGAGAGTGTCCAGAGGAGAGTGACAAAAATGATTAGAGGGCTGGAGCAGCTCTCCTATGAAGACAGGCTGAGAGAGTTGGGGCTGTTCAGCCCGGAGAAGAGAAGGCTCCTGGGGGACCTTATAGCAACATTCCAATACCTGAAAGGGGCCCATAAGAAGGCAGGAAGAGATCTGTTCTCAAGGTTGTGTAGCGATAGGACAAAGGGTAATGGTTTTAAACTAGAAAAGGGTAGATTTAAGTTAGAGATTAGGAAGAAGTTCTTTAATATGAGGGTGGTCTAGCACTGGAACAGGTTGCCCAGAGAGGTGGTGGAGGCCCTATCCCAGGAGTCATTCAAGGTGATGGGGCTCTGAGCAACCTGACCTAGTTGTGAATGTCCCTGCTTATTGTACGGGGGTTGGACTAGGTGGCCTTTAGAGGTCCTTTCCAACCCAACAGATTCTATGATTCTATGAATGCTTTCAGAACTTTTGTGCATGCAAAGTAATTCAACACACAGAAACCCCAGTTAGTTCCAGACCTCTCTTGAGATACAGAAGTAAAAACAAGGGCTTGAAAAGAAGCATTACTATAAGACCTAAGGCATTTTTGGAGTAAAGGCCAAAAGTAAAATTTGAAAAAAATTTTTCTCTACTACAAAAGCAATAGTTATTTTTCAGAGCATTGGTAATGATGATTATACATAAATGTTTATTCTTTGGAAGCAATCTATGTATGCTTTTTGAGAAGAGTAGGGCACCCTTTATTACCAACATTGGACAGGATGGGACTAATATCAAATCAAGTATAATTTCATGAAAGGTAATTGTTTCCGTCAGGCTCCTTAACCATTGCTTAAACGAAACATTTTTCTTGCATGGAAATTGTTTTTGTAATGGAAAATATCCAGAAAGGTTTATATTATAAAGGAAAGCAGTGAACATCGAATCATTTTAACATTTTAAAACTAGGTCAGAATTCTGTCTTTAATGTGTTTAATTTCAGACAGCTTTCCAAATTAAAGATGATCATACATTTCCAGAGTGTTATTATTCCTGACTGTCCTGGAATATACAGTCTCTCTTTGACAGTTGTACAGCTGAAATTCATTGTTATTGGTTCTATTTTTTAATTTGCAAATGCAATTTTAAAACCCTTGAAAAATGATACAGCAAATTTCAATACCTGAAGAAACAATAGGATATGGAAAGGCAAATACTTTGCAATAAATCAGACTGCTTAGACACAGCGGAAAAAAAAAGACTCTCATTGGCATTAATTTGTCTTTCTCTTTTCTTTCTTTCTTTCTTTTCTTTCTTTTTTTTTTTTTCTTTTTCAAAAAAGCCCTCAATTACAATAAAAACTGAATAAGGAAGTAAAAGATTGGTTCAGAAGCTGGGTTATCAATATGGTACAGAAAGCAATAATAAAAGCTAATAGAAGAAGTGTATATGACCTTCACACTGGATTAGTGACCAGTGTACTATATTAGTAAAATACTGTGCATTGTAGTCAGTAACATAAGATATTTTTCTTATTATAATACAAAAGACATTAATGTAGTACAAATGTTCATTCTAGCCTGCCTTATCAGGGATTTCCATGTTGTATTTCTAGCCCAGTCTCTTGCTTATTGGTTTGGTTTACATAATGGTATAAGTGAAAAATGGAGTACGCTTTTGAAATGAGAAGGACTAAACTAGTGAAGAACGAATAAAGGAATGAAAATGGAACAGGGGGAAGGGAAATGGGGAAAATGAGAGGAAGGGAGAAAAAAGGGAGACGGGCTGTGTCAAAGAAGGAAAGGAAATAGGAACACATTCAAAAAGTGAGAAACCAAACCAAAAAAGGTAAACTTGCGAGTTCTTATGTCCAATTTTGATGTTAAGAACCAACTTTTATTTCTGGTTAAACTATTTTCAGCTCAGATATTAATATGTTAAATTTGCATGAAGATGGCCTTTCATCATAGTTTCAGCAACCTGTTTCTTGGAAATGTGCTTCAGAAGGAAATTAAACCTGGTGTATCATTAAGTATTGGAATTCAGATTCAAGTGCTGACAAGTCAGATTTTGTTAACATTAAGACCTAATGGAAAACATGCAATGTTTTGCTTATGTTTTTGCCTGCTTGGATAGAAAGCATTTATACATTGATATTACATTTATACTAATGCATTGTGACTATGTCAGTGACCATTTGGGGTAACTGTATTCTCACTGTGTAGTACTTTCTACCATTTAGTGACCCTCTGAAACTAACCAAATACTTATAGGAGATGGCACTACTTCTTCTGAAAGTATTAGACTCTTCTTAGTTTACATGTGCTATCTAAAAGAGTGAAACAAAACTTTTGTATATTTTTTCATCCAGACTTAGGTGGAATGAAAACTGCTCTGATGAGTTATTCTACTGCATTAAGACTTTGTCCCGCTGATGACTGTGGACATGTCATCTCTATATGTTAGCTCTTAATTCTCCTGAGGATTGGGTCATTAAGTCACAGCATTATTCATAAAATTATGGAAAACATGGCTGCATATAAAAATGGCCAAATGGCTAAATAAATGAGCCACTAGCAGTATATAAATCTCTCAATATATGCAAAACAAAAAGCTTTCTCACACACATGCATGCATTTGTCAAGAACAATGTAGACAGCATATTTGGAGGCTTTAGCATGCATAGAATCATAGAATGTATTGGGTTGGAAGGGACCTCTAGAGGTCATCTAGTCCAACCTCCCTACAATAAGCAGGTACATTCACAACTAGGTCAGGTTTCTCAGAG
>VZZY01014469.1:44891-78819 GCA_013400335.1 Eurystomus gularis | reverse complement strand
CTTTCCAGGAACGGGGGAAACCCCGTATGGTGCAACCACACGCAGGTCAGCTTCTGAAGTTCACTGCAAGCAGGGCCAGCCTTTATACTGTTGGATAAACAATTCAGGTTGCATAAGCAATCCTCAAAAACAACTTCAAAAGCGGGACACCTGCTGTTTTTCCTCCTTATTGGGTTCCATCCAAGGTCGGCCAAGCCTGGGAAGAAACTCAAAGAGGAGGAGGCACCTCTATCTGCTTTGGTCTGCTTCTCAGGATAGCTGTGTGTCTGTCTCACAGCTGATTGGCTAATTTACCAGCCAAGAAAAATCCTCTGGTGGTTTCAGTCACACTGTCCGGTTGTGAGATTCATCCATATGTCAACTTTAATTCAGGGCCTATTGCTCAGGCCCTAGCACTTCAGTGGTCTCAATGCTTGATCAGCCACTCCTCTTGAGTATCCTCCTAACCAATTCCTGAAAGCATCAGTGGAATTTTACAAAGCTAGAGACATTCAAAGCAACAAACGTCCAGCAGCACTAGCAGCTAGGGCATGAAAATGCACTCCAGGGCAAGGAATAGCAATGCAATAAGCAGAGTACTTGCACAAGCTTAAAAGTCTTCAAGAGAGCTAGCAATGATACTTCAGAGGCAGGTAAACATGTCAGTGAAATGGCAAGAGGGATGTCAATGAGTGACACTGTACACTTGGAAGCCTATATGCTTTACAGTATGTTTAAACTCCAACATAGAATAACCAAAGAACAACACTTTTGTTTCCTGAAGAAATTACACACAAAAAAAACCCCAAGAGGAATCACTAAGCTCTCAAGCCTGTCATTTTTTAATGAGTTCACAGAGTTCCATTTTTTTCCCTCTTTAGCGCACCTGTTAAGTGGAAGGGCTCCTCACACAGGCATAGACATGAGCAAAATGGGATGTTCACAGGCTGGATTCAGTGTGGAGGTGTTGTGCTGATTCAGCCATCATTTTATGCTGCCATCAGTTGCCTGATCACACAGCCCAACGCTGAACTCAGAAACACCCCCAAGAAGTCTTCCTTCAGACAGTCCTGCCATAAGTTCCTGTGGGCCCAGCTCTTCCACTGTCCACTGTGGTGGCACCATCGCCTGCTGGACATAGAGAACAGAGATGGCTCCCTCAGTAGCCCTTCACATGGAAGGACACCACTGCGAAAGCTCAGTAAGATGCAACCAGCCCCAACAGAAGCCACACCCAACAGGAAGTTCCTCTGACTGATCAGCTCCTGGCTGATATAATGCTGACCTCACCCACCACCCCAACCACAACCACCTGGGTGAGGGCAGAGCCAGAGACACAGGTGGGCCAGGTTCTGCCTCTGGTACACGAAGCCAATAGGGAACCAATACATTCTGCTTGGCTGTGACTCATCCACAGGTCAACTCCAACTTGGGGCCCACAGCTCAGGCCTCAGCACTTCAGGGGGGTAAAAGAATGCGCTGAGAAGCATAGGTCTGCTGTAACTCTGGGGTACCTGAAAGATCACAGTAAGCTAGAAGGGAAAAAAGCAGTTTTAACTGGAAAAACCTGGCATCTGGAAAAACTTTGCATCCACTGTGTAGCCCAGGAAATGAAGAAAATGAATAATGAGAAAAAGTGTGCTTCTGTAAAATAAAAAAAACCCCTAAACATATATTTAAAATGAGCACTTCTTCAAACATCCAGGAACTATATTTCCTAAGATGTGTAGTCACTGAACTCAGTGACAGCTCCTGGTTCTTTTTAAATGACTAAATGATCCCATGAATGATTTTCCTGCTCTAATTTTCTCTGAATCTATGATAATATTAGCGGTGATTAGCAAGGTGAGTTTTAAGTATTTTGAAATTTCTTAGACTTTCTATCAGCTTAAAATGTCTTCAGTCAAGCCCTTTTGTCCTGAATTTTGAGATAATAGGTCACTGAAATGATAGAATCATGAAGACAGTAGCAGGGAGATAAGTTCCTGATGGGTTTTATTCATAATACCTTCTAAAAATTTGACTAAGTGTATGCCTTTTGTTATTAACACAATCTCTTATAAAACAGAAACATTTAATTGGCTAACAGGAATACATTTATAAGATCTAAATGAGGCAATGGTAGAACTGTTCACAGTGACATTTTAATCTATGATAAAGCACAGAAACTTAATTTTAAGTGTATTTGTGGCTGAAATAGAATTATGTGAACAAGAGGCATAAAATTTAATATGCAATCACCCACTAAATTTGTCCATGGTAACACATAGAAAAATAAGGTGTTTACAATACTGTTGTAGATTATGTCAGATCACATTAACAGTTAATATATGAATATATATTAATTTATAGTTACTTGTACCATTGTGTATTAGAGTCTGGACCTCCCCCTGAGAAAGGAGGAGTATAGGTGATTTCTGTAATGGAAAAACTCTTATATCCTTCATCAGCCAATCTGATATACTGCCTGTGAGAACAGCAACCAATTTACAGTTTGAATAAACTAAGTGCATGCGTGTGCCCTATACACACACATAAAACATGTGCCATGGATACCTCTTTGGTGATCTAATGTCTACTCAATTACTAGATTGAAGATCATCAGCATCATTGCAGGAGTATACATTCACTGGCTTAGTAAATCCACCATCTAATTGTAACAGTTTCTCTAATCTGTAATTGTGTAATATTATTTAGATAAACTCAAATATTATATTGCCTATATGACACGAAAAAGATTGTAACGTTTGGCTTACTACAATGTAATACTACTTTGTCTCTGTCCAAGGTATTAAAAAAAAAAGTACTTAAGAGTCTCCCTGCTTTTCTGGAAAAGTCTCATCTCTCCCTGACACTACAGATCTGTGCCTGGAATGTTACTTTCAGATATTAAAGGGAAGAAGCAATCTGTTTTTATCATGCTTTGCACTGTTTTTTCTTCTGTGACATTTTTTTTTTTTCCTTGTTGACTCCTTGGGACTTTTTCTAATGCCAAAATTGTTCAGAGGGCTTTATATTTAACCATTAAAAAATGCCTTTTGAGATGGGTGGCAACTTGGATTCTTTCTTTCCTCCTCATGTATTGTCACCAGTGCTGGTCAGATTCCAATTTTGGATAAATCTCAGCCATCCTGTCTTATTATGCCTCAGTAGCTGCACCTTACACAATCAACTCTTCTGTTCACAATAAACAACAAAGAGAAGAATTCACTTCTCTCTCTTGTTTGAATTGACTCTGAATATTGCTTGAGGAACTGCTATGTATATAGATACTATAGCAACTCCATTTTCTTTCCTTCTGTCCTTTATTAATGCTGAAACACAGGGCATATTTTTTTCTTTATAAAACTCTTCCAAAAGCATTAGACACAGTCTGAGCCTCAAGACTTCTGCACAAAAGACTCTGATAAATAGGTGTTAAAAGCTTCCAGTCAACTTTCAGTGCTTATAGCAAATAGTGTACATAGTAAAAAGCATGTAAGTGGAGTCTTGTAAATCACTGTGAATGCTATGGAAGACTGTGGATAAATTTAATTTAGCTATTATACAGTAAACTTACTGATATTCCTCACACAAAATCTCTACTTTGTTGCTGTGATACATGTTCAAGTGCAGAAGCATTTATGCCTCTGTATGTAGGACGTGCATAAACACATTCTTCTCATCTTCTTCCAAATAAAATATCTCATTATTTATAACCTTATATAATACATTATGTGTGTTCATTTTGCATTTTTTTTGTAACTATAAATCCAGTCTTTTTTACAAATATTTTGCTTTTTAGTGAAATCATAGAATTGTCAAGGTTGGAAAGGACCTCAGAGATCATCTAGTTCAAATCCCCCTGCCATAGGCAGGGACACCTCCCACTAGATCAGGTTGCTCAGAGCCCCATCCAGCCTGGCCTTAAAAACTTCCAGGGGTGGGGCTTCCACCACCTCTCTGGGCAACCTGTTCCAGTGTCTCACCACCCTCATGGTGAAGAACTTCTTCCTAACATCTAATCTGAATCTAGTCACCTCTAGTTTGATCCATTCGCCCTAGTCCTACCACTGCCCGACATCCTAAGAAGTCCCTCACCAGCTTTCTTGCAGCTTTTTCTACAAATATATGCAAAATCAATATCAAACCAAACACCCCTAATGGCAATTATGTCACTGTCACCACTGCTGTGGACAGGCACTGGGGAAGTCCCAGACTAGACTTGGCAGCAGATGGGAACCAGATTCAAGAGCTGGATTCTGGAACTGGACTCAGGAATGCATGGATTGGGATCGAAGGCAGAACGGACAAATTCCTCCTTTGACATCAGCTGTTGAAGAAGAGAGCTTGACCCTCATGATTCCTCAGTTTTATATCAAATATGATGCACATGGAATGGAACACATTGTTGGTCAGTTTAGGGTCACCTGTTCTGCCCGCTCCTCCCTACAGGTGCAGCCTTTTACTTTCTACATTGCTCAATGTGGTACACAAGGTTTAGCTGGGACCTTGGTTTCCGTAGGAGTAAGTATAAGCTAGAGCCTCTCTGCATACCAGTCCTTGGTAGTAATTAAACATCAAGCATTATCCCTGCTAGGAGCAGACACTGTCTGTGAAAATATGCCATTAAGTTTGGAGAGTGCAGCTAGTTAGAAAATACTTAGTTGAAAAGTAGAATCACTGAACAGAATTAGTTCTGTTCTAACTCAAGCCAGGACAGCAAGGAACTGGGCATAAGGAGTGGCCAGGTTCACTGTTTCTAAAAGATCAGAATGTAAACTGAGAAAAAAAGAAAGCATCCAATTAGTGGATCAAAGAACAAAAAGTCTAGCAGTAAATTAAAGAGGTGACAAAGAAGTAAAAAATGGCAGTGGTGTTAATCATGTGCAGATTTCTGAGACTGTATGAACCTGAGTAAGTAAAAATGAATAATGAAGTAGAACAAACTGAGAAGTCTTACAGGACCCGTGGGAGGAACCTGGGACTGGTAAAAAAGAAAAGAACAGATTTTGCTGCTGTTTTAATACCTTTTATTGCACAGGTGCTGGTTACAAATGAATACAGTTGGCTTGTCCGTATCAAATTGATTAGAAGTGCTTTGCTGATCTTTTCCTCTCTAACCTCAGACTACTTAATCTTGTACTTAAAAATTGTTAGCTACTGCTATATGCTGACTTCCTCCTCCTGAGAAGGTTCAACTCATGTGCCATGTTTGGCTTCGTTGTTGCAGTGTTCAAAAAATTGTAATCAGAAATGGGATAATATCACAATGGGGTAAAAATGGTCACCCTAAGTGGGGCAGAATTTCAGGAGACCAGAGATCTGGCACTGGCTATGGCTTCTATTCTGAAACACAGTTGGATATACAGATGGGAACTATATGCTATGTTAATAGTAGCCGTCAGTCTTTTGCAGACTCTTAAAAGCAGGGAGCATTCCACAAACTAGGATATCAACAACCCTTAGAAACGCAGATGAAGAAGTTTAGGACAAACACACAGCTATGAAATTGCTTTTCACTTTCAGACTCAGATAACTAAATTCAATCTTTCTAAACAAGCCCAGATTGTCTAACAAACATTCAATTTCAAACAAATGTTTCCAATTTTGAAACATTTCATTAACTGAATGTTGTCTCCACCACGTTTGTATTTTCCTCATTCCATGGGTCTTGTGACACTATTTATGACTTTCATTAGTCTAAAATTGAATTAAGCCCTAACATCAAATCATGCTTTGAAACACACAGATGGATCATGTAGGGCTCGTCACTTTGGAATGAAAGCTTTGCAGTGAATGGAAGTCACATCTAACTTTTCATTGTCAACAAGATTTGCTGCTTATCTGCACAGCTAGTTGAGGAATCTGTGGTGACTTTCCCAAAGAAACCTTGCTCTGCTTTTCTTCTGGTATAGGTTAGTTTCTCTCTAACTGTTCATGCATCTTGTAAGAATAAAAAAAAACCCAACAAACAAACTTTCCCCTTGCTCATTTCTCCTATTTTTCCAATTAAGTTTGAGCTTTTAGCAGATGTGAGAAGATGACTCTGTACAATAAACCAGCTATAGGCATTGGTAAAGAACAAGATAGCTGTTTTAAAAGAAGGCATGAGCCAGGAAAACAGCAGTAAGAAAACTCCATGCAGCTGTTTTAGAGTTATTCCTAAAAATATTAAACAGAACAGGCTTGCTTCAAGTCAGTTCAGCAAATTTGAGCAGAGGAAACATTGGAGTGTGCCTCTCAAAGGCTGGAGATTTGAAAGCCTCACATGAGCTATCAAGTGTACTAGAAAACATTCCCAGCACAATGAACATTGCTGAATATGGATGACGTGACTCTGCCTGGTGCATTTCTCAGAGGGCGCAGAGAGGCCGTGGTATGGGTCCTCTAACCCCAGTGCAAGGAGCAGGGCCAGAGGAGCATCCCATGGAGCAGTTTGGGAAGGTGTTAAAATTGTTGTTCTGAGAAATGGCGAAAATGTGCTTTCCTGATTGTGCCAAAGGTCAATATATATGAGAAGATCAGCCTTCTCTGTAGTGTGTTGGGGAACTATTCCCATGCTCTGGCCTGAAGTTTCTTACCAAGCTACATGAAGGGGATAGGAGAAAGGACTGACAGCCTGTAAGAAAAAGTAAAAGAAACTGCCCCCAGGATCAAGGGAGAAGAGCAGAGCTGGTAGATCTTTAAAGACACTTTCCACAGAGCAAAAGAGCTCTGGATTCCCAGATGTAAGAAACCAGACAAGGAAGGCAAGAAACTGGCATGGCTGAGTCAAACTGGTCAAACTAAAGGGCAAGAAGAAAATGGACAGGCAATGGAAGCAGGGACAGATATACTAAGAAGAATATAGGGATGCTGCCCAGTAGTGTAGGGATGGAGTCAGAGAGGCCAAGGCACAGCTGGAGCTGAACTTGGCAAGGGATGCAAAGAATAATAAGAAGGACCTCTATAGGTATGTCAAACAGAAACGGAAGGTCAAAGAAAGCAATGAGCAAGACTGGCAAGCTGCTAACTACAGACAAGGAGAAGGCTGAGGTACTCAACTTTTTTGCCTCAGTCTTCACTGGCAATCTCTCTTCCCACACCTCTTCAGTTGATGGACCACAAGGCAAGGACCAGGGTGGGTCAAAGTCCCTCCAACTGTAAGAGAAGATCAGGTTTGTCACCACCTGAGGAAACCAAATATACAGAAGTCTATGGGACCTGATGAGAAGCATCTCAGAGTCCTGTGGGAATTGGTTGATGTAGTTGCCAAGTCACTTTCCATGATACTTGAAAAGTCATGGCAGTCAAGTGAAATCCCTGGGGACTGGAAAAAGGGAAACATTGCACCCATTCTTAAAAAGGTAAAAAGGAGGGCCCTGGAAACTGCCAACCTGTCAGCTTCACCTCTGTGCCTGGGAAGATCATGGAACAGGTCCTCTTAGAGGCACACAGAGGACAGGGAAGTGATTTGAGATAGCCAGCATGACTTCAACAAGGTCAAGTCCTGCCTGACCAACCTAGTGGCCTTCTATTTGTGGAGTCACTGCATCAGTAGGAAGAGCTGTGGATGTCATTTGTCTGGACTTCTGTAAGGCCTTTGAGATGGTCCCCCATAACATCCTTCTTTCTAAATTGGACATATATTAATTTGATGGGTAGACTCTTAAGTGGATGAGGAATTAGTTGGATGGTCGCATCCAGCGGGCAGTTGTCAATGGCTTGATGTCCAGATGGAGATCAGTGACAAGTGGTGTCCTTCAGGGGTCCATACTGAGACCACTACTGTTTAATATCTTCATCAATGACATAGACAGTGGAATCAAATGCACCCTCAGCAAGTCTGCAGATGACACCAAGCAGTTGATATGCCTGAGGGATGGGATGTCATCCAGAGGGACCTGGACAAGCTTGAGAAGGGGGCCTGTGAAATGAAATTCAAAATTGCAAGCAAAGCGCCATGGCACAGCTGTGAGCATAGTGGCCTGGTGGGGTTCCCAGCATCTCTGACCTCAGAGCTGTACCATAAATTCCCACCTGACACCGTAAGAGTGACATGTCCTGCCCTACCCCAGCCTCTTCTCAATAAATGTTTCTTCTAAACGAGCATAACTAATTCTACAGAGGTGGAAAATACAGCATAAACCAGCTTTTGCCTCGTTTCTAAACACACAGCCCAGGTGAGTGACCTGAGAGATGTGCAATGTGGACAGGCACACACATCATCCCTGCACCATTTGGCAGCAGACCTATCCCAGGGAGCTGAAGAGGCACCCCACAACTCACCCTTCGGCTGCACACAGCAAACATCTGTTTCTGCCTCCATTTGCAGCATTACACAGCACTCGTAAGCCACGGTTAATAAGCCATCAGTGTGGCAAACATAAATAAGGCTGTATAACAGTATGGCCATGTTCCAGTGGTTTCCCAGAGCAGCTGACTAGGAGAACAGTGAGTGAAAAAGGAAACACATTTCCCTAGACACAGCCCTGATGGACCTGTGCTATGCATGCTATCTGAGCTCCTCTCCACTGTCAAATCACATGCATGTCTTCCATGTAGGCCAGCACTCATAGATGTAGCTAACTAGCTACCCTGGCTGAGCTGGAGAATGCTCAAGGGATGTGAATTCAGTTCAGGCTGCAAAGGGCCACGTATGTCTACTACAACAAAGAGTCTGTTTTTTATCTAGCCAGAAATAAGGCTGATGCTACCTGCATCCAGAAACTGCTGACACATCTAAGAGGAATCACTGCTGAGGAGCTGGCTGTAGCTTTCCAATACTTCAGGCTTGTTTTATGCTAATGGGCATCACTGAAGGCACTCTCACAACCTACTCAGCTTCCCCATTCCTGGGGACATGAATACACAGACTGCAATAACCCTGGAGTTTCCCTTCTCATCTTCTGCATGGCAATCACAATATTGCATGGCATCATCGTATTGGATACATTTGACATACACTGGCTGGGTCATTTCAGTCCCTTGAAAAGCAGCACCATGTTTCTGACTTCTTGATACAGTCAAAATGGTGTAAAGGAGCAAGGCTGCAGAAAGTAGCTTTGGTTGCTGTTACTTATAAACACCTTTATGTCATGCCCTTGTAAAGCTGACTTTGGCACATTAGGACTTGCTGGGTTGAAATAGGAACATTTCTTTCCTAAAGGACAACCGCAGACCCCAGGATTAATACAGGATTTCTTGTCCTTATCCTTCATCTGAAAAAAGGATCAAAATTTCCTTTATCAGGCTTTGTAACATGTCTGTTTTGGTCTATGACATAACAAATGTGCAACCCTTAA
This sequence comes from Eurystomus gularis, assembly GCA_013400335.1. Classification (NCBI taxonomy): domain Eukaryota; kingdom Metazoa; phylum Chordata; class Aves; order Coraciiformes; family Coraciidae; genus Eurystomus; species Eurystomus gularis. Next base: position 69,574 of record VZZY01014469.1, on the reverse strand, counting down.
GGCTTACAATGATAGCTGTGTGTGCCAACCTCTGTCGGTTAAGAGACTGACCTGTGTTCTATTAATATTTATAGATCTAAATTTTTAATACATAACAATTCTGCATTATTGAATAGGTGACTGCATTTTAATGTTATGGAGTAGGAGTGGGCTCTTTGTAGGGACCTGGACAATACATTTTTCATTACTAAATAAAAAGTTGTTATCTATAACTTCCTCAAAATAAAATCCCCTCAGACAACATGTTGGTGCGATGGTGAAGATTTCTCTCGAGATATATGGTATTGTATTTGTGGCAAATTTGCTTAGGGGATTTATGTTTATGGTACATAAGGATTTTCCATAGGTGGGAAATATATAATGAGTTTCTTTTTAAAGTTGCTGTATTATTCAAACATCAATTTGGGATTACTGACTCAGTTTGAGACACAACTGGATTCTTATTTGCAAAATTGATCTTCATGTTTTAGAAGGTGTATATTTACAAAATGAGAAATTCAAAATGTTAATTTGAGTCGGCATCTTGGACTAGGACTAAGATGTAGATTCAGACTTCTATTCATTTATTTTGAAATCAAGACCTTTGCTAAGGGCTTTAATAACAGCTGCATTGTAAAGAACTTGTATTTTAGAGGACAATGTGGGATTTCAAGACCTCTTAGGTGCTACATAAAATTCTGAACCATTTGGCATAAGATTTCTTAGGAAAAAAACTGTGCATTTAGTTACTACAGTCAATGACATTTTTATTCTTAATCAACTGAATATTGCCAAAGTCTGGTTTGTGTGTTTATGTGGTAAGAGAACACAAGAACAGTGAAGAAGAGTTTCTCTGGAATAGCAGATCTGGTACTGTTTCATCTTTGGATGGGTCAGGATCTTCACAGTGTCACTCAGGTGTGCTGTTATTGCATTAAGAAGTACTTTGCTCTTCAAATAACAGAGTGAATCCAATGAATTTTCATTTAGGAAGAAAAGGATACTTGATGTGAATACAGGAATCACAATCTAGTCTAGTATCATCTAGTATCATTTTCTCAGATTGGCTTTTAATGTAAAATCTGTACTGCATAAGACTTAGTCATTTCAAGGTTTTCAATCTCAAAAATATGAACATGATTTGAATTAGAGTTATTTGGATTATTTTAATGGTGTAGTCCTCAACTTGAAAAGGCTGCGTACAAACCCCAATGCTTTCTTTTGCATCTATTTTTTATCTGTAACTTTTGAGTAGAAATAAGTCCAGCTGATCTTATATTGTTATTAGAATATAGTTTATGCTTGTGAGACAAGGATTCAGCTGATGGATTTACCACCATAATTCTTTATTTGCAGGATATTGTGGCTCTATTTACCCACAATGAATATAAAGAACGATACAACTCTTGCAGTCTGTGCAGAAGAGTTGGTGTTGCTTTGACAACATATCACACTAATTGAAGAAAATCGGTCATATGTATGCTTATGAGATATATTTCAGGATATTCAGGAATGGTCAATAATTCCTAACTATATATTCTGAATTTGGATCATGGTACCATCACAGAAGGTGCGTCACAGAAGATTTCTCCAGTTTTGGAAAATCATAGAATCATCATGGTTGGAAAGGGCCTCCAGGATCATCAAGTCCAACCTTCATCCCAACATCTCCCTAACCACTAGACCATAGCCTCAAGTGCTACATCCACTTGTTTTTTAAACACCCCCAGTGATGGTGACTCCACCACCTCCCTGGGCAGTCCATTCCAGTGCCTATCCACTCTCTCAGTAAAGAATTTCTTCCTAATATCTAATCTAAACCTCCCCTGATGCAACTTGAGGCCATTTCCTCTCATCCTATCATTAGTAATTTGGGAGAAGAGAGCAACACCAGCCTCGCTACAACCTCCTTTTAGGTCTCCTCTCAGTCTCCTCTTCTCTGGACTACAGAGCCCCAGTTCCCTCAGTCACTCTTCATAAGACATGCTTTCCAGACCCCTCACCAGCTTCACTGCCCTTCTCTGGACCTGCTCCAGCACTTCAATGTCCTTCTTGTACTGTGGTGCCCAGAACAGGATACAGTGCTCAAGGTGTGGTCTCACCAGCATCAAGTACAGGGGAACAATCACCTCCCTACTCCTGCTGGTCACACCATTTCTGATACAGGCCAGGATGCCGAAGAAATGTTTACTCAGGAATTTGGGAACAGGGCAACCCAAACAGTTTCATTATCTATCCTGTGATGTTTCTACATCCCATCTGACAATCAGATGAATGTACTTGCACACAGTGGCTGAAACAGCTAATAAACATTTAATGGCATTTGTTGAAAGGGATTGTATTATTTTATATTCCTTCTTGGTGCTGTTCTCATGTTGACTTCACTGAAAGCAATGTTCGTCACTAGACAACTGAGAAATTAGATGTGTTCCTGAAGCAAAACAACAAATGCCAGTAGCCCAGTTATGCTATACTTAAAGCAATTATAATTATTAATAAAATATTTAGTATGCAATGTTTCCTTTTGAGCTTTGATTTCACAGCCTCTGAAATCCATCTTATTCTGTGAAGCTCAATTTAATTTCATTTTTATCTTCACTTGCAAATATTATGTTTTCCATTTGAACATGAGTCAATTTAATAACCTAATCAAAGATCAGAACTTTCTGTATATATGGACTATAATAGAAGTGTGTATTTTCCTGAAAAAAAAAATGTACCAAAGCAGAGTAACACTTCAAGACAGACACTGCTGTTTTTCATATCTGGACACTACATAAAATAGCAAGACCCCCACTCTTATTAGACAGTGCTGTAAAACAAATACCAGGCAATAACATTGTTTCCTTCCATCTTCAAAAATGCAAGTTGGCAAGCTCTCCTGGGATGTGATTAACAGCTTGTCAGTTGAGGGTACTTACAAATGAAATTATTTATTTAGCTATTAACCTTTGATGACATCAGTAATTCCCACATCTAGGACACAACAAGGTCTGCTAATGGACATGGAGGAGGAATGTGCACTGACTCACACTGCAAGCAGCCACACCAAAATACAGACTTTTGAATGGGTTTAGCTTTCATGGCAACAGCCAAGCAAAAGCCAAGTTTGCAGTAGCAGTCAGTAGCTCATGACTTCTGCAGTCGTGCTATGGGGAGATTTTCATAAATATGAAAGCACCAGCTCCTCTGAAAAATCTACTTATTGCTTTAGGTGCTAGAAACAGCTGCAGTCTTCTAATGAGCTGCCCCTTACAGACATTTCTCAGCCTCAGGGAACAGCAGCTCAAAGACACTGTCTTACTCTGCCATGCCTCTGCCGTTATTTTCACTTACCCCTTCCCTCACAAGTCTCTGCTGTCTGCGTTTTACTGCTGTCACAGCTCGTTCCTATTTCAGTGGTAAGTGTGGATTATTTTATTTTGTGCCAGCCCAGAAGAGTGGCATTCCCATCCTGCTCAAATCCTCTGGGCACAACTCCAATACAAGGAACGTCTGTTTTCAAATTACCCTAGTGCTGGGAGACAGTGATATATGACCTTTCACAATATTGGGTGAAGTATTGATGAAAGTCATTGATCCCATTTTTGAGTGACTGTCTCACCCGGGAAGATAAGTGAAATAAAAAGTCTGACAGCATCTGCAAAAGCCTGTGCCTATTCGGAGACGTCAAAAGGGGTTGGTGTTGGTTTGGGTTTTTTTTCTGTATTGTTTGGGGTTTTTTTGTTTTTGTTTGGTTTTTTGTTGTTATTGTTGTTGTTGACCTTTTGGCCGCAACAGTGTTAACAGATATCATAGTATTGTTCATCTGTTGTTTGGTTTTTGTTTGGTGGTTTGTTTTTTTTTTTAATAAGAGCCTTCTTCTGTGCAAATAACTTGTTTGTTTTCTTGTTTTGGTTTTGGACAGACAAGAAACAATTGGATATCTCGCAGCCTTTTACCTGTGTGAGCAGCCCTCAATGACAGGGCCACTGCTCCCCCAGGTAGGAAATACTTTGCAGATGAGACAGCAGGACCTGTGAGTATGTTTTCTAAGGCTGGGTCTAAACATTGCATATACAGTTTTCTGGTTTCAAATAAGCTTTTCTAGTTTTTAAATGGGTATCCACCTATAGAAATCAGCTGTTATCTCTTTGCCTTATTTTACTGGGACGTCATTAGTGGCTTGTTTTCTGATCATTAACAGACAACTAAGATCAGCTCCCAAACAGCAAGTGATAAAAATGTATCACCTTGTAAGTCAGCTTTTAATCCTTTTAGACTCACAACTGTAACATACGATGTTGCCTGAAAATAAATGTTCCATAAGAATGCTTTCATTTCTTTTCAAGCTGTGCTGCATACATATACTGATAGCATTACAGCTGGTTAGGTGAGGTTATGTCATGACAACCTATTTCTGAAGGAGCAAGTATGCAAATTTCTGCCGATGATACACAGATAGTCACTGGCAGAAATTTTGCCTATAAATAATGGATTTAGCATATATGTATACTAAAGTGGGGTAATGAAGATTCTGGCCTTGGCAGCTGAATTCATGTGAAAATGGAAAAATAACTCTCTATTTTGTTCTTTGATCTGCAAAGCCAAAGAGATCTCTGATATCACCTGGGTAGGGAGATGTAGGTCAGAAGAGGTTGCAGGGAGAATGCAACAAAGAGTTTAAATAGGTATTTTCAGACAGAGAACACAGCAGTTAAGGAGATGGCTGAGAAATTTAAGTATAAGTTCTGCAAAAAATGTGAATGTTGAGAAAATGTTTTCATACTGAAGCCAAACAAACCAGTTGAAGCTGATTCTACAAGAGGTTTCCCATGCAGGAGATTCTCAGTTGCCCAGAACACTCCATCTCCCAAAGAATAATGCTGTTTTCTCTCTCATCCACAGTGCTTAGTGACACTTGGTATACTGCTTATGAGACATGCTGTGCAGCATTTTTCCTTTAACAACTCAAAAGACACCACTTTTTTTTTCCTTCAAAAATTAATTTACACATTTAGTATGGTATAAGGAATACTTCTTTGTTAAGGTCAGCAACTCCACAGTCAGTTTTCATAAATCGCTTCCCTTAGCCTTCCTGGATAATGCTGTGCCTCGTTGTTCCCTTTGCTAATACTTCATACTGCAAACCATGACTCAGATTACCTGAGGCAAAATAGTCCCATCTTTGTGTCCAGTTAGCATTTCCCTTTTAGCCTCATCCTTAGGCTCCCTGCTCATCATTATTTTTGACTAGTTCATAACAGTTGACAAATGAAAATATTTTAAGGGCTGAAGCATTTTTTACTGGAATCCTGCTTTCTTCATCATTCTCTACCTTTAGAACAAAACCAAGCAAATCTCCCACTGCAGTCCCATCTTTGAACATTCACATGTCTGGAAGTAAGCTGCAAAAAAGCCCAGTCCAGTTCATACAGAAATGTTAGAATCTATATTCTCTCCCCTCTCCTGCTATTGCCCCCTAATGCTTGAGAAAATAGACACAGAACAGAAGTGAACAGCAAGTTAATCAAGTTTACCTAGTTTAGTAAATGCAGAGTCACATTTTATTTATCACTTAGTTACCAAAGCGTTAAACAGGAATTTGGGACTCCTGTCCTGTGTCCCTGAAATGCCTGATTTTTAGCTTTGTCAATAAAAAAGAGAAATGTTCAAGCCAAGCGTCCCCAGATGGGACACCTCCCAGGTTTCTCGTCTCAGAGCTCTGGCTCCAGAGTGAAGCCTGAACTTACCCATCCTGCTACCTGCAAGGCTTAAGCAGCATCAGCTCATGCAACCTGGGAACTTCATAAAAACTGAGCATGCTGGCAATCCATCCTCCTTGGGAGCAGCTGCAGGCTTCTACTCACCTCTGCAAAAGAAGGAAAGACGATCTTTGTGTAGCCATCTCCATGGTCAATGAATTCATCCGGTCACCTCTTGCATCACTGTCAGGGAAACATGCTGGCACCAAACATACAGAAATGAAAGCAAAAGTCTTTCCCTGCTGGACCAATCAAGTCTGACAATTGTCTTGTGGTGGATGCCAGAGAGATTCTGAGTATTTTGGCAGAAACGCCGGCTTTTTCTAGGTGAGAATCTGCCTACATAGGATTTATGCAAACATTTCCTCACTTGGTCTGTAACCACCCCTTCGCAGCTAAGCAGTTCAGTGTTATCGCCAATTCTTTACATAGTTCTGAGTTTAAAATACTACCACTGCCTAAAATAAGAGGAATTTCAATAACAGTGCTCTCTGAAATGAAAGAGGTGGAAGTCAGTTTGACAATTTAAGATGATAGCTGATATACTGCCTCACTGGCATTTTTGGCACCTGGCCTAGGAAGGAAGTGATGAGAGGAAGAGAAGGGATAAAGACAAAGAAGGAATAAAGGAGTGTGAGAGTTATCCAGTCCACTTAATATAATGACATTATATTCCCTATAAAGAGAGCTTTATAGTCAGTAGAAGAGAGCTGTGCTTTTCAAATGCTACAGAAGGCATTCTCATCCACCAGTCACCTCTTCCTCTTCACTAACAGCACAGGGAATGTTTTCAGGGAGTGATGAAGCACCAAAATGAATTACCTCTCTTCCTGGGAGAGTACAAAGAGATAGTAGAAAATAGCAGATACCCTCACTCACTTGGAGTATGGTCCATCTCATGCTCTTCTGAGAACCGGCACCCACTGGAGCAGGACATACTGCTGAGAGATGATAAAACTTCACTTGAGGGGTGGGGGAAGAAATCAGGTCCCAGACCTGAGTTTCAAGAAAACCCTGGGGGGAGACACTGATTTACACCTACTCAGAACAGGCACTGATATTAATGACATGGTAAATTATTCAGAACAAACAGTCTGTGGGAGTGGTTGGCAGGTCAGAAATTGTGGGTAATGACTGTTACAAATAGGATTGTGAGACCAAAATGATGATGTTCTGAATAAACAAACAAAAACCCCGACAGATGAGAGTTGGGGAGTCCCAGGTTGCAGCCCTGAGCTTCCAGCCATATTGTCAGCCACACTGGGAGCAGGTACCCAGTTTTACAACTGATACAGCTGCTCAGAGAGAGAAGGTGATCAGAAGAATTCTACTTCGCATGATAAAGACAATCAAGCCTGCAGGTCCAAAATGTAATGAAGGATAGTACCTGCTGAGTCAGGAATGACTACCTTGGGGATGGGTCATAAGTCTACATGCAGGCAAGGTAAAAGTCAAGTAGGAAACAAGTATTTCTGCATCCATACCTGAACTGAAAGCATCAGTGTGTGAAAATTAATTCACCACCCAGGCAAGCATACAAAATGCCTAAACAAATGATTCCTGAGCCCTCTGCAAGCACAAGATCAGGCATATAAGAAAACAACATTAGCATCAGCAAACCATTTCTTGTGGGTGTGGGTACAAACTGCTGAATTAGGCACCCAAGAAAACTGTCTTGAAAAGCCCCAAAACACCATCTCAAACAGAAGCAGAAGATATGCTCTCAGACTGAAGGAAGTATTCTGCTGTGGGGAGGGGTGTAGGGGTACTAAGAATTCAGAAAGTTACTAAAGCACGAAAATTGTAGGCATTGCTGGGTTTCCTAATCATCACATGAATGTAGCTGAAGCAAGAACATTACTAAAGCTGAGGTGCATGGAAGTATATGGAAGCCAGCACAATTCAAATCAGTATTTAGCTCACAGTTACACCAAATCTAGCAGCACATTATGAAAAAGCTAGAATGCCAGGCAGCATTACTGTTCACAACAAGGATGTTTTGCCTTATCATAATGGATAGGTCAAGCTCTGCTCTCCGTGCCAACAGCCCTGTGGAATCAAATGGGAAGGCAGCAAAATATTCCCAGGCAAGACCGTATTTGTAAATGCATCAAGCATTTGCCTGAAGTTGAGGGAAACATATTGTCACAGAACCCAAACTGGCCAATGTAAAGAACTATTAATAACTGCAAAACATGTCATTTAGAAAGCTAAATAAGAATCACTTATGGATTATACTGTCAAGACCAACATATTCAGGGCCAAGACAGCAAACAGGAATAATTTGCAACTGATCTGCACACAGGATGGGGAGGGGCAGAGCCCAGCAGTGATTCCAGATTTATAATCCTCTGTAGACAGAGACTTCTCATTTCTAATATGCAAGAATTAGAGATGGAACAGAAGGCACTGAAGCTTCTTTGGCCAAGCTGTAGAGACTGCCAAGACCCAGCTGTAGTCTGGCCTTCCAGTCCTTTGAAAAAATGGCTGCAGCTAATGCAGCAAGTTGTCCTGGTATTCAGGGATTTCTTTGTGACCAAGAGATTATATGTTCCTTCTGGAACTGAAATGGTCCAAAAGAAACTGCCCTGTGGAAGAAAGGCTCATATGTGATCTCTCATGAAAGAGGCTTTCTTTTTTTACTTTAAATGTCATCTATTCAGACAAGGTATGTGATAATATAGAGAGAATATTTTCCAAACCATTAATTTTCTCCAGTAATGCCCTGGTCTCCCTTTGTGATATCAGACCTGCTGCAGTTCCTGTGCGGGTGGTGTACTTGCTCTTGATTGACAAGAACACCACAGATAAATGCTTGATTCTTCTGGAATGGCCATGGCAGTCTCTCTCTGTTCTTCTCCCTCACCATTCTTGGGGATTAAAATCCAGGGAAATGTCTGTTTACCTCATGGGTGCTGGTTAAAAAAGGCATCTATATACATGTTAAGTATCATGCCCATTAGTGCCAAGACAAAAAAACACCTTCAAATTGTAAATGTGGTGAAGGCAAACTGTCCACAGAAATGTGCCATGCCACTGCAGGCCTTGGTGTCTCAGTAGACTGGAGTAAACTACGCAGTTTGCAGTGACTTTCTCTGGTGCTTTTGTCATTACTATCTCTTCTGGTAATTTCCCTCTGACATTTTTAAAGAAGAATTAAACTCCCTGAGCACCTTCCCTTGTTTTTACAAATGTAGATCTTCAGATTCAGTTTAAGCAAGCTGTCTGTGCACTGTGCAGAAGACAGTTGATAAGTTCTGTATTGTTACCGTAATTTGAATTACTGTAGAGAAGTGATTTACTATTTTAATGTAGTCCTTTACACACCTACAATCAGCAAATGCACATTTAGAAATAAAAATTGTTTCAAAGTGCCACCAACTGTTGTTTTTGCAAACTGCAATTCAAAGAATGTGTTTTTTAAATGCTTCTACAGGATGTTATAACATTTTCTGGTGTAGCACACAACTTAAAAGAACAAGCCTACATTATTCTTTTCCCAAACTAGACAAGCAGCACATCCCATTATACTATCTCCCCTATGGCTTGGTTTCAAAGGCAACATAATACAGTTTACCAGTCACACTTTTTCTGTTGTTCGTAAAATAGGTTTTTTTCAGATTTGTGTGTCTTAATGACAAGCCAATTTCCAAAACTTTCAAGAAACCTCCAAAAGTACCTTAGAGAACCGAGTGCTAAAAGTTTGCTCTAGGTATGTCTTCTATTAGTGATGTGTGAGTTCTTAAGCATTAAGCATGTTGAAAGTGCCATGCTCCAGTGTTCTGCTTTCATCTCCTCCACCCTCTAATTTTCACTATTCTCAAACATTTTTTTTTCTCAGTTCCCTCACCGCCTGCATTTTGATTCCTCCCAAATCAAGCTGGACTCCCCACAAGACAAAACTCTTCTATCATCCGCCGACAGCGACCAAAAAAATCTGATCATAAAGTTTACCAGAAAGGCATAGTAGTACTGATCTGTTGGTGCCACAAACAGACGAAACAATCACAGAAGTTTGTCAGTCTGAATTGCACGTATGTATTAGCAATACAGTGTGAGACAGTCTTCCAGGAGACTGAATGGTTACAACTCCTGGTGAGCTGATCTCCATAAATAGCAGCTCTAAATCAATTCTGTTTGCTTGCTGTGATCACATGAAACGTATCAGCTGTTAAATAAATCAATGTGACCCCAAAGATTCTTTGGCTTAACATCTTAGTATTTTGTGGCTATAGGCTGATTAGGCATTTAAATAATTTTCAGTGATAGCATCTGCATTATTTGAATATGCCAGATTGTGAACACAAACCTTTAGATTTCTCCAGTGCTTTATTTGCCAGCAATAATTAAAATAACAGCAGCCATCCCTTGCTTTTGTTGATACCAAAAAAAATGAAAAGTTTTTTCCAGAGAGGACAAAGTAGGCATTTTACTGGTTTAAAATGAAACATGTGCAGCAAGGTCTGAGTTATTTAGCTATTGACGGGTGGGAGCATTCATTTCAGCGAACAGTAAGTTACTCCAACGTTCTCAGTCCAAATTGATCCAACAGAATGAGACCACCTTTGAAGTTTGAATTCCTCCACAATTTTTCTTTCAAAACAGCAACTCTGAATCCCCTGTAGATGTAGCGGGTAATCAGTGCTGATTGATTTCTGAGTGTGTGGATGGAAGAACAGGGAGAAAAATGATGCAGTGACAGGAGAGGATGCAAAGTTCAGGAATATTGTAGGCATGTGCCAAGGAGACCTTTCATAAAAGCAATAGAGTGACTGCAAAAAAGCCAGTTAGGGAAAAGAATGAAACAGCTGAAAGGTGAAACAAGGAGATTGTAGCTCAGAGGAAACAGTCGGTGTGGTGACTGGGGAAGGGAGGCGTTTTCAGCAAAACAGCACATGGTTAAATGGAGGAGATGAAGGAGAAGAGAGTGCAGATTTGCAGAAGTTCCTAATCACATGGAAAGAAATCTGCTCAGTTTTCTGTTCTGAGAGGCAAGGATCCTAAGGCAGCACATACTGACAAAACACTAGACATGTGCGCTGTGTCCCAGTTCCTTTTTCTTAAAAAAAATTTCAAAAGAAAAAAAATAATAGTTTGATTGAGAAAAGCACTGACTTACAATGCCCATAATTTTCCTTATAGGAGGAATTCTTATTTTTAAGATTATCTCAAAGATTTGAAATATTTTCTGACTGTTTCAAATGAATAGAAATATCCATATCCTCAAAGCTGCCATTGCCTTATTGGTAGCTGGCCTGAACTGAACTTTCTGGTCTAAATAAAACAGAACATAACATAACAAAACAAAACACAGTAAGATGTGCCTTTATTTGCATCCACTGTTTTATAAGTAACCATGTTTTTATCAGATAGATAAATCTCAAGTGCTGTGCAACATGACTTCCTACCTTTGACTGGTCTTACAGGCATAGTTCTGAATACATAACATCCGTGACTGCCATCATCACATAAAAGTATTACATTAAATAAAAATAAGGCTGAATTTTGCAACTGGCATTGCAAAAGCAATGGACAACAGAATGACAATTAGCAAACAAAACAAAATCTTAAGAATCTGCAGGGTAAAATATCAAGTTTCTATGGCCCACACTAGTGAGATTCTGCAGGGTTTTTTTCCTTTCCAGTTTAGAAAACATAATAATGGTTCATTAAATGACTGTTCTGGTGTCAACTTCGGTGTCAACAAATAAAGAGTATATCCTTTTCCTTAATGAGGAGTATATCTGAATTTTGTAGATCTGCGGCCAAAGCCTACTGCCCATATTTAACACTGGTTTATAAAAAATACATATTTTCCATTTTCCTTGTCTCCTAATCAATTGCTTCAGCATCCTTTCCCTACAGTGCTTTCAAGATGGATATATCTCACCATTTCATTAACACAGTGTTGAATAGCAGCACTTTTTTAACAAATTAGCATTACTGTAGTGTGCTATATGGGTTTGAATCTCATTTACATTAGGATCCTTTATACCATTCAGATAAAAGAGACATTTTTATAGGGACAATCTAATGTATTCTGCAAATATTTAGTTGCAGAGGCAAGTAGGCTAAGGCAGCTTCCCTGTTTTTTGCTGCAGCAGAGAGACACATTTAGCACCAAATCCTCTATATTGCCCTGGCACAGTCTGGAATGCTTTTAACAGCACTCATCAGCACAGATCAGGCTCTCCACATGTATCCACGGCTGAATGTTGACCCCCAAATTCCTCTCATCAGAGAGAGACTGTGAGTCTTTTATTCTCGCTAATGAGGGACCAGACAGGATGAACAGCTTTGGGATTTCACTGAGACTCCCACACCACAAAAACCCATTTTGCCCCATAAAGTCATGTCACCCAGCAGAGAGGTGGTTATCAGAGAGAAGCTGAACTCAAATGTGTTACTACAGGCTAATTTCCAAGCTTACCGAAGTCTCAAATTTCTGACTTGTCTGCAACAAGTGAAGTAATTCCCTGTTCTTTACTTCATTGCTCTGATTCTTACAAACCCACTTCGACTGAAGTGGTCAGGTGTCCCTTAAACCCACTATTAATCTCAGACTACAAACCTCTTCATTTAACATTCCTCATGGCTATTTGAGAAGTGAATAAATATCCTTCTGCTTTTCAGAAAAATGCCTCTGCAACTGAACCTCTTATTAAATCCTTAGATTAGTAAGAAGTGTCCTGTCATACAAATACTCTATTAGCATGAAAAAAAGTTAGGAAAGAAGCCACTGAATGTTCCTGCTAAATGACAATTCTTATGAAGATCATAGGATCCACGGGGTTTGCTTAGCACAAAAGCAATGTTTATCAAGTTGTACTGGACTAATGGGAATAACAATAATAGTAACAGAATTGTAACATTTTGCCTTCATATGTGCTAAGGCAAAACTTTGCTGTGATCAATGATCTAAATAGATTTGCTTTAAATTCATCAATTTTACTTTCTAGCACATTGTATTCCCCTTTTAACTGCACTCAGACTGATGAAATGCTGCTGTTTCCTGTTATCCACTGGTTTCTTCCACATTCCTGGCAATCTCTCCTATCACTTACTTCATTAGTCCAATCCCTATTTTCTCTAATTCCCATTATTTTACAGCAAGTCATTCTGAAAGCCAAACAGCACAGTGCCAGAATCAGGTCACTCTTATCTTGTTAACACATGAAGCTGGCCAGTGGTACGACAAGGCAAGATCCAAATCCTGCTGGGATTTTAAGCCCAATGGTGATTCTCCCCGCTTCTACTTACACACAATACCTAAAGTGGCAAGTCTATATCAGGGCTGACAAAATCTTTATTGCCTTGATAGCTAAAGCTACCTTTCCAAAATTCAGTCATTACTATTCATTAATCCCTTGTGGCCATGTCCAGAGTCCTGCTGCGTTAATGCAAAAAACATAGAAATGCTGGCTGGAGAAGAATCCTCTGGAAGTCATCCAGCCTGACCTCCTCTGCGGAGCAGACCTGTGCCAACACTGGATCAGGTCGGCCTGTGACTTTGCCTCGCCAATGCAGCAGAGGTAGATGCAGCTACACTTTGAAATTGCCCCCTACCTTGCTTCCACTGATTAGTTTATAAAACTAATAGTAGAGAACATCTGCAATTTACTAGTGAACCAACATGTTACATATGTGTATTTTAAGATAAAATGTACAGCTCTGATTTTATACTATTTCCATTTTGTGTTTCTCCTAGAAGTAAGACAGCTTAAGAGCTTTACTATTCTCAAGGTAAACTAAAAAGTTTTCCGAATGTTTTGAAAGAAACTTCCTGACTGCAATTTCCCTTTACTTCCTATACTAATCATGATGATGAACAAAAGATTCTTCCCTTGCTTTTTGTTATCGTCGTTCACATATATTTACATATATCACACATGCATCTATATACATTTATACATATTACATATCATTCTATTCTATATGTATCTATATGTAATCTATATATAATTAGATGTATATATCATATATATCTGATATCTATATCTCTTTCAGTCTTCTTACACTAACTTCAAGAAATGTAAGGGAAACAGCTTAGGAGAATGGTGTAGGAAGAGCTAATGAGACTGAGAAGTCAAATATCACAAGCAGTAGGAATGGGAATACAAAGAGTTGAAGGCAGCAAGTCTGTTTTACCTGTGGAAAGAGGTTAAGAAGGAAGCTTGATTGCAGGTTGACTACAAGCTGTAGAGAACTATATTGGCAGAAGTCATTTGATATCAGGTGCTCTTTAATTGAACAGACAACAGCATGGAAGGACCAACTGTTTAACACTGAAGGCATCCAAGTTCATGTTAAAAAGACTAGATTAAAAAGGTGTGTGGGAGAATGAGTTGAGATGGGTCAGCATTCGAATGTGTGACCTGCTGAAGATCTTTCTCTTGTGTCCCTGAGGATTTGTCTGCTTTTCTTCCAGCTATCTCAACTGGGCTGATAAAGTATACTGCCTGTCTCCCTCCTCTTTGGCCTGATTCTCACTCCAGTCACAAACTTTTGAGTCAGAGTAGGGTTGGTGAAACTGTGTGGTCTGTGGTTATGGCAGAAACTCCTAATACTCCTTGGGTCTTTAAAAATCTGTTACTTGACCGTGGGTTGCAAGAAGCCTCAGATGGGTACATGTATTTCCCCAACTTTTATGTTGTATATAGGCAGATCTTATTTCTTAGAATATTTTGTAGATACACGCAGTCTGCCATTCTGTTTTATCATCCCACTATGTTAACATTATATTGCTTTTCCCACGACTCTTTGCCACTATGACTGCTCACTTCTCAACATATTACATTTAATGCTTACTTTATGAATATTTTCTGCATTGATCTCTGAATATTTTATAAACAAGAAGATTCATGTTGACTTAGCTTTTGATTTCTGCTATACAGTTATGACAACATTTAACTATGGTGACCGTCATATTATCAGAGTGAAGGATAAGGACCTCTAAAGGCCATCTAGTCCAGCACCCCTACAATAAGCAGGAACATCTCTAACTAGGTCAGGTTGCTCAGAGCCCCATCAAGCCTGAACCTTGAATGACTGCAGGGATGGGGCCTCCACCACCTCTCTAGGTAACCTGTTCCAGTGATCAACCACCCTCATATTAAAGGACTTCTTCCTGATGTCTAAACTAAATCCCCTTTCAGGTATTGGAAAGTTGCTTATGTCCCTATCAGCTCCTCTACTCTCTCATCTTTGATCATGGATAAATAGGGAAGAATGGTGTCATAAGAGTACCTAACCATTTTCTTTCTTCTGTGTATGAATTATGGTTATGGATAAATGTTACATGTCTTGGTCAAGGACTTTGTCTTTAGCCAGACCTCTTCAAGTATAATGTCACCAAGTTATGTATGACCTCCAGGATCAGTCCTTTTTTTCTTTTTTTTTTCCACATTGGTTATATCAGTTCCTAACAATCTAATCCCACATTGTGCCAAGTTCATTTTGGCTCCAGCCTAAAAATTGTCTGTCAAGATATTGCCATTATCTCGAACTTTTTTCTGCTTGCAATAGGTGAATGCTCAAATTCTTTAACAAGCTTTAAATATTCAGAAAATGCTAACCAGTAGGTAAGTAGTGTAGGTGGAATTTAACTGCAAATGTACATAGTTATATTAAACAAGAGTGAGGTTTGGTCCTTATTCTGTTTTTTGGCCCCTGAGAACATTTGTTGTTCATTTTCTATACTTTCACATTCCTGGCTTTCAGAGTAACCCACACAAACTTTTTCCTATAGAGATACATCCATTTCCAAATCACTGTCATCTGAATATTGTATAATCTGCTATTGTCAAGATGCAAAGACTTAAATTATCTAAAACAGTTGAATAAATAGCCTCAAATTCCCCTATTGCTTTCCTCCATCTGGCTGTGCCCATGAAGTGTTCTTTAAATTGCAGAGTAAAATTGTGCCCTTTAGCTTCAAATACATAAAAATGTAGAAACTTCACCAAAAGAGCCCTAGGAACATTTAATCCAGTCCTTCCTTTTCAAGGTCACACTAAACATGCTTATGATTAGACATCCAAGTAATTTGTTTCTTAATTTCTCTGGTCTTTGGTAAATCTGATAGGTGATTCAATGGAAACTGCTGATACGTCAATGAAAGTCAAAAGGGTTGAAAAGGGTTAACGGTTGGACTCAATGATCTTAAGGGTCTTTTCTAGCCTAAATGATTCTGTGATTCTATGAAAAGCAGCAGTCTGACCCTTTTAAATAAAAGCGGAGCTGAGTCCAGAAAGAGGAGTGAAGTACTAAGACAGCAGATTATTTTGAAGCATGCTTAAAATCTCCAAAACAAGCTTAAAGGACTCCTTCCATGAAGAGAAGAATATCTAAACATGCTCTAATAATTTTCATGTAACAAATCAAAGAAAGGGAGTGCACATAACCACCAGCTCCCAGGAATATCTCTCCACATACTATTTCAGACAGATAGTATTAGTCTGTCAACATCTGACTGACCCATGTTTCACTGCTTCTCAGAGGACAATGTCTCAGAGGACTTTGTGTACTTAATAGCAATCAAAATGGCAAAGACTGAACAATGCTATCAAAACACTGTTTTTTGAAAAGGAACTACTGAAATCTTGCAGGTCCCTCTGATAACATGAAACTAAAAACTTTTTGCAGGAATTTACAAAGTCTCCCTGCTGTAGAAATGAGAGCACTGCTGAGATCTTACCACATTCACATTGAATCAAGTAGAAAAGCAACCTACATTACTGGGTTTGTCACCGCTGGTCCAGAGGCCATTGATAAGCCAGCACAGTGGAAGAAAAGAGTAAATTAACACCTAATGTTACATATAGTGATAAGCCAGTAAGAAACTCATAGCCCTAATGAAAGAGATTTCCTAGAATAAATGCCAATAGTTGCACTACAGCTGAAGGAGATAGGAAGAGGTCTAGAAAGCCACTGAGAATAGAGATCCTGTCTGCTGTGACCAGGTGCCTAAAGTTTTATTTTAAGCTTGTGCACTTTAGGCAGGGGTTAGACAGGATCATTTTAAGATGAAACCCCCAGTTCTCATAATCAAACTTTAAGTGAGAAATTCTCATCTCTGGAGAACTCGATCTCTTAGGACAGATAAGGAGCAGGTGCAGAAGGGAAAGGGTAATCATGCTCTCTGCTTCCCAAATCTCCAGTCTTTGGGAATATATTATCTAGCAGATTTGGGTGGGGTTTTTTTTCCCTTTTATCTCAACAGCTCATACTTCAGAGCTGCAATAGAAATGAACAACCAGGTGCACATTACATTTTAATAGTCTGCTTTTTAATTTTCTTTTATTTCTGGCTAGTTGCATAGGGGAAATAATGGACATATTTTATCTTTTTTAAAAAGTAAAACATTCTAGTTTTCCTCAAACATAAAATGAGGAATTTTTACATTTTGTATGTTCTGGCTGGTCTTATTTTGAACTCTCTGTTGCACCGATCATGTTCATTTATGTTGACCAGTCATGTTGCTAAGGCTTGTATCGTTCTTGGATCACTGACAAAATGATTTCTGAACTGTACAGATGAAAAACAACACAAGAGAAGATGTTGCTAATTGTTACTATTGATATAACAGTAGTTTATAGCAAGTCACTCAAAGCTATTTTCAAAGCTCAGCAAGGACTTAGAGCAAATACATAGTTTCTGTTCTGAAGAATTAGCACTAGAAGAAGTACACAGATGGGAGAACATCAGCAAACAAAATACTATTTGGAAGAGTAATAGCTAGCCATCATAGCTTAATGAACAGCCCGACTCTTGTCAAGTGTGTTTTGTAGGCATCACAGCAAAGGAGGATTTTTAGGTAAGATAATGAAGATATCTGTGCCTCTTAGAGGAAACCTCTCTCAAGCCTGGGAAGGCATGAAGATGTCTGATTGAAATCAAATAAGACTATGGGAGGGGCCAGCATCAGCAGCTAGTGGGAGGCAGTAATTGACCTGAATATGTGATAAGAAGTGGATAAACCACCAAAGGATTTGAAAGTCATGTAAAGAAAATTTGCCTGTTAGTGAGATATTAGTAGATGAATGAGGTAAGGGAAGGGATGCACAAAGAAGGGATGAAGAAAGAAGGGGTGAGTCATGGCCACAACAGCAGGCTATGGAAATGTGTGGTAGCATTTGGGTAGGTATAGTGCAGCTTCCAAGGCTAGAAAAAAGTAACAGAAATATGAAAGAAACCAGGCTGGTTGTTTTAGCCACTAAAACTCCATAGCTCCACCCTTAAACAGAGGCAGCTTGGCCAGTGAGATAACTTCACCTGAGGTTTTTCCAGCATCTTATATGGGGTTTACGGTTTTGAAGTGCAGAAATCCCTCATGATTTAGAGTTCTGTTTTAAACATGAGAGAGGCTGTGAGTCTTGGAGGGATATGCAAGGATGTTCTGCCTCCTCCTTCCCAGTGACAGGAGTGTGAGCAGTGTGGGGGAATAGAAGGTCAGGCTCCTGTGCAGGTGTGCCCAGCTGCAGGAACAAGATGTGGAGAAGACAGCTTGGACATGAGGGTGAGAAAGTTCATGACTAGGATGAAAACTCATGAACTAAGGGGATATGAGGACAGATCTGGGCCAAGTCCAAAGAATGTTTGAGAATTATGAGAAAACAAAGGAAAACCTAGAGAAAGCTGCAGGTTGTTTTGTTTTAAACAATAGATGCGTATTTTTCTTGTACTTTGTAAGAAGAAGACTGCTTGGGTTTGGAAGCCTTGGCTTGCTCTTAAAGACATGAACTGTGCACTCAGTGTGCCTTTGCAGACCTCCTGGAATCAGGAGACAGGACTATGAGGAGACTTAGGACTGGACAAGACCACGTCTCAATTTTTAAAAATCCATTAACAATTTAAAGGCTACACTTAGAAGCAAGGTATTTTTAAGATCAGCTCAACACCTCTCTCTGGGCATGTTCTACCTGAGACCTGAATCCTTTAAGATTGACTTCTTCCTGTAAAGAAAAATAAAACGTACCTGTCTAAATAGAGATCACTTTAACAGTGAAGTATTCCCTTCCCCAGTAAACACACATATACACTAGACAAGAACAGATGCAGTTTTACAGGCTTCTATGAGACCAGTTAAACAATCTTTGGATAATGAAAAGATTGGAAAATAATAACAGACCACATCCTTTGATGGCATTGGCTACAGCTTCCTTAAATCACTGGGACAATGCTGCACGGGGCTGCTGATCTGACTCTGTGGTTTTACTTGGCTACTTTGGGAAAAGTCAGATGAGATACAGTTCTGCTTCCAGCCAGCAGAACATATCACTGGCTCATATTTGGCAGAAGCTGAAAGTGACACAATTTTATTTACCTGCCTCTTCTGTGCCTTTTGTTTTTCAGACTCTGTTTTCTTCCTCAAAGAAAGCTACACATAGAGCAGTGGTGATACTGATGGCCTTTGCTGGATCAATTATTCTTTAATAGAGTAGTTTTCACACTTTGCAGCATCTAGACCAACAGTTTCATAACAGCCTCACTCGAAGACCAGATTATGTTGGATCGAACTGGTTTATAGAAACTCTTGCCACCAGAATGAGATCTTCAGCTGTGCACCATCTTGCAAAGTGTTATGTCCTGGGTTTGGCTAGGATAGGGTTAATTTTCACAAGAACCTAGGAGGAGGCATAGCCCGGATAACCAAAGAACTGAACCAGCCAGTGGGATATTCAATACTATACTGATGTCATGCTCGGTATATAAGGGGGCAGCTGGCCAGGAAATGTGCACTGCTCAGGCATGGCTGGGCCAGGGTCTGAGTGGTGAGCAGCTGCGTTGTACATCATTCACTTTATATATTATCTCATTGGTATTATTGTTATTACTGTTGATTCTTCTCTCTTTGTGTTGTTCTATTAAGCTCTCCTTATCTCAACCCAGGGAATTTACCTTTTTCTCCTGATTCTCCTCCCCATCCTGCTGGAGGTGGGGAAGGAGTGAGCAAGCGGCCGTGTGGTGCTTAGTTGCTGGCTGGGCCTATAGCATGACATGGTGCCCAGAGTAACTGCTCATAGTCTGAATCCCTCAAAGGGCCTCCTGATGCCATAGCCATTCGCTGTATTATGTTCACTATACTGCTTTAGTCTTGCTGCCCTACCCTGCTGATGAAAGTAGGCCTGCAAGACCTTTGTGACCTTCAAAATGTCTTCCTTTCCTGAATTTCAGCATGTTGCAAGCATTTCCCTCTATGCCTCTTGCTAAGCAGAACAGACAACTAAATTTTGCAATTAAGTCTCATACTGCAGAAGAAACTGTCAACTAGTAAACACTGACATCCTAAAAAGACTCAAATTAATGGATAATGTGTTTTATTAAATTAGCAGCCCAAATCTGCAACCCAGCAAAAGCTCCTAGCTTCTGATTACCTCCGGGAACAAAGAAGACTAAAGCATGCTTATAAATAGTGGCAGTGGGCTTAGCATATGTTACCTTCCTTCCTAGATAAACAATAATTAGCCATGTAGAAGAACCAGATCTTTAGCAGGAAGAAATCTTTGTAGATCCCCTTAAATCAATGTTGACAGGCTGATTTCACAAGGAAAAGATTTGACTCTTAATTTTCAGCAATTTTACTTCTTTACTGTGATTCACTGCATTGCACAAGTTTCCATCAAGCTTTCCACATTAGTAGCTTGTTGCTTTAAAATGTATGCAGACTCTTTTTTTTCTTAAACACAGAATTCAGTGTTTCATTTCTGAAAACTTGACATTTGGGACCTGTTTGAAATCAACTCTGGATCCTGAAAGAAAACCCTTACAGATTTCATCCTCTAAAGCAGAAAGATTTTAACATCCTTAAGTGGGCCAAAGCTTTAAACCTGATATAGGTCCATATCTGAAAGTGGAGGATTTATCTTCTGTCAGGTCTGAGCATAGAACATGAGACTTTTTTCATTTCAATGCCTACAGAGTTTAAACATAGGGTCCTTTGCCTGCATGCTGAACAGGTGCTCTTTTTTTTTTTTTTTTTTTCTTATGTGAGAGGCAGGAGTTAAAGGTTATGCCATTGACTTTCAGTCCTGGTAGACAGCTGTACCTTTATGTCGTACTGTCACAGCTGTTTCCTATGGTTCATTCCCCAGTGGATCTTCATGTATTTCATCACAGACAGATCATGGTGGGCTAGAACCCCTTCAGGTATACAACTGGAGACAGCCTTAACTGGAAGGATGACTTTTCAGCCGGACCCTCTAGCAGCAAACAGGATTTTAGTGTGAATTTGCACGGATTTTAGTGTGAATTAAAGGCTCCAGCAGCCCCAGATGGAAACCACAATCAAGGAGGCAACAGCCCTTTTCAGACAAGCAGTTGTTTCTTCTGCTTTGTAACAAAGTAGGAGAAAAATGGGCAGCGTGGAAGGAGAGGAAGTGGGGCAGAATTGAAGCAGTTTCCTGTGGAGCATCTCCAGGAACATCATTAAAGAGCAAACCCCTTGTAGCTGAATAAGGAACAGTCACCAACCTCAGTTGCTGCCTCCATGAACTGAAATGTGTCGGGATGGCTGCAGTGTCTGGATATGAAACGGTAGAGACAGTGTAAGGGAGGACTGGAGTTTCTTTTTGCCTGACCTCAGTTGCCTACTTAATGAGTAATTGAATACTGTTCAGAGGATGTTTGTGCATTTTCCAGCAACTGTACCTGACCAGTATGAAGGAGATAACTTGATCCAGCTTTATTACCTTGGGTCAAGAAACTCAGTGTATACATGTGTCTATTGAGCCCCTGTGCTTGTTTCTTTTTCTGGGTCTTTAGAGTCAAAATCAAAACCAAGCCCAGCTGTTCCTTATAATTAAATCTCAGTAACTCAAGCTGGGTGTTTTTATTTTGACTAGTGACTTAAAAGTGTTGGCATTTAAATGGCCTCAGCTATATTTCAAAGTTAACATTGAGAAACTTCACACATACCTTAGCGTTATTTGTCTGTTGGCAAACTCAACAAAATACCACTGCGTTGATTTACATAGTGAAGGTTATCTTTGCTAACAGAAGGACTTGGAATTTCATTATTTAAAATATGAGGATGAATCTCATCACAGTGCAGGAGGCTACAGATGGCATTACACACAACTTGCCACCTGAGTCAAGGGCAGAGGTGAAGTTTATATTGAGCACTGAGCCCTGCGTTCAAATATACCAAAAGATCCAAAAGCCAAAACCCACACAACATTATCTGTGGCCAGGACAGATCTGACTGAAGGATGAGGACTTTTCCTTTCTGGTACTTAGATTTGTTTCTACATGTCCGTCTTCTCTCTCTAATTTATTTATAAGTCATTGATGGTATTTATGCCATACATGGGCAGTTTGTGATGCAATAAACCAGTAATAGGCTCTGTTTTCATTGCAGTTTCTATATTTGGGTATTTTAGTACATCAGAATCTGGATATAGGAAGTATTAACAGTCTTACACCAGCAGAATGAAATTAATTTTATGCCTGCCTCTTCACAGAAGCCAAAAGCTTCAGGAAATAGGATCTCTTCCCATAAGCATCTTTTCAGATCCAGTTAGGAAAGGGGAAGGTAAACAACGAAATGCAACTTCAGGATGACAGCACAGCCGTGAGATATGATTGTTCATGTGATAATACATACGACTCACAATACATTTCTGGCTGGCACTCCAAGACTTCAGTACTTATTGATGGTCTAGGTAGAACCTGGTTCCTACTTTCCTCAAGCCTTGGCCCGTGGGAGCCCAGTCATGACACAGGGCTACATGCAGCCTGGCTGGGCAGAGAGAAAGAGGAATTTTTTAAAACCTGAGAATCTCTTGCTCAGACACAAATGGTGGGAACCAGCATGCACAGCCTAAAGAGCAGAGCAGTTCCAGTGCCTGGGTGGGGACATGCCTTCTGCATGCCCCACCAGCAGTGATGCACAGCACCAGGTCCATGACATAGAGCACTGTTAAGAAGCTGGCTTTACTTTCTTGCTGCAGCTATCCCTAACCCAGTACTGAAGCCCCAGAGAGAAGCATGGGGAACGCTTACTGAACCTGACCAGGAGGGCCAGGTGATCTTTGTGGGAAGTCAACTGAAGTCACTACAGCTAGACCTGGCATGCCCTAGGTGAATGTTTTCCTGACCTGGCAGCAGTACTACATAACTGAGTAAAAAACAAGCGAGCAGAACAGAAGAAAACAAACAAAGGAGGAGAAAATCATCGTCTTGCCAAGACAAAGAGGGATGCCATGAATGATGATTACTGATGAATAATAACCCAGAATTAATGGAGAAGGGCAACAACAAAAGCTGTGCACAGAACACAAACATTTTATAATGAAGGTAAACACTGACATTAGTAGGGTGGCCAGAACTTATTGTTCATTCACCTAGTACACGTTTGCATTACACAACAGGCTAACGGCAGTGGATTGGGCCACATTACCCTTGGATGCTCTATAATTTTATCAGAAGAGCCTTTCCACAAGAGGAAAGCTGCTCCAAAATGGAATGAAAGACTAGCTTTCCTCTTGTTATTATTGGTATTTTAAATTTAAATCAATCTCAGATACAGAGCCCTGTTTGGGAAGAATGTTGAGCTATGGAGGCTTGAGGGCAACTTAAGCATGACGAAATTAAGCCAGAACATCGAGAAGTGGAAGAAATAGCACTTCATATTAGAAACCAGGATTGTAACATCTCTGCCCATCAAAGGGACCAGAACAATGTAGATAGCTCTATATTACTGTTTTTAATGCAGTAAAGCCTAGAGGCTCCAACCAATTACCAGGCTCCACTGAGCACAAGGAGGTACCAGAAAATAAAAACATGGAAAAAGATCAAACCGTAATTCAAGCCCTTTTGGGAAAACAGAAAGGCTTATTGACATTATATCTTCCTATCAGTTCAACGAACGCAGGCAAACCTTGACTACTACACTTGGATTAACCCAAGGCAATCCTGTCCATACCTCACTTCTTGAGACAGCCTAACCAAAGTGTCAGTCTGGGACTGATTTAACAAAATTTCAAGCACAGTCACTGATATTTTGACTTCAAGGGACCTGTGGGTGCTTAGCGAATCCCAAGATCAGGGCACCTTGCCCTATACTGAAATAGAGAGGGAAAGGTTTGTCCTTGTAGGGCTCTGGCTTTCCCACACTGCTGTGCAGCCCTGACTCTCCCTCAGTTCAATGCTTCTCTTACTGGTTTCCACACCCCTCTGGGCCACGATGGATCCTCTCGTGCCTTCTCTTGCTGTCTTTCTTTGATCTGAGTCCTCTTTGGTGTGCCAGTCCCTCTTGTTCAAGGATGACTAACAGGGTGCTTTCTCGCCCTGCCCGTAAGCTCGATGTCCCAGGCAGAACAATGCAGTGCTTGTCCCTGTGTGATGCTGAGCACAGCCCACGAAAGATGCGGGCACAGGGAAACAGTTTGACTTCCTGGCACAGAGGAAACCAGCCAGGAGAAGATATCCAAGAGGGACACACTGCGAGTTCGCAGGGAGCTTAGGCAGATAGCAGCATGTGCAGGTGTGCACAAACACGCCTGCAGACTTCAACCCTTCCCTCCTCTTCACTGGGGTTAGTCGTGGCATCTCTGGGAGATGTACTCGAGGGCTGCAGCACAGACATTTCCCTGCGCCTGGAATTACCCTGACCCAGCAAAAGGCAAGCTCGCACTTCCCTTTGCTTGCAAAACTTTCCTGCAGCTGCGAACAAGCGCCGGCAGGAGCTGCGGGCTCTGGACAAATGCGTGCTCTCGGTGCACCTCCTGCGCCCGCCTCCCGAGCACTGAAGGATCCTGCAGGATACGTCAGGGCTGTTCAGTCACGGATGCGCGTTTCCAAGCACACCAGGAAAAGAAAATAGAAAGGAAAAGAAAAAAAAAAAAAAAGGAAGAAAGCCTGAGCCCAGAAGAGACGCTGGATTGCTAAAAGTTTAAGTGTAAAGCAGGCGATGTGACCGGTGGGACGTGCAGCCCCCGCAGCAGCGCGCCGCGCCGCGCT
>VZZY01014469.1:0-40738 GCA_013400335.1 Eurystomus gularis | reverse complement strand
CCTTTTTTTTTTTCTTTTTTTTTTTTTTTTTCTGATCAGACCTTAAGTCAGGTCTGTGCATATTCAGCAGTCAGAGTTGCAGGATATGGTCCACCTGCTGTGATAGAACTGCATTGATTGTTCCTCCTATGTGTAAATGAAAATGGGTATAAACAATAAAAGGCTTTACTGTCTTCTCAAGAGTGGTAGCAATTGTGTGACTGAAAGGAGTACTTATTTGTTTACCTGGTTTCTCAGTATTGACTTTTTAAGTAATGCTGATTTGATGAGTCACTCAAGAAAGCAATTGATGAAGGCTGAAATTGCAAGCTTCCATCAGTGGTCAGATGTTTAATAGGCAGCTTTGCTTCCATCCTAACCAGTGTTGTTAGGTATACTTCTTACTATTTTCATATAATGCCAGATTAAATTTTTACATGTTTTTTACAACTATTTTTCTTACTCCATTAAAAGCAAACAAAACTTATTTTAGCAGTTGGTGGATACTGTAATCAATGTTCTTTTAAAACTATATGTCTGTGTTCTAGATGAGGGCTGTTACAAAGACTGGAAAAATTTTACGTGGTTTATCTGCCTGTTATTCTTTGGAGAGACAGTCAAGTAACAAGGATTTATTTACCTAATTGAATAGTGAAGACCCTGACCATCTGTGTCTCAAGAACTCCCATTAACTGTAAAGAGGAAGATGTGGTCATGGGCAGGAAAGAAGTCTGCAAGATACAAATTAAATTAGTAGAAAATAAACATTTTTCAGTGGTTTGAAGAAATCCAAAAGACTTGTCCCAAAATTGCATACCTCTAAAAAAAGAGAACTACTCTACTGTGCTTCTAGAAAGTATCCTCTTAAATTATTAAAGACAAATGCGATTTGAGTCAGTATCTTATTTTGAAGTGCTTATTTCTTTTAAATTTAATTTCTTTGCATACATGGAGTGAAAAAAAAGCAAGGAAAATAGCATCAAACAGTGCTTAACCTATTATCTTGTCATTTTCTAATCTTGTAGAATGAAATGTGTTTACCCCAAATTCTCTGTGAAGTCACTAGGCTTCTTGTACATCTAAAAATGGACAATTAAACTGTAAAATGAATATTTTCAGCATTTCCACAGAGAGTTGAGTCTTCTGTCACTTCTACAAAGTTACGTGACATGGAGAGCACAAGGTTCAGGAGCTGGACTTTCCCAGTCTTCACACTGCTGGAGTATACCTTCATCTTCAGCAACTGGCAGCAAATACTCCCAGCTCCCCATTGTGATGTGACAATTTTGCTGAGAAGCTAATTCATCAAGAAATTACCATTCCAAGTTTATGCTGATGCTCTGAACTTCTGCAAAAACAAGCGTTTCAGATAACCACTCGTGGTGCTGGGAAGACAGTATGAAAGCTGTGCTGAGTGACTTGGGGCCAGAGGAGAGGAGGCTAACTGGAGCCCTGCTGAGATACATCCTTGTTAAAGGCCTTGTGCTGCCTGGGCAGCCGCATCTAGTTCAGAAAACTGTTCCTCCAGGGAGATAGGTAGAGTGAGGACATGCATCTGTTAGCAGTGAAAGAGAAGAAATGTAGGGCAAACATCACTCAGTCCCGGAAAATATAAATATGTAAAACATGTTCCAAGATTCTCATAGTGTGTTTTTGGACAGGAAGGGTGGCTCATGTGAACTTCATTTCTTTGTGACTGTTTTAAAAGATGTTAGGCTTCAGGGATGTGGCAGTAAACTCCCTCTGGAGAGATCTGAAGATGTTGCTCTCCTGTCTCCCCACTCCCTTTCTGTGTCTGGTCACTGCGCTCTGCCTCTAGAAGGATGGAGCATCTGAAGTTTCTAGTAGGAGACGCTGTCCTTTCTGTCCACCCCATGTCTGTACTCCTATGGATGGGACTCAGAGGACCTCCCTCTTGATGTTATTTTGTCAGAAGATCATTTTCATAACCCTGTGCATCCAAAGGTGCTTAAGCCTATGCATGCCTTCCTCTTACCTATTTGTTGCGTTGGGTTCAGACGTTGTCGAATGATGTTGTTGAGACAAATCTCTGCTGGGCACTTAGGTATGGAGTTGATCACACATTTGCAAACCTCAAGCTTCCCACATTTCATGGTAAGGGAAATGTGCATGATAGTGTTGCTGACTGCAAGTGTTGTGAGACATGACTGTTGCAGAGTAGCTTTGGTTGTGGGAGATGCTGTTTGCAGGCTCATAGCTGCACTATTATCCTAGTATTCCTCAATTTTTCTTAAGAGGCATTTCTTACTCTTCCAATTAATAAAACGCAGATGTGGAATGTAGAAACTGAGAAGGGAAATGCCTTGCAATGAGCCTTCATACAGCCATGCAGCAGCCTACAAAGTTCTACCTCTTCTGCATGTATAAGAAAAAGAAAATGACATGAATAATGTGCCAAGACTCCATGGTACAAAAGGGATTTCAACTAATTCTCTGGACATTTATACCATGTTCCCTGCTACAGCGTTTGAGGAAGCTAGTCTGGCCTTCAGCCTCCAGCGTGGCCATTTAGAGCCGGGATCCATTTGGAGCAGCTGATTTCCACCCTCCTCTGCCTCTGCCTGCAAAAAGCGAATCTGCCTTCCACTAGCAGAGCACTCATATGGCTTTCTGATTCACAGTTGCTGCTTCCATGCTCTCTTGGACAGAAAGGACTGGATATTGTCAGAAGCATGCACTTTTACCTGAAAATCCAGATCAGTCTAAAGCTATTCTTTCAGAGAATATAATGAAAAAAACAAGTAGTTGTAACATTGGAGAACAAGCATTTCGATTTGCCGTAGCAAGTAAGACTGAGCAGCATGGCTAAGGGCAATTCTGTATTCAAATGGTGAAATCCCGTTCAAATTGAAATGTAGCAGAGATTGAAGAACAGTTTTCTCCACCAAAGAGAGCCTGTAGCGAAGAAAGAGGGCAAGGAAGT
The DNA here is from genome assembly GCA_013400335.1 of Eurystomus gularis. Taxonomy (NCBI): domain Eukaryota; kingdom Metazoa; phylum Chordata; class Aves; order Coraciiformes; family Coraciidae; genus Eurystomus; species Eurystomus gularis. Next base: position 37,815 of record VZZY01014469.1, on the reverse strand, counting down.
CTGAAATCTCCAAGTCTGGAGCTGGGTGTAAGGAAGAAACTCCTGGGTCTCAGGACTGCAGCAGACACATAAGCGAACAGGTTCAGAGAGAAGAACAATAACCAGAGACATGTAGGAAAATTACAGGTGTGTGTTTATTCAATAAAATAGATGCTAACTTCTTTTCCTGTGTTGAGAATGTTTTTGTCTCTAGGGGAACCACACATATTTGAGATATATCTTAAAAACCTGTCTACATCAAGACAGAAAGGTTTGTGGTTTGTATCAAGAGTTTTTTTGCATATTCCAACAATTAGTACCTAAATCCAAACACAGATACAGTTTAAGTGAACTCTCCTACAGCATTGAGTCTGGCTGATAATAATGAGCATGAAACACTTAAACTCAGAATGATCATACAGAAAAGCAAGCAGAAAATGAAGCTTTTTAATCAATCACATATTAGGCCTGAAAGATGTGATATAACAGGCAGCTCAGTAGGTGAGGTGAAGAGGAGATCCACAGGATATCAAATTTGCAATATAGAGATCAAAATCTCTTACCTGAGTCACTTTCAAGAGCTAGAGAAAGAAAATCTTTGCTGTTCTCCAAGATCAAACTCCTTGAAGTTATCCTTATAAAGGAACAAGACTTTTTTATTGTCTTTGTACAGATAATACTTTGAAGGCTACAAAACAGACAGAGTTCATGGCTGCAGGGCTTTCACTGAGTAATCGTATGTTCTTTTAGGCTGAATGGTCATAGAAAAATAGGAAAGACAGGAACAGGGGATGATTATGTAAAATAACCCCTTTTTGGCATTTCTTTCCTTATATGGAACCAAGGCAAAAACTAGAATAACAGGAAAAAAACAAGATCTGGAAAATATAGGCATTAACAAGGTTACATTAGATTTTGGGAACATGTTTAAGTTAGAATGGGACAAAAATAATAACTATGTTTCCAGAATGTAGAGAAATGGAAATTGAATTAGAAGCATCCTTCCCCAGATACCTCAGGGGTCCCACTATCCTAATATTAGTTTCATAATACCATTTATATAAATCTTGATATTCCCAGATATGTTCAAATTAACATTTGTTAATACATTCATACCCGCTTTTATATTAAGGCACACACTTTCCAAGCTCAGTCTCAAAGCTCATTCACTCTTTTTCCTGTAGATTTCAGATTTTACTTTGTGCTCCTTTCTACCTGTGTGCCGTGTTTAGAACATGAATCTCATTTGGACCCAGCCCTCTAAAATCCAGTCCTTGAAATGATAAGAAACACTGTTTTCAAAAGGAGTATTAGGATAGTACATTTAAGAGAATTAGTGCAATAACATGCAAGGTTCGTATCTACAGAAGAAGGCTGTCCTTCTGTGAACTCAGTTCCTAGAAAAATCTGCTGTGGATTTGAAGGACATTCATATGACATAAGCTGGACCATAAACCAGTGCAGACGTACAAACAGCCAGGTGTTTGGCCAGCAGAAGGAAAGCATCAATGCTAAGCTTGTACTGTGATGGGTCTCTCTGACCCACAAGGGACATACCAAAACTACATGTAGTTGAGTCCGGAAAGATTAAAGGATCCTTCAGGAAGTGAAGGGCGAGGAGAAATACGGGAGTAGTTTATAGATAACGAGATGGTGAAGGAACCCATGTTCCCCACGGCCTCTCTCTCACCTGGGGCTGGGTGGTCCTGGCTCAGGGCAGCTCCAACACAGTAGCCACATGGCCATGGATCTGGCTACTGGGAGGACTGTGTTAGGGGAACTGAATCCAGTAGCCTGGTAGAGGTGAGGCTGCACAGCTCTGTGCCCCAGGTGCAACCAGTTGTGAAGCTGAGCATGTATTTCTAGGTACATGCATACACGTGCGACACGTATATACACATTGCCAGTCACACAGATCAACACAGACAGACACACTCCATGCTCACACCAGCACAAACAGCACCAGCGGCCACATTGTGCGCTCCTCTCTGGATGGAGGTCTGCTAGTAGTATATACAAGGTGGATCCTTCCAGCAGCAGGGCTCCGACGCTGGGTCCCAGTGTCCATGGTGGTTTGCACCTAGACATATGAGCCCCCACTGCTGTAGCCTCACTCCAGCTGCTGGTACAGAGCACTGCACATGCACATCATACACATGTACCCATTAAGGATGCCACAATAGCTCACTCTCTCTCACACACACACAAGCCTGGCTCCCAGGGCTCTTCACCCACTCTCTGGCTACCCTGTCTCGATCTTGCGAGTGATGACGCACTTACACATGCTGATCTCTGCAGGTTTTGCACCATAGACACACAGCCCCTTCCACGCATGAGTCCACTGCTGTTACTGGCTCTTAGACTTCCAACCACACACATGCACACAAAATAGGGACCCTAAGCCAGGAATAGATTTAGAAACAGAGTTTAATAAGCAGACATGACAGACTGCACTGATCAGGCACAGAGTATGGCCAGCCAACCACGCAAACTAGCCCTTGTTTACAGAAGGCCATCCTCTTTTATCCTTTTATCACTCTGTCATATCATTTTGTTGCTACACTTGTTCCTCCCCAAACAACCTTTACCCCTCCATTTCCCCACCTTTGGTTCCTCCGCTAAACATCCCACTCTAAGTCTTGTGCTATCCCCAAATGCTCTTCCCCTGCATCTCATAATGGGTCCCATACCCCTAGGGAATAATCTCCCCCAGTCCAAAGGGGGCTTCTGTTTTACTCATTGTGATGATTTTCATGCATGGACACAGGGGCTGAGGCTCCCCTCTGGAAACTCTAGGAAGGACCCAGACAGGCTGTACCTCCCACTGAGTCCTTGATTTGTGTCCCCCAGAACCACCTGCCATTGTGCCCCTGTGCTCTTCTGACATTGTGGAGATGGGCCTTTGATGGCCTTTTGTCCCCACTGTGGGTCTAGGAGGAGCTGAGGGAGGGTGTTATTTGGCTTTCCCCGTCTTCCATTGTCTCTATGCTCTTTTGTAGGGGTTCACATGAGCTTATTAACATGTAACCTAACATTTTATCTCTTTCAGGGAAAAATGAGAAGGGAAATATCTGGCAAGCACTGTTCCAGATGTCAGAAGACTAGATGTCTCATATAGGTTGAACTAAATAGAATGTTAGAAACCACCTACAAAAATACAGCAAGAACATAAAAAAATCTGTTGTGAAGTCTTCATGCTGAATGAATACATAGATGCCACAGGCAAATCATGATTCTTTAGATGGCCACTAAACAATCTTCAGCAGCTCACAAATTAGTATTTCAGAGCTATTCTCTGTTTGGGGACCTTGAAGAATAACAGTCTTTGTGTTTCAGGTCAGAGCTAGATCTTGCATATCCCAAGTTCAGATCTTACATTATCAGACAGCTAGATCTGAAATGCCTTTGTGCAAGCTTTCTGCCTTTGATGAACTCCACACTAATGAAAAAGATGATTGAAAGGGTCATCATGACAAGTTAATCAGTCCCTTTCTATATGCATGTGCTTTGGCTAGAATTTTAGCAGGAGCTACCACTGCTTCCTTATGAGATTACCAGTAAGGCACTGGACAAGTATTGGTGCCTGGGCAATGTACTCACATACTTAAATATACTTCTGAGCAGTATACTTACATATACCTAAATCAAGAGACTAATACATTCCTTGTTTTCAAATAAGAGTAAGAGGTGATCTCTAAAGTCTGTCATTCCTCACAGGAACCTTGGGGAGAGGCACTGTCCTCCTGTTGGACAACAGCCAAGTCTCACAGATGGGTGTGAGATGTACACTATTCAACATTTTCACGAGAGAGGCTGGAAAATCAGTAAGCAAAGGCGAGTAATGATGAGAAGGGCAAAATAATGTAATAAAATAATGTAAATAATGTAATAATCCAGCCTATGAATGCACAATAAAATCACAAAAATACTTCTTTTAGACACACTGGGGACACTGTTCTGTGAAAACAACTACAGTCAAAAAAGCAGACAAAAGATTGCATATAGAACACAAGGCAGAAGACAGCATTGTTTCACCTTGTAAATTCCTGTAGCCTGTGTCCTGCATATGACGAGAAGGTCAAACCTGACTTAGAAGTGATGTAGTTGAACTAGAGAACATTCAGAAAAACAAAGTATCATCAGGGTGTGACTGGAGCCTCTTTTGGACGTAAGCAATCCTACACTCTAGCTACTGAGATAGCTGAGATGGTGCTTGAGGCTTCCTCTTTGTACCATCCAAGGACAATGCAACAGTGAGGCAAGGGAAAGCAGGCATATTCAGAGTACAACCATTACTGCAGGAAACAACACATTTCTAAATGCAGTTCTGCTCAGTCTGATTCCACTGTGCCTGAAAATCCCCAGGAAGCATTTCTGATGGTTCCCTTGTCTCTAGTTGTACCAAGGAATGCTGATTCCCTAGCCCATTCTGCCCCGCTTCTGCGTTAGGTGGAGAGGAATTAAGACCCTTGGCTATTCTGCTAGTTTCCCAGCCGTGACTCCTCTGTTAGGTGTTAAGTTGCAAGTAAAAATGGGCACTGAATGGTACAAAAATGGTTGCATTCAAAGGAAGCATCACCTTAGGTCTTTCAGAGTAGACACCCAACGAATGAGGCTTCTGGAGCTGGTAGATTGCTTTGAAAATCTAGGGCACAGTTCCTGATGCTCTGAATTATTAAGTGGGTTTCTACACTTACAGAAGAAATATTTGAAAAAATAATCATCCTGCAGTTTCCCAGAACTGAGGGGAAAGGCTCACACATGCTTCGCTGTATTCTTCCCCATCTATACACAATTAGAGGGCATTTACTTTCATTTATGGAGGAAGGATTTTGTCTCTTCTGTCTTTAATTAAATCACGGACTTTCTCACCAGTTCATAAATTGGCACTGCTATAACTCAGGCTTCCACGGAAAGCAGTGGGATGTCTATACTCTCTAGGATACTCTTGCCAAACTAGATTTTTTAACTGCAGCATTTGTTTCAATTAGGTAAGAGTTAGTAGTACTGGGAGTTTTACATTTTGCTATAAGAACAGTGAATTGATTCCTGCCTGAATGACAGGTTTCAGTCACACTTCAGTTACAGTACACAAAAAATTCTGAGAGTTTTGTCAGCAGATATAATTGAGTTCCTTTAATCAGGCTTAGGGTAAGATCCTAAAGGGATTCCACCAGGCTTTTTTGAAGCTGCATGGTTACTAGTTCATTTAACAGAAGGAGGTTCTTCACATTCCTTCAACTTCCTTTACATATTTTTGGCTGAGTAATGTATTTGGATTAAATCCTTGAATCGGCTAGAGACAATGCCCCTGCTTAAAGGATAAGAATTCAGGCCCATTGTTAAAAGTACAGTAGAAAGAACAATGCAGTGTTTCCCATTGCATTTAATAAAGCAGTTGTTCCTAAGCAGGGGAGCAACACTGGGGTTTCTGTAGTTGCAGATTAGTTTTATAAGAAAAAAGTGGAGATTTTAAATGCTTTAAAAGTAATCCTAAGTGTTTTCTTCAGTTGTGTGAAAAGCTGAAGTTTTCGAACCCACCTTTTTCAAACCCAAACTTTGTACCCTTCCCTTTCCAAATGTCTTCTATATTCCTAAAAAAATGACTTATGAAACTGAAAATTATGAGAAAGGAGTATCAAAAAGGAGCATCAATAATGGCAAGGAAAATTATATCTTCTCTAAAAGATTCCCTGAATGTGGCAGTAGCTCTTTATCTTATAGACCTGCATTTATCATCATAAGTGCTCCTAAGTCCCAAGGAAAACTTTCAGGGCTAAAAGACTCATTTAGCTCAAGACTTTACCTATTGTGATCTGCTACATTAGTAAAGAAGTACCATTTTTCAGTACTGATGTGGAGTTCATGTTGGCAAGTATTGATATCCTTTAATATCTGAGATTACTGCAATTTTACTTTTATGTGATGTGTAACAGGCTGCTGGAGGCAATGGAGGGGATACCACTCCCTTTGACTGAGGGAGCATGTGGCCCATTAGTGACCAAGCATCATTATTTGGCAATGATTTTAGACCCCTGACTGTCAGTTCAGTAGACAGTGATATTACACCTGTAAATCAGTCAGCTCTTTGACCAGAAAGCTGTGGACTTTCAGGAGTAAACCGAGTCATACACATGAATCGGGTCCTCTTGGGCTATATGTTACACACCATGAAGGGGATAGCATGACTGCACAGCCAGCCAGCTCAATTGGCTGGAGCTCAGGATCTGGTCCACAGAGCCAGACAACCCCAAACAAGGTCCTATGGTGGGGGCAAGATGGGGATTGCATGGTCTACTTTCCTGTTCCCTTCCATGGTAGCCCATCTTGGGTCAGCAGGGGTGTCTGAGATGGCTCCCACTGCTGCTAGGGAAGAGGTATGACCAGCTCCCATTTCCTGAGAAAGAGGCACAGGCATTTGGGAAAGGACTTGCTGAGCAGCCCAGGAATAAGGAAGCTGGAGAAAAATGTTTTTTCCTTCATTTAGTCAGCATCTGGCAGAAGCAGGACAGGGTGCCTGACTGAAGGACAGCTTATGTTTAGTACCAGCCATGTATTTGAGTGTCTGGACACTTATTTTGTGATGTTTTGATCAAAAGAAACAATAGTTAGATAAATGCATTTTTATTGTCTGACCTCTGCAAGCAGCTTAACAGCTCATTTTCTTGTCCTCACTGCATTTAAATGAATTTCATGAATTTCATTTTTCCTTGAAATGTTGAAATTCAGTGTGAGGCAATCTCTCAACATAACTGCTAAGACCTCCTGCCCCAGTGAAAATAATTTTTGTTCTGCTCCCCATGTTTTACCACTCTTCACCTTCACAAGGAGACCTGAGGCTTCACTAGCTTCAGTGCTTGCCCAAGGTGTATTTTGCAGTGCCCCTCCCATGCACCACAGCACTCATGGGCACTACCCCTGCCTTGGATGCCCTGGGTCCCTGTCACAGTGGGACCTGCCCAAGAGGGACTTATTAAATGGATGTGGGAGCAGAAAAAAGACTGGGTTCATTTTGACCTGCTAGGTACCCCTGAGTAACTCTCTGCCTTAGATCCACTCTGTTAAGGAAGACAATGATACCAGTCTTCTTCCTTTGGGAAATTAAACATTATTATCATTCTATACTTTTCAGAACAGATTTGTGTCACTCCTAGGACAGCTGATTTCCAATGGAATAGGAATTTGTTAGAGTACTCACATGATTGGGCCCTTAGTGTTTCAGAAACAAAAATGATGACAGTTGCAGCTTCCCATCCCATCCACAGCTGCAAAAAAAGTGATATAAGATGACAGACAGGAGTTTTAATACTTTCTGCTTTCAGATGATGTTGTTTTCTGGCCTGTTGCAGGCCAGACCTAAAGATTCAGACCCCACAGTGCTCTTTTCAAGTCTGTCACATCCCTCTTCTGTGTACCTCAAGGTGAACTCTCTTCTGTGAGCTGCGCCTTTCCGTGTTTCAGGATAGAGTGCAAAATGATGTGAGAGCAGCTGGCGATTTACCTACAGTCAATCAGAGAAACAGCAAAATACAGGTGATATCAGAACACAAACCTGTGCTGAAATCTGTATCTTTACTGCACAAAGTGATGGGAAGTTCAGATCTGCTTCATTACCAGGCAGAGCAGTCCACTAGTCCTCTAGCTTACAACTCCATAGCACTCCCAGCGATCTTCAGGTATGAGTGCCACATGCTATCTCAGGACTTCTCCTGGGGCGTGCGCATCCTCTCCTATACCTTACTGTACACTGCAGAGCTTTCTAAACTACATTTTCTCTGTTACCAGCTGTCAAATAGTCTCTAAAGTGTCCCAGGATCCTGGTTTTGACGAATGTCAAAGCTGGAGGGATAAAATGTGTTGCTGTTAAAGAGTTACCTTCAAAACCCTTTAAGTCAAGTTAAAATAAACAGAAGTATTTTTAATACATATGTCAACATTAGACAACAGAGTGGAAGATGCTTTACAAAAATGCACATGTGCAGAAGGGCAAGGAAATAGCTCCACACTTACTGGTCACTTCATTTAGCTTTAATACTCTTCTTTACCGTGCACGTTCCAGCCGGGAGATTCACAACATTCACTTGCCTTTTGTCAAATTCCAGAACTGTCAGGTCCAACTTTTTCTTTGTGTTCTGGACGTGGATCTGGACTTTGTGGTCAGGTATAACTCTTTGGAGTTAGACAAGTGCCTGTCACTCCCAGCAGTTGCTTTGTGCCCAACTCAACCAGGAAAGAGTTCTGACTCCCTTGTGACTTCCTGACAAAACCGTTATCTCTTTCCTCTAGCTTTGGAAATGTTACTTTCAGTTAGGTGTTGAGCTGGCGTAGTTCTTTTCTTGATCTAGACAGTAAAGTCAGTTCACTGGAATTTCTGTGCTTGACTAAACCATTAGTGGATCATGACTCCATTGAGAGTACTCCTTTCAAAAGAGTAGACCAGAGAAGGAAGCCGTTGCATCCATTGATCCTTAATTTTCATATATATATATACATTAATCATCATACTGTACACATGAATACAAATACAACTTGATATGGTAGAAGAAAATCCATGTAACCGAAAGCATGCAACTGCATCTGCATTACTCAAATTGTTACCTATTTTTATTTGTTCAGAGTAAGACTAATAGATCAAAAAAGAAATAGCACCTGTAATATTTCCTGTATTCACTGGTTTACATATGTGTTTTAAGATGGTTGTTAAACAGGCAGGCTGGATGTGCTAATTGAGAGATACAGTGGCAATCTTCATCATGGAAGCTTTTGGAAGGTGAGAGTAAAGTGAAGTAATTCCTTGTTCTTCAGTATTGTGTGACATCACTTACAAGCAAAGAGGAGGAAAGCTTTCTTGCAGAGACAAGACATTCTTCTTTGAGATGAGTCAGAAAGGGGTTCCCAGCCTTTGTCCTGTGCTCTTCCATGCCCAAATGGGTGTTAGCGTGGAGAAGGGAGGCCTGTGGCAGGTGCAAGAGCCATTGTGACAAAATCATCCTATCTTAACTCGATAGTGGCAGATAAGTTTCCAACTAAACCTAAGAGAAAATGAGGTACAGAATAGTTGCTGTTGAATTCAGTCAGGGAGAATACATATTAAGTGTAATCTTAATGATGCCATTGCCATTTTATCTTTTGTAACTTTATTCTATGACTGAACACCTATGTTTCTCAAGTAACTTTCTTTTGACCTGTAATCTTGACTAACAATAAATCTGGTTAGTCATCTGACATAAAGCAAAGCATTCCTTCCCCCAGCTTGTTACAAATCTTAAAGCTGTGGCACTGGACACCTTGAAAAATTGCTGGGTTATCCAGTACATTATGTTTCTCTCATCTAAGAGCAGTAGGATAAATCCCAACAGATGTTCAATGGCAGTTTATCATGAGATTAGGGAGAGGAAGCAGTGTGTTCCTGGGACCAGTGATGACTAGTGAAATTCTCTGATTAGCAGTAGAAAAAGCTGGGAGTATTACGAGTGGGCTTCTATGACAGTAACCTGTAACTTTGGAGTAAATGGTGCATTTGGGGTTAACTGTGCACCTGTTCTCATCTTTGAGGAATACTATAAGAGTCATAGTGTCCCCTTTGATCTCTATGTATCTTCTTTCTCTCCAATGCTTTATTTATTATGGTTTCAAAATCTTTTGATATGTCCAGTCCTCCTCTGTACATTACAACAGAGATTAGACCAGCTGGGGACCAAATTTCAAGTGGAGATTGGAAAGGCTGCAGTAGTATAAGGTCAAAGGTCCATCCATTGAAACATTGTTGATCTGGTGTGCCAGTTTTTGCAGTCAGTAGTGATGACAGAGTGCTATGTCAGAATTATATTTAGATCCTCCTGACTGCACAACTTGCCTGGCCATATACTTGTTGTCAGCTGGGTGCACAGTGTGGACTCTTGGGAAGAGCCAAGCTTATGAATCGGGAGCCACAGAAAGAAGCCAAAAGAGTCTTCTGTTCTTACTGATAGAAGAACAGTGTTATTAACAATCTGTGCAGTGTAAGGGGGTTGAGAGAAATAAGAAAGAACATATTTCCTATCTTTTGGAAAAGAAAAAAGAATAAATGACAGTGTAAAGAATCATTCAGGATGTTATCTGAAAATAATTACTTGGACAACAACATATTGCAGCCAGACTAGAGACACACACCAAAACCGAATGAGAAAATATTTTATCAGTGAGTAAAACATCTTGTTCTGGAATTAATTGATAGCACTCAGATTTTGCTAGCTGCTACATTTCCCCCAAAAACTGTAATAGAAGATCTATGGAAAATAAAGAATCTATAGTGAAGAATTCATGTTCTAGAAGAGCATGATACAGACAGGAAAAAGGTGACAACATTTGCCTCAGTGTACCTCTGCCTATAAATCAGACTCTGAGTAGGTGCAAGCAACAGATAGCCTATACAATTTCAGGTTTTTTTTAGTATCAATACTTATAGTTTACTTTTTTTCTGATCTCTCTTTGATTGCATTTAGCCCTGGCCAGTCCTCTCTTTCCATCTTTGAACAGTCCTTATATTAAATCTTCCTTTACTTCCATTTTATTTAAAACTATGCCTATTAATAAAGAACTCACCTTCAGTTCAGGTCTTGCTTTTCCTTTTGTTGTTTGGTTTTTTCCACATCTACTATAAGTTTATTTTAACTTTTTGTCTCATGTTTGCATTCACTGTTTGCGTTTTGTAATTACCAGCTAGGGAAACAGCTAATCCCATTGAGTCAATGAAAGGCTTGCTTTGTATCACTGGTTAGATGCCGTGTGTGTAAACCGGGAAAAATACCGAACACCGATAGCTGGTGGAGGGGAATTGAGTTCTGATGACTGGAGTGAATTTATTCCAGTGAAGACAAGTGATAGGAGAAGACTTAAATTGTGGGACAGTCTGATAGTTATTGCCTATGGGAGAGGTCTGGACCTCTGTACCCCAAGGAATTAAGTGTGACAGCTATTACTTGTCATACAGTAGAAAATGTCAGTAAAAGTGTGATCAGGAGAAGACTTGGTGCTGTTAGGATGTCTCAGTTTTAGCAGAAAGCTTGCACAGTGTTCTAGGGTATTAGTTTTAATCCTAAAGCAAGATTTAAATATATAAACTCATCATAGTCCTATTGAGGTCAATGGTAAAACTCTCACTCACTTTCATGGTGCAAAGCAGGCTCCTATGTCTGACTCTTCTTTGAGTAACAACAAGAGAGTATGTAACATGCCTGGAAATGTCAGGAATATGGAGGGGGTTTTTCTAAGATTAATAATTCTCATCACAGCTTTGGCTTGGCCAGTCTGATATCACCTGACTTGTAGCTGAAGTCGAGAAGATGGTTCCACACTTCACCCTGCAGAAAAGACCAAGTAAACAAGCTGGGATTTGATGTTCAGTTGCCAGCAATCTGGCTGCAGATATCAATGGATAATTGAAATTGATATATTTGGATGGAGTGTGGAGAGGGAAATTTGAGGTAAAGTTGTTTACGTTAATGTGGCCTTTAAATGTGAAAATACAGTAAGTGAGATAGGGGATAGATCAGTGACAAAGCTTTGAAACCATGCTGAGCAGCTTATGTTTGTTGTTCCACAATACAAGGATAAGAATGGCATAGTCAAAACAGTGAGCTAAGAAAACTAACTTTGTAGCTGACAGGCTAGAAGCAACGCAACACGGTATTTGTCAAAGCCAGAGAAAATAATATTGTGAGAAGCAAGTAATGAGATAATGAATGATGCAGTTATAAGTTTCAGCTGTGAAGAAGCTTTATGCAGAGAGAATTGCAAGGTAGACAAGGATAAGGAGGTCAAATCTAAGGTGATCCCCAATACTAAGTATTTGTGGCATTTTCCACAGTGGTAAAGCTTAAGGTAATGCGACGAAAGACAGGATTTTGCTTTGGACAGGTTGCACTTAAGCTTAAAGTTTTAAGTCAGAGCATTAAGAAGAAATGTCAATGCAAGAGATGATTAGTTTAGTTCAAGTTAAATGAGGGATGTCTATGGATGGGTAATAAATCTGTTGGTCACTGACCTAGAGACGGTAGACGAGTTTTTATTTACCAGTATTTATTTACAGGCAAAAAGCATAGAGGGAATAAGAGTGCAAGGTTTTTGCTGAGTTCTGGATCATGGAGAAGACAAATAAGCACCTTCAGAGCTCTACTATAGGAGCAATTGCAGAGGGAGGAGGTTAACTGGGAAAAGATCAAGTTATTCTGCAGCTGCTGAGAAGAAAATAATAGGATGGCTTAAGTATTATTTTTGCCATTCGACCAAGAAAATTATTAGAGGCTTGCTAGAAAGGATTTTGAGAGGAGCACAAAATGCACAAATTAACTTGTAGACAGCACCAGAAAATGGACCACTAGTGATGAAAATATTGGAGTAAAGAGTGAGTTTCACTAAGAAGAAAGAGATTAAATCATGGAGGCAACAGCATCTGTCTTGTTGTGTTGCAGACAAGAGTCGAATGCTCTCTCAGTAAATTTGCAAATGACATTAAATTAAGTGAGAGCATTGATCTGCTTGAGGGTAGGAAGGCTCTGCAAATGGATCTGGACAGGCTGGATCAATGGGCTGAGGCCAGTTGTATGAGGTTTAACAAAGCCAAGTGCCGGGTCCTGCACTTGGGTCACAACAACCCCCAGCAACGCTACAGGCTTGGGGAGGAGTAGCTGGAAAGCTGCCTGGTGGAAAAGGACCTGGGGGTGATGGTAGACAGCTGATTGAACATGAGCCAGCAGTGTGCCCAGGTGGCCAAGAAGGCCAATGGCATCCTGGCCTGTATCAGAAATGGTGTGACCAGCAGGAGTAGGGACGTGATTGTGCCCCTGTACTCAGCACTCGTGAGACCGCACCTTGAGCACTGTGCCCAGTTTTGGGCATCACGGTACAAGAAGGTTATTGAGGTGCTGGAGTGGGTGCAGAGAAGGACAGCTAAGCTGGTGAGGGGTCTGGAGAATACGTCATATGAGGAGTGCCTGAGGGAACTGGGATTGTTTAGCTTGGAGAAGAGGAGGCTGAGAGGAGACCTCATTGCTCTCTACAACTACCTAAAAGAAGGTTGTAGTGGGGCTGCTGTTGGTCTCTTCTCCCAAGTAACTAATGGCAGAACAAGAGGGAATGGCCTCAAGTTGTGCCAGGGGAGGTTTAGATTGGATATCAGGATTACTGAAAGAGTGGTTAGCCTTTGGAACAGACTGCCCAGGGAAGTGGTGGAGTCATCATCCCTTTGAGACATGGTCTAGGGGTTAGGGAGATGTTCGAAGAATGTTGGACTAGATGATCCCAGAGGTCTTTTCCAACCGAAATGATTCTATGATTCTATATGATTATTTGGTAAAGGTTTCTTTCCTTTTGCATGTATGTCTTAAATGGAGATCTTAGATATTGCTCTAATACACCTGAGAGTAAGGTTACTAAAATTCTGTTTCATACCTCAAGAAGCTATCTACCTTATATCCACATATACTGTCATCTGCACAGAGCAGCCTCAAGATTAAAAAATTACAAAGACATTTCACTGTTTTTTCAAAATAAATATTTAATCTCTCAAGTTCTGCTATATCATTTCACTAGTGACAGTTTCTAGATGTAGCCATAATGATGGGTGATGGACATATCATAGTAGCACCATAGTATCAAAGGCATGGAACTTCAAACATTACTAGTGCTATGCAGCAATACTATCATGGATTTTGGTGTCTGGAAGGACAGTCTTGTGCCCTGTTCTGCACGGACAGAACTTTTTCCTATATTTGCCACTCCCCAACCCTGCCAGAGCTAGGTCAGCTATATCTGCAAAGCCTCTCTGCTGCACAAGGCTATGAGCACAGAGTGTAAACTGGCGATACTTCCCTTTGCCCCCTGTCTGACAGCACACCTACCTCTCCTCTGCGGAGAACAGGAGGCATTGCAGAGGAGCAGTGCACAGAAGGGGAGCAGCTTGTCCTGGTACAGGGTATCCTATGGGTATGGGAAAAGCAAACTCAATCCTCCTGCTCATGACCTCCAGTGTAGGGCCAAAGGCCTCTGGGAACAGTAGTTCCTCCTTCCCCTGTGGGATCAGATTGGCAGTGAAGCTGTCTGAAATCCTATTGATCGCTTGTTCAGAGAGTTCAAGTTTCAGGAAAATTGCAATGCCTTTTTATTCTTTATGTATTGAAATCATGAAAGAATGAAATGCTTTTCTGTCCTGAGAGCAGTCCTAGCTCAGTGAATCTCAACTTTTCTAGTTTGGGGTGGAGACACTACACATTTTCTGGTTTGTGTATACTTAGTTTAAACCTATTGGCAACAAACTTGTGTTTCTTAAGTATTTTTCTGTGAAACCCTTATAAGTAATCACTGCAGCTACAGGAATTTATAGTTTTGAGGCCGAGCAGTACTAGCTTATAGAAAGTGATTGTGTTCCTCTTGCAGCTACTGCCTACAGAGGAGGTAAATATACTGTTATGCTTTCTCTTTGGGGATGACATGCATTGCCTGCCAACTGCATCTACTGGGATGGGCAACACAGGACGTACAACAGGATCATCTGGACAACAGCATCAAGGGACTCAAGAAAGGTGAAAAGGGCATCGCATGGTGCCTATTCCTGTAAAGTCCCTCTAAGAGGACTGCAACCTGAACAGCTGTTTGTTTGACTGCTCATGAGGGTGAGTGGGATCCCTTGCGCACCCTCTTCACCACTATTTCTGAACACAGTTTGGCAACCTGTCTGACATCCAAATGTACTGTGAGTGCAGAAGGAGGAGCAATGAAGTGAATGGGAAACTGGACATCAACTCCATATACTATGTTAACTCTGGCCCAACCTGAACTACAAAGAGCAACTGGCATCCTAAATCAATCCATTCCCCTTTTAATAACCAATTCCCTGCACATCTTTATAGAAGCATGTCTGTAGAGATATAAATGGTCCAATCCTGTTTCTGATTTAAAGGAACAGGAACTTTTCTGTGTCTGTTTCACTGGAACAAACCAACTTTATAGCACAAGTTGGTAATACTTACAGCATAATTAACAAAGACAGTAGAGCTATAAACCTGATTTAGAGGAATTAAAATACTGCTTTTGAGGAATTCACCTTTCAGGCCAAATATTTTACAAGTAAAGATTTTGAATTGCTGGATTATCTGATCTTATGTGTGCTTCTGACCCTCAGGTCCCATGTTTCTGGATCTAGGCACAAGACTTTTCAGAAGGGTTTTTCTGTTTGTCTGATTTTTTTATAACTGTGGTTTTTCATTTAAACAGAGGCTGATTGTGAAAAGGCTATGACTTGTGTCAGAGCACTCAGTAAGCCATTTCTCTTGGGGATCTTTCTGAAGAACTGTATGAAGTACTGCCCTCAGGTAAAGTAGACTCCCCTATAAAGATGCCATGACAGATGATGTGAGTACCTATTTCAGCAGAAAGCCATCCGGGTCAATTTAATTCACCAAGGAAGGTTATTCTTAAACCAGTTCTGTAGGAGGACACCTGCCCAGGCCTCAGGGGTATGCGCTGAGGCTCATTTTTAATTTAAATTGTTTTGAAGGAGAGCTAATCAGAATCTGAAAATATTTGATGGCGGTTAAGTTTAGAATTCATGGATAATTAGCCAGGGGAAAAAAAGCTATCTGCAGAGGCTAAATTCAGCATGTGTCAGTAGAGCTCCGAAGGCACATCCTTCCCGTAGTCTTCAGAGCTGGTTTACTGGGATTGTAATGCAGTATTTTGAGAAGGCACTGCCTGAGCACAAAGTACAGTAAGTAAAGATAAGACAGAACATCAGGACTCTCCTTAGAGATATCGCTTATGCTTCTGACCTTGGTTTGCCACCTTTACAGAGCTATTAAACTTTTAGCAGTCCATTCCCAGGTAGAAAAGAGCAGTTCCTACTGGGAATTTTGCTATGCTCCAAGAAACTTTTGTTGAGTTCCTGAATAGTGAGTAAGTTCCTAATTGCTTTTAACCATCTCTGTCTTCCCTCCTGCTTTCTTACCTTTTCTCTGCTTTTGACTCCTGAAATATTCTGAAGAGCTTCTCACCTCTCAAAGGAAGCACTGGAACTTATACAAAGATCTCTGCAGACAGCACTATTTTCAGTGTAGAACCAAGCTGCATATTCTCAAGCTCTACCTCCTGGTATCCTATCTCTTAGCTATTTATATAATAACAAATAAAAATAATTCCTGTCACAGTTGCTATTTTTGCCCCCACTATAAATGGTTTTATTTTTATTTAAATAGGGTGTAATGCTGACTATACTGTAGTCAGCAAGCAGCACTACAGTAGATGAACTGCTTTTCTAATGGACTTTGTAAGACTCTCTGTAACACGCATAGTTGTTGAGGAGCTAACCAGCCCCACTTTGAAGCTGTTGAGCCTTTACAATGCTTTGGTCTTCCCTCTGCAAGCTGCTGCTTTGTCTCTCTGGTGGAAGGGACTGGCAACATTAGCTTCACCAGAAGAACAAAACAAATACAAAAGGCTTTAAAAATAAGATACATCCACATCCCAGATTGAGGTGGCACTTAAGGAAGTGAGGTAAAGCACCAAAATAAGCATGATTGCCTTGTCTGATACCAAAGAACGAGGGGTTAATCCTCTTTTAAGATGGAAGCAAAGTCTCTTTGGTTAACGGGAAGAGGAGGGACAGAGAGGCAGTAATGACCCTGTTTGCGGAATTAGCGGTGCTGCTTTGGGAAGACTGTGTGCACTTCAAAAGCACGGTGAGGAACTGAAGAAAATTCAAACAAGAGCTGCGCAAATGGTTTGAAATCTGCAAAAGCAAGCTTTTTTAATGAGAAGCTAGGGATTCTTGATACATTTTCAATCACCAGCTCAAGGCTCATTAGTCGAGTAGGCAGACGTTAATTTTGACATCCCAAGGCTAAATGAGCAGAGCTTGGTTTCTTCTACTGTGAAAGTTAGGTGAAGCCTGAGCAGGAATAGCAAGACAGCTCTGGGATTTGGGCATGCTGCTACTCCTGCTCCTGGGGGACAGGAGGAATGGGGCTGATGACTGCTGCTCCAAAAAGGGGGTTTTTCTCACCCCAGCAGTATTTGTTATCACATAAATGATTAGTTTTCTCAAGAAAGTCACAAACTTGGTTGTTTTACATGGTTCTAGACATGTAAATGCTGATGTCTGCGATGCTGTTGTCTTTCTGATGACCTTCTCTGTGCTGGCCTCAGAAACTACTTAATCTGTCTGAGTCTAAGGGGACATTCCCACAGCTCCAGAGGGGACGAGGGTGGTGTCTAAATGTCCCAACACAGAGCTGGAACATGGCCAGGGAGTACCCAGCAGAACAAGCCTACCCTGAGGGACGAGCTAGTCCTATGGCATATACTTACTTTTTCCTCCCTTAGGACAAAGTTTTAAGAAATTTGTCCTTTGAAATATGCTAGGAAGCCCAGACAGATCCAATCTTTCTTCCTGAAATGTATTCTTTTGCTTCATTATCTAAGAGACCATCTGATCATTTTTCTCAATTAAAATAACTGTTTTTACTTCATCTCTTTGCATCCTTCAGATGCAAATGTCTCTTGCTAGAGCAAAGTTCTTGACTAGCTAATTAACAGCTCCTTGCTTCTATGAGTAGGGAAAGCTCTCCCTATTCCTCCTCCCTTTTTGACTCTGACATGGTGAAATGTATCTTAAACTTACTTTATATTCTCTAACACTAGGTATATGACAAACATGTCCGATACAAATATTTAACCATGAAAAATAGGCTCTTAACTGAAAGCAGACACAGTGGTGATTAATCACTTTGGGGTGATGGGACCTCAACAAGCTTCTACTAAGCATGTGCAACAGTCTCCTATTGCACAGTTGCATCCAACGAGGATATAGTGTGATGATGGATTCAAGAGAATTTGATATTTCAGTGACTCTGTGAAGGCAGACAATTATCTATTATTGTGGCACCATAAACCGAGTGGAAAATTCAGAAATAAAGTTATACCATTACATAAACCTTAACTGGTATCAGCAAACAGCGTTATAACATCTTACCAAGCTTTGTGTAGCTGAGACAATTCCAGGCAAGTATAGGAGCAGATACTCCTCTGTAAAAACTTTGGTGTAAACTGTGTACTTTATGTCATGTCTTTTATCTTGTCCATATGGAGGTGTTCTTCAGAATCAGCAGGCATGCATTCAGTAAATGCATTACTGAACTATCATGCTGAATAGTGCTTATTGTTAATAGAGTTGCTGGCTGGGTTTTTTTTGTGCTGGGAGTTTAGAGGCATTTTTAAGAGCTTTGTACCATCATCTATGTGTTGTTTCTGTCTGCGTGGTATTGGCATTGCAAAGTTCAGATTATTAAAGGAATATTAAGATTCCAGGCATTTTCTCCAGATTTTTTTTCTAACATCAATGGACAAATAAGATCTTGCCTTAACAAACTGTGTACCCTAGCTCATCTGTATTCACCTATGCTGGTTTTGGATAACAAATTACCATCACCTCAGGTTTTGAGGATCTTTCTGAGCTGAATCTTCTTAGCTTATTTCTTTATTGCCTTACCAGCTGCTGCAATGTGAGAAGCATAACAGTAGAAATCTCAAGAAAGTAGAATATTTGTTTTTGCTCTTCATGAAGTACTGAAGTGATTTCTGCATGAACTAGCAGAACCATGCAGCAAGCTACCTGGAGTCCCCATCTGGTAACAGGGACCGCTCCAGCTATAGGCAGAGCAGATAGTGTCAGGGTAGCCAAACAGGCATGGCCCATATACCCCTTTTGCCTATCCTTAAGCTTTGCAAAACCACCTGGCTGCTGCCACCAGGGAATGGCTGGCGGTGGTTTCATGGGAAATGAAAATTTCCCATTAGGAAAAAGAGCACTCTTCTGTGACAGCAAGCCTCGCTCCTTGCTCTTTGCTTCTTGCAGCAAGGGTGACCTTGTGCTCCACCTTCAGGGGCACTAAAGTCTGGGAGCTGAGAAAGTAGAGAAGATACACAGAAAAATCATATAAACACACACAGATCAACTTTAAACCCATTCATGCATGTCAGCATACAAACAACTTATAAAAGTGTGATATAGCTGCCTAATTATTAAACAAGATGCATATTTTTAAAGGCTGAATCTTGTGGAGGTATAAAAGACCCATTGACATTTTTTGTCCTTTTTCTTTTTCTAAAGAGCAGTTTAAATCTGTTGACCTTTTTGTGTGATTGAATTAAAAAGTTTTAAAGCCCCAGAATTTGTTTTTTAAAGTCAATCAAAATTTTGGCATTTCAGTGTCCTAATTTTCATCGCCATAAAGATCAATACTACCATCCATCTCTGTTTATGGTATTTTATTTCCTGCAGAAGCTGACTTGAGTGTTAAAGAAGTTCTCTAGATCTCTGTCAAGCAAGATTTCAATACGAAAAAGTGGAAAATATTTGTTGTGACTTATTATTAGATATCATTGATTTTGGTGTGACAACCTGACTTCATTTTTTCTCAAACCTTTCACAGCAATAGGTATGGGAGCTCATGGGCCTAATAGCAAACATAAATTCTGTAGCAGAAAGTTGCCTAAGTTATTGAGTTTTTAGATGACATAATTCTGAGATGGTTTTCTGAAACAATATGCCATCTGCTTCTACTTAATTTTTCTTGTTTCCTTCTCTAAGAAAACAGAGAAAACATACTTGTTCTGAAAGGCAGTTCCTTTGAGGCCCATTATTTTCCCCCATCTCTCTAAAAAGACAAGATATGAATTTGTTCGTGAGTTACCAGACAATTCAATATACGAGGAACTAAATAAATGCAGTTTCCTTTGATACATCTTGATGTAGCTGAAAGTTAGAATTTTAAAGTCAGATTTACCAGAAGCCTTCTGGAACCACAGCCAGGAGCAGCTAACAGTTGTATTCTCAAATGATCTTCCCTGCTTTCTCCAGGGGAGATGTATTCACATTTTGTAACGCTACGGTGTGCCTTGCAGCCCCTTTATTAATGTGATGGAGGCAAGACACATCCTGGACAAAAAGAATCAGAACAAAACAAGGCTTTCAAACTTTCCCATCTTCACACCAGAATGGGATAATTTCATAGCATTTCAACAATACCGGCCAGCAGCCAAAAGATACATACACCAAATCGGCATCGGGGCTTTAATAGCTCATAATATTTTAATGTTTTTTAATATATTAGGATATTATAAGGGTACTATGGTATACCAACATTGTTATCAATTCATAAGTAAGAAAGATATTCCCTACAATTTTCTCTTTCCATACTTGGTGGAATTTTCCAGATTCTGCGTTACTGAGGGGCCTTTGCTATATGTGCTTTTGGTTGAAAGAGGGCTGTAGTGTCTGCTCAGAGATAATAGCTGTGGGGCAATACTATCACTCAAACACAAAGGGATTTGATTAGCCAAGGGTTGCCTAGCCTATGGTATAGTTCAAACTGCAACTAACATTACATAGTTGCAACTTAAAAGATCTTGATTCTATGTTTAGGTTTGGATAACCATAGGAAAGCTAGTAAATTGAGACTGGTTATTAATCTCAACTACCTCTTCATTGCTGAAGTCTATGTAAAATGATAATAACAATAACAATATAGTAGACTTATTTTAATTGCTGAAGTATATTTAAATAATAATAACAACAATATAGTATAATTAAAATTATAATTAAAATTTGGAGGTTTTCCCAAGGACTAAAGAGTTTGCCCTTCAAAAATCTCATTATAAAATTGACATGAGGTCCATTATTTAAGAATTCAGAGCACAATGACAGCAAATTTCTATATTCCATAAAGTTGCTAAGGTCCTCTGATGTTCTAATTCAAGTTTACTACAATCAGAATTAAGGGGTAGACTGCATGTAAAATGCTAGATAATGTTCTCCTAAGTGTGGCTATGAATATCATGTCCCATACAGCTGACATGCATAAGGTACAGTCTTCAAATTATAGGAGAATGTGCCTGGGAAGAAAGGTAGAGTAAGATACTCTACACTTGCTGTGATAAACTTATTTTAGAGAAGGACTATACTTGGTGGTACATTATGAGACACCCTGTGTGACAACAGACTTTGTAAGTCCTTTGTTGCAAAGAGTTTGCCCCATGCCAGACATCCCTCTTGCCTACAGCCCTCTCACAGTCAGAAGGAGCTGAAACCAGAGAGCACACTGGGCATGCTGCTTGAGAGAATCAAATGTTGCAGTGAGCCCTGTGGCTAAAGAAATTGTCTGGGATTTAGGAAGTGGAGGCTCAGGCTGAGGAAGTTCTGCCCCCTTCAAAGCCATGAGCATATGCCCCCTTCACAGCCAAGTGGAGATGCCCAGGGCTGCTAGTGTCCAGGCAGTAAGTTTCTCCAGACCTGGCTGGCTG
This sequence comes from Eurystomus gularis, assembly GCA_013400335.1. Taxonomy (NCBI): domain Eukaryota; kingdom Metazoa; phylum Chordata; class Aves; order Coraciiformes; family Coraciidae; genus Eurystomus; species Eurystomus gularis. The sequence continues at coordinate 16,503 of VZZY01014469.1, read as the reverse complement.
GGGTCATTGCTTTTGTTAAGAACAACCAGCACCTACTTGTAGGGTCAAAGGACGTTCCATAGTCTAGCCACTCAGATGGCGTGTGGGAACTAAAGATCCAAGCCCATGATGCTAAATATTTAATACTCACCATCATATTTTGACACTAATTCAAGCCCTTGTTGCCAGGCTCAGCAGAAAGGCTGAGCACTAAATGGACATGGAAAAGTGTCCTCTCTTGTCTACAGATGGTCTGACCAGTTCAAGGGCAAAGAACTTTGATGGAGTTGAAAGTTTATGCTGCCTTTGTGCCTAGTCTGGCTATTTTGCAGAAAAATAAAGAGTTCAGAATCCAGCTGCTGTCAGCAGATTTTTCTGAGTACTAAATCTACGGTGCTACACTTGGAAAAGTGCATTTATCATAGACAAAACTGAGTCTCTGAAAAACATTTATTAAAAAAGACCAACAACTGCTTTCAGCAGGCTTGACAAGATTTCATATTTCACTTTTCATCTTTACCAAGTGCATTAATAGCTTTTAAGACTAAATGGTATGAGTGCTAGATATCCCAGCAGTACATTAGAGATATAGAAAACAGAATTTTTTGTCTTTGTGTACATGCCTGGTGATCAGGAGTAAAAGGACCGTGAATGGGACAGTTTGAGTTTCCCCCTGGTCCAAACAGATTAATAAAGAAGTTTATTATTAAAAAGCTGAAATTAAAATTAAATTTGCATTGCCCAGATGGTATTTTTCACTATATCCTAAATATTTGAATGGCTGAGTGTCCCTGAAAATATCTTCAAATCCAAAGAACCCAAGAAATCAGTTCTCAGGCTGCATTATTTAGTATGCATTTGTCACTACCACTTTCACCAGTTCACCATTTTTCCCTAAATTGTTTTCTGCTTGCCTGATCAGACATCAGAAGCATACCATGTGGGCATACATCCAATAGTGAGCTGAAAAAGTGAACAATCTGTGAGTAACTCAAGCTCTGAAAAATCATTTATTCTCACTAGCTTATGAAAATTTCAAGCAGTAAAACTTAACTTGAATGACTAGATACAAACCCCTCAAAAGCCCAAAACACCGACAACACATCAAAGCAGTGAAGCAAATGGCAAAAAACCCCAGTCTTTCCTAAAACCTTTTCCAAATGCAATCCGTATTCAAAGCTGATGAATGTTTTTGTTAGATGATAAATTTACCTAATTCTAAGCAGCCACTCATGTCTTTCTGCTGTGGCTGTATGATATAATGTGGCTGGTTGCCTAACTAACTAAGAGAAACAAAAATAGCTTCAAGTAGAATAATTTTTCTCATCTGAGCCTCACATGAGTTTTAGCTGATCTTTATTTCGCTCAGGTTAAGATAGTAATTTTGATACACGTGACATTTTTCATTCAGATGCAAGAGACTTATTAAATGAGTTGTCTGAGGTGCAACATCTTTAGTTTGTAGCAAATTAAGCTACTTTCTGTAACAAGATTTAAGGTTAGGTTTGGGGATTTTTTTTGTGTGTGCTACTCTTCCAGGCCCTGCACCAACCTAACTATTAGTACAGGCGGGCAAGAGTGAATCACTTGCTATGGAGGCTGCGTACAAGGAAGTGTTGCTGTCTTACCATATTATCCAGTTTAGGGTCAAGGAGCAGGAATTCCGGGCAGAGCATTGTACACAGAGGATGAGGGACATCTAGGAGGCGGGCAGCAGAACTGATCTTCCAAGCTGAGTACAAGCAGGTTGTTTCTGGAAGGATGAGCAAGGTATGTGGGTAAGATAGCTTCCAGGGAAGGAGGCAGCTGCTTCCTGGAGCAGCTTGCATCTCAGGTGAGTTATAGCAAATTATTTTAGCAGTTCAATGATTGAACCAGTCTAGATTGCCTCCAGCATAGTCTTTAAGTGCTAATCAACAGCTATTTCATCATAGAATCATCATAGAATGGTTTGGGTTGGAAAGGACCTCAAAGATCATCTAGTTCCAACCCCCATGCCATGGCATAGACACCTCCCACTAGACTAGGTTGCTCAAGCCCCCATCCAACCTGGCCTTGAACTCCTCCAGGGATGGAGCATCCACAGCACCCTGGGCAACCTGTTCCAGTGTCTCACCACCCTCAGGGTAAATAATTTCCTTCTAATTTCCAATCTAAAACTACCCTCCTCCAGTTTGAACCCATTACCCCTTGTCCTATCACTACAGTCCTTCCCCAGCCGTCTTGGGTTCACGTACTTCAAATCAAGCACACTGCCCCTGCAGAGAGGCAGGACTTCTCATGGCTCGGGACTAAGGTCTGCTTTTTTCTGCTCTGTATCAGGATAGGGAAAATTTGCGTCTGATTTTGATGGTGAACTCTGCCTAAAGGATATGCATAAAGATTACTGTGTCTTGATCAGTTTACTCACAGCAGATAAAGGAGCATGCTCTCCACTGTGGCAGATTTGGTCTCAAACAGGGGTAGAAGGAGTTTGGTGGACGGTCCCTGTAGGGCATACATTCAACTTTGCAGTCTCAGCCCACCAGTTATACCTGATGACTTGTTCAGAGAGGGAACACAAAGACATTAGCTGAACAGGACTAAAAGTCATTTATGCTGTAAGAGGCTAAAGAGACCACTAATGGTACACTTGCATTTCCCAAATGCCACCTCCCTGCCAACCAGGTACAATGGTTTGTGTCCTTCCTTTGTTCTCAATAACATTCTGAACGGCAACTTTTGAGAGAGCAGCCACCTTAAGGAAGTTTTGCAGATGTGTTTCCTTCCTTGAGTCTTGCTGAGATGGATTAGGAATACTCTCACAAATGAGCGACTCCCTAAAATACAGGTCAAGCCAACAGAAACTATTATTAAATTAACCTCATTCCTCTCTGTGGAGCCCTTCACTCTGACCAGTTGAGTGCATTTTATTTCTATTATATTAGAATCCACTGTAAAGAGTTATGTTACAGTGATTTCATTTTTTCCAACAAACCTACTCACCATCTGCATTTGGCAAAACTCGTTGACATCAGCCTTTGTTGCTTAGCAATAAATACTGGTGCTGACTCCAGTCACTATAAGTGTTCATTACTTTGTCATTCAGACATTTTACACAGCCTTTATGGACTCAGAAATCATTTATTTACGCTGGTCTTCTTTGAAGAGAGGGGGAAGAGCTGAAAAACAAATGTGTAGAATGAGAGGAACGGCACACAGATCTTAAAAGGTGTGGACACAAATAGCAAAGGAACTGTAGTAGATCCACAAGCTCAATAAAAAGGAGAAAAATACCTAAAAGAAATCAATGCAATACTATCACTATAAAATATTAAAGTGGTTGTAGAGCTTGCTAGACATCAACAATCTTGACCACTTTAATAAAGTGTATGTTTTGTAATTGAATCAATGATCACATTCCATCAATATGTGCTAATCAGCAAGAATATCTAAGAATGTACTTTGTGCTTATATTCCATGTCCGTATGTAATCAGAAGGTGTTCTAATTTGAACAAATAACAAAAAAATTTGCATACCTATAGAGTTCTGTAGTAATTGTCTTGTTAGTCAAGACTTACTTGAATTTGGCAATAGGTTTCATAGTTAGTATTAGCTCAGAATTGAACTGTGTTGAAGCCTTTTAGGAAAGTTTTTATTTATAGAAATTTAGTAGAAGAAAATCTTAAAGCTGCACAATTATGATTGCTTTGCTCATTTAGCAGTCACTATGGCCAGTTCTCTTTAGATTCTGAGATATTAACCTTTGGCACTTAGACTAGAAATAAAGGTGGACTAGGAGGCTCCAAAAAGGCAGAATTAGAATTGAAAAAGAAATAGGTCACTTGCTATAGAGCATGTTACGTTCGATAGATGAACAAGCTGACAAATGAATATGACAATGAGTCATCTGAAGTCACAAAACAGTATACTGTTGGAATGTCAGATGATTTATAAAACACTTAGTTTTTGCTTTTATTTGTGGACACATTATGCAAAATCAGTTGATCATTTAACATGGGTAACAGCAAAAATGCAGAAAAATTCAGAATATGTGATAACAAATCTGTCACGGACTGAGTGTCCGTTGCAAAACATACAAATACTAGGCACATTTTTTAGGCAAATAGCAAAGAAAACTTTCTAAAACTTAACTTCATTCAGGCATTGAATTTGGGACTCAAAATCCCTTTTTTTTGCTTCAAATGTGTTAGCTCTGATTCTGATCTGCCAATAGAATTTTTCACTTTCAGTCTTAAGCAAAATAATAATAGAAGTAGTCCAGAACTATGAACTAGGCATTTAGAATTAGGCTGCTGGTGAAGTACAGTGACCTTGACAGATACTCCAGACTCATATATGAGACACTGTGCCTAAATAGCTGATCAGGCATGTTTAAAGACCACAGCTGCTGTGCAACCTTCAAGACCAGAATGAGAGATTGGAAAGTGAACATTGTTACACAAGTCACACTCTTTCAAAATGTGCAGCAAGCAGAGAAGGAAAAGTGGCTTTTCCATGTCAGCCTTAAATTAAGACATAATTCAGGTTCCCTACTTGGAACGGACAAAGCCACCACATCAGTGCAATACTGCCCTGAATTGCTTTGGGAGGTGCAAGATCAGGTTGCCCAGACACGAGCACAGAAATCCTGATTTTGAGCTTCAAATGGCTGCTCCTGCTCACCAGGATTTGCTTTGGGAATCTCTAAGGCAGCAATGCATTGTGTTGCATGGCCATGCTCAGTCTGCTGAAGTGCTATGGAGCAGGGGACCTCTATAGCTGTCTGAATGAATGTTCAGTTCAAATATACGCAGCCATTAACTGCTACAAACTTGAAAGTCTGACCCTCAGCCCTTTTTGGAAATGTCTCCTATTAAATAAGATACACTGCTGAAACAGAAAGTGAAACATAAAGGGAACCGTGCTGAAACAAGAGAAAACTTTTTGCTTCAATATGAAGGAGAGAAATGTAAAAGTAACTGAACAGAAGGGGGAAAAACCATAATCAAAAGGTCACATTCAGACAAAAACATTATTTGAAAGATGACAGATGACACTCTGAGGAGTCAGAGGCTGGGAATAGCAAGAAACTTAAAGGCTCCTTTTTTGGCAAGGCTGATATTCTTCAATATCCAAGCTTTCCCAAGGAAAATGCTGACTTTTCTAAAAACACAGTCAATGTAGAAGGAACTGTATATTCTCAGGGAATGATGGGTTAGACTCTGCGCTCCTGACGAATCCAAGATCAAGCTGAATGACCAATTGCTCTGATACAGGCTTGGAACAGGTCCATCTCTGCAGCGCTGATTATATTGACATTTCCCTTTCCTCCTCTGCTCCCTCCCCCCTCTCTTGCTCTCCAGGATGTGTTTTTCTCTTTGCCTATTTCTAGTTACTTTTTCAGTATTTTTCTGTGGTAAAGGAAGACTCAAGAAGAAACATTAAACATTGTTTTGAGGAACAAATAAACCCCATGTCAAATTCTGAATCCTGCATCTCTTAGACAGCTCTAAAATAATGTAGAAAAACACTACCCAACTCAGTCTGAGGTGGGCTGGGAACTTTGTTGTTGTTGTTGTTCAATAGCCTAAGAATGGTCAAATTGGATACTCTAACAGCCTGCTCTGGATTTCAAGGCTGGCAATAAGATTAATGAATTGCTAGTGGTAGCCCAGGTTGTGGTGACAGAGCTAACACAACCCCTTTTCAGCCACTTATGTGTCATGCAGGTCTAAGAGGTGGTCAGGGGTCAATGGTGCAATCTGATACTCACTTTTCCCTGGCTCTCCAGGAAACCGTGGTCCTCCCTCATGGAGGCTCTTTGGTACAAACTCACTGCACTAGGGAGCAGGTTGGGTCCTGATGTCTCCCCTTTTGGCCACAAACTTGTCATCAGCAGGCCCACAGTTGAGCTCTCTGAGTAGGAAGCACTACCTTTGGATAGTAGGGTGCTGTAGGGGATTCAAGTAATGGCAAGAAAAACACATAAGAGGCATCTTTACATGCAAGTTATGCCATCAGAGAACTGTGCCTAGAGCTTTTTTATCTTTCTAAAAGATAAAGTATTCAGCAAATATTTGCAGCATCCAGTGGAATAAGTTTGTGAAATCAGGAGACTGTGTACTGCCTTTAGTAATAACACCAAATCAGGCGCTACAAAGATAAAGTAAAAGAGGCTATTGGGAAAATAAAGTTGATTAGCTGTCATTTCTTGACTATTTTTTTCCCTGAAGTACATAAATCCATCCTTTTTACAATGGTTCACATTGATACACAGTGGTCAGCTGCAACAACAGAGCTGCAGAAAAAGCACTTTGCCCCAGCTGAAGGTAAAGCTCCAAATTCAACAGTTTATTTCCTCCTTGAGGGATACTTTTCCATACTTCTATCAACAAAATGGATCAATGACTCACTGCTTGCCAGTACAACTCACACTACGTTTGCTCATTTCCCTGGAACTGAGACACTCAGAATAAAAATAAATGTTCTCACGACTTCCTGTCCTGCTCTCAAAAAGAAGTATTTCAGGGATTTAATTTCACATCCTTGGCTTTTCCAGTCTCTCCCTGTTTATTGATGGAGGTGTCCTGTGACAGGAAATGGCCCTGTCATGTAAACTGCAACATGTTAAGGACTTCTTCTAGCTAAAAATAGGTACCAGAGGTATCTTCCAGTTTGTTCAGGTTGTTTTGTATTAAATTTCAAATGTCACATAATGTAGAGCTTAGATAAACTCAAAATTTTATGCAATTTAAATTCAACAAACTGCTTCCAACATCCTGCTTTGAAAAGGTACTTGAAACCCTATTGAGTATTTGCCATGTGGTTCACCATGTGTCCATGCTTCAGAAAGAATTGGTACGGGATGCATCTGCTGATGTGTTTTAGAAATTAATATCTGCATTACGGAAGCAATTGGATGACAATTAAGAGTGAGGCTACACTAGGATCAGTGTATGTACTCATTGCCTTAGGTCTTCAGAAGAGAGATACCTTTGAGTTAATAATTTACTGTCCCAAAATCTTAGTGTGTTAGTGGAAAACATTGTACATCATTAGTGCTATTAGCAGTGAAGTTAAAATCCAGAATGTATAATTGATATAATTGTACATTGAACCACTGTTAATCACCATTGCATTCAACACCATGTATCTGGGTTCAGATAGCACATATTCATCCTGCATACGAAAAATATCATCTAATTAGCTTCTTCTAATAGAGTCGTGAGATATGCTAACAAAGGATTTATTGTGTAAAATATTATGTAATTAGATAACCCCTGATAGTGAATGATTTAGGAAAAAGGCTCAGAAATAAGAAAGTTGTAGATTCTGATTTCAAGAGCATCTAATCTTGTTTGGACATAGTTGTTATTTGACCTGTCTTCTCTGTACATTTGTCAGTATAACTGGAAAACCCATTAAAATTAGGACTCTTGAGATCTGTTTGTTCAACTTGAAGATAAAAAGTTCTGGTTAAGCATATCCAAATATGATTCTGTGAAAACAGTCTCTCTCTTCTTTCTGGCAGTTCCTTAGTCATCAGAACTAAAGCTTTGAAAAAAATAATGCATGACACCAGTGCCTTTTAAAAAAATACCTACTAATAATTGCAGCATTAATGAATGGCATGCTGAACATTTCAAATCCAAACTCAGTGGAGCAGCACTAACAGTTTACTCCTCCCACCACCACCATTAGCAGGTCAAGGCTTTGGAGAGGGAGAAAGGTTCCACTTTTGGAAGTGAGTGGGAGTGGAGGTTCTGACAGCATGGTCCTGCATGCGTGATACTCTTGAGTCTCTGCTGAGAGTGCAACTGAGGAAGAGGACATGTTTTGGAAAATGGCTGTGACAGTGATGAAAATCAAAAGAAACACCTAAGGGAGAAGGGAAGGCCAATGTGACAGACAGAGTTTGATGTCTTTGCCAGTTTCAACAACATCTGCCACAGCTGATGAGCATCAGCTGGCCAATATGACAGAAACCTCTATGGCAGCATCTCAGTTCAAGCCATTCATTACCAGTACAACTGCTGGGGTTGGCTTTTTAAAGAACAGCATGTTGAGCATGTCAATTTTGACATGATTTTACTAGAAGTTTTCCTTTTAACTTTTAATCTACTGTGGCTGAGCTCTGTGAATTTTTTATGTGTCTAAATTTACCCCTCCCCATGTTGGCAGGCCTCCCAGTGTGCCCTCCAAACCATCTCTTTGCATCCTGCTTATATCCTTGCCTTTCATCTGCCCAGCCCTTATTTTTAGAACTGCTTATTCAACTTTGCATATCAGTTGTCCATATCTTTTATTCAACTTTTTCTCACAGTTCACTTCAGTCAAAAGCCTATAAATCTAACAAAGACAGGAGACAGTCATCCATTTTTTACTATTAATTTTTACTTTTAATTTTTACTTTGATGTGACTTTGATAATACTACATGTAAGCTGCAAAAATCAAAATGGAAATAAGTTTAAAAAATTGATTTCCTAAATCATAATGAGTACATTTTGATTTACAAGGTCAGGTAAGTGATCTTAAGCTATATTACAGTTTCTAGCCAATGTTAGGCAAATTGCTTAATGACTTGCTTCTAGGAATATATAAATTTTATTGCATTAGTGGAGGATTTTCACCTTCTTGACTTAATCAATAAGCTGATACAGACACAAGTATGTCTCAGTCTGAAGATAATCAAATGTGTGGTGGGGTGAAATTCACTTACCTCCTGCTATGCTATACCTAGCAATTTTAAACTCAGAATTAAGATGCGTGTCTGCACAGTTCCTTTGCAGGTAAGAATGTTTTCTTTCCTTGAATGCTAAAATGGCTCCATGGCATGAGGTAGAAAATTTGTGGTTCAAAAGATCTCGAGAAAATAATTGACTCTGTGAATAATTTATTGAATTTACTGAAAATACTGACCTAGATTTAATGTTTCCACATTCAGAACACGAAAAATGAGTTAAAGTGGTATGTTGAGTTAGCCTAGAGTGAGACTGTTGTAGCATGATTAATTTACAAGTGTGAGTTGTTACTCAAGAAAAGCCATTTAGCTATTAAATGCTCTACTTTAGTTATGCTGACATTTTCTTCATACTAAGCTGATACCTGTGGTCTGATCTTGCCAACCATTGTTGAAGACAAGAACTGTGAAAAAAAGAAATCAGGAGTGATTAGCAGGCTTGGGGATAGGTAAGGATTGCAATTCTGGATCTTCTGACTGTTTTTCTCCATCAGTTTTGAACAGATCTGATACCAGTTCCCAGCAGCCTGGTATCTTGTCTTAACCACTTCTTCTGTATTCAAATTGCAGAGGCCATTAGAGAGTCTGATGCAGTGAAGTTTAAAGTACCTTAATTGAGTGCTAACCTACTTCTCAGAGGAGTGGCTGCTAGACCTGCTTATGCTTTTTACAAAAAAAAGCATCCAATAGCAGAGAAAATTCAGAATGGAAAATCTTACTGAATGTCCAGCAAGGAAAGCCAGAGCTGGAGATGGACAACAGTACAGTTGGGTAATGCAGAAAGAATATGAAATAGAGTGATACTAAGATGAATGTAGTTTTCTGTTTATTGTGTAGACCAATGTAGTTTCTTTTGACATAAACCACTTCCTTTAGTGAATATCACATAGCCAAGCTGATGTGATATCAGGCCTTCGTAAGAAGCAGAATATATCAGACAGAGTACAAAGCTTCCAGACTAGAGATGTACTGCACCTGTAGGCCTCTGCTTGTGTAGACATACCCTTCCTCACCAGACAGCATTTTGCCCTGACTGACTTACATGAATCCGGCAGTTCTTGGGTGTGTACAGCAGTCATTGAACCAGCCTTGCCTTGAGCATTACTGTCAGCAATAATCTCCAGAGAGAGAAGCTACTTGCTGCAATCTGTCAGCTGATTGAAACCTTTAACAAATGATATTTTGCAGAAATGTTCTCTTTGGGAAGACATTAACAAAGGGGTTACACAATTTTCAAGAAAAGGAAAAATTGTGTCAGCAAATGCTGGCTACCAGAGAAGGTAGGGGATTCTTAGGTGGATTGTGGTACTCATGAAGGGAAGCATAGAAGATGCAGGAATAAGTTAAAGGGAGATAGATAGTAGAAAAATGGTGGGGGAAACAGTGAGAACCTTCAGGAAAGTAAAGGGATGGGAGGCCAAGCTTGGATGTTTGCTGAAAAGGGGTCACTTGGATGCTTGCCAAAAAGGAGTCTGATTTGAGTTCAGGCTACAATACTACTGTATTTTCAGTCACCCTTTAAACTGCTGCTTGCAATACACAAGGATGTATACAGACAAGGAAAAACAGCTCTGCATATATAGCTTCAAAATGAGAATGGTTTAAAGAGAAAGAGAGGATGGTAGAAAAGGTTATGTGTTGAAACAGGATCATAGGAAGGAAAGGAAAATGCATTTTCATCTTCTTTGCTTCATAAATAAGTGACAAGGAGTGCAAAGTAGGATTGAGAAATCCCACTGTGTTCCCTGCTTTGCACAATAGTACCCCAGGCACTGATGTACAGTACCATTAACTCTTAAAAAACAGGTCCCTTTCAGGGCAATGAAAACAGGAGATTCAGGGAGGTGTTCAATCTGCAATCAAAGACAATCACTTCTAGCCATCTACTTATAAATGTTATTATTTCAGAGAGAGGTGCCTGAGCTCTCTTCAGAGTCAGTGGAGAGAGCCCAGGGAGTGAGTCTCTACCTCAGAGTGAACCAAGTCACGTACTAGACTAATTGGTTTTGTAGGCTGGATCTCATTGACTGTTACAGGAGACTGGACACCTAATTTGCTTGTAGACATAAATTAAGGGTCTTAATGATTCTCAGTGTAAAAGTGCATGATCAAGTTAGACTCAAGGTATGTATTTCTTGAGGGATGTTGAAATCTGTTAGGATGTCTGCAAAACTTATCAAGAGCATGAAAGCAAGAGTTAAGCTCCTTTAACACTGTTTTCTTTGTGCAATGCTGCCATGCACCAGCATCCTGCATATTTTGTGTCTGAACTCTTCTGAATAGGACCTACTACCTATAGGTGAATACATTCTCCTCCACAGGCAGAATACCAACCTTTGCTGCAGAACTACAGACGCTATTTTACTCTTACCTGTGTGACTAAACCTGCCATAAACTGAACATACTCATGGAGACAGTCCCCACTGTCAGATCCTTGGCCCTTGTAACCAGCAAGAGCGGCAAGCCTACCGGGTCCTTTCAATGTGTAAGAATCTCTTTTCTTTGATTGTATGTAGGGCAGTCAGCCTGAGAGGATCCTTACAAACCAAAGGGAATGGCATGCCCAGACTGATCATTTCCATAACCAGACCTTTGACACTCAGTGGTTTTTTTACCACTGAACTCCTACTGGCATGGCAGCTAAGTTTCCACACTTAAAACATTTTAGCAATGGCTGAGGAACCTGTTAGTGGGCACCAGCCACTGAATCTCTTTTGGAAAGCACATCCTTTTTAGTTCACAGGTGGCATGAGCAGAAAGAATTGACTTGAAAATTGCAGCAGTTCTGAAATTTCTTCGAATTGACATAAATCAAGGAATGACTACCTAAAATAACCAACTCCTTACTTCAGTATGTGATCAGTGCTAGGAAATGATGTTGAAGCTGGAGGATGAAGAGATGTTTGGATATGCTGTTTTCAGCTATAAGCATGGGAGTGCACACTCTGAGAATGGAGCAGATGTTCCAATTATCTGCAATAAGGAGAAGAAAGGACATTTGAAAATGTATCTCGTATTAAGTGGCTGTCAGAAGACTCCTGGATAAGGAAGAAAAGCATGCAAAGCGTAACAAAGTAATTTTGCTGAAAGCGAAGTCCATTAATTTTAAGACACTGCTCTACAAGTTGGAAAACTTATGTGTATTCTGATGTTTGAAAGCACAACAATTAAACTGGAAATCTTATTGTAGAGTTTTTTTCCTACTTTAAAGCATGACAAACTTTAGTCATGAAATATTATTTCCTTTGATATTCTAAAATATTATTCAACTTTAAGTAAATTTACATGCTTAACTGTGGCAACTGCTTGCTCATATAGTGCTTGTATACAAACTGAAAATAGGATTCCTATAGAAAGGGATAGCTTGTAAAATACAGAATCGTAAAACATAGAAGAGAGGATACATGAAGGTAGCCCTTTCATTCACCCATTTGTAATTACTGCATGCTGCATCTCTGATTTGCTATGTGCTTAGCAGAGCGATGTTCAGGAAGCCTGAATGGCCTGCCCAAACCATGCATGTGCTGGCCAGCAAATTAATATCTTGTTGCTTGTGACTTAATCTATACTAGCTCAGGCTGCCTGCACTCTCTGCTGATGCCATGCCAGTTTTTAACTCCTGAGCCCTGTGAATAAACAAGAACCACAGACCATCTATCTCTCCATTAAGGTAACTCATATTAAGTGTGTTTTCCAGCCAGACCCTCACACTTTCCCACCGCTCTGCTAGTTTGGCTATTGTGAGCTTGTCCATGTGACACACAGATGTGTGAGGTGCTATCAGAAGACACAATGGTAAATGCAGATACACAGGTTTTGAATAAGGATGCCCTGGACAAGCCAGCACTGAGCTCATGATCTGTTCACATCAACCCATGTAGCCAAGCACTTTGACCATATCAGCAGCATGCGCTAAATGAGCCAACAGTGAAGCCACAGCTGTGAGTTTGTTGTCCTAGACAACACCAAAGGCATTTTCATGTGTTCAGTTTTAGCACTCTTTGCTTCTTTAATTGTCTGGAGAATAAAAAACAGAGCAAGCGACTAGCTAGATGTGAATGCAGCAAGCTGCATATAATTTCCTAGGAGTGGCTCACTGTTACCTGGCAATAAATACACTGCAGCTTATCTGTCTTTATACTTATTTTACTACATCTGGGACATCTTGAAATACACAATGGTCAATAAAGCAGAAAGAAGCTTTCAGCACAGTTTCATGCTCTTATCCTTGTTTATATTTCAAATGGATCCATCTTGGCTGTCTGGAAAGAACGCTTATTTCAATTTGCCCCTGCAAAAAGTATGAGAAAAATACATCAAATATAAAATTATTGGTAATAATATGAAGTTATTGAAAATTGAGATAACACTTTCCTGATAAAATAAATGTAATTTTTTAAAAGGTCCTCTTTCACTCCACTGCTTTTAGATGGGATTGCTAATTTATATGCAGTATCTGCACACACCAGAGCTTATCCACACTTCAGGCACAACTTAAAAATCCTGTAGGAAAATGCTCTTTTCTTGACAGTTTGTGCAAAACCTCAAATACTAATGACTGAAATTTATTTGAAAATCATTTTTTTTGAGACTATATGCACGCAGCAGCACTACCTAAAATTCTGTCTATGGGCAGAAGTGTTGAAGTTGATTTTAAGGCAATACATTCTTCATCCATCAAACTTTTTACTGATTACTCTGAGTCAAATAATTGTTCTTACTCTCGGTGTTCTGTTAAATTCCCCAAATGATTTGACATTGCCCTTTTCTGGCTAACTTGTGGTGGCCTGTAGAAAGAGTGGATAATGAATACTACATTGAAATTAGATGCCTAATTTAATTCTTCCTTAAGAACTGCAGGAAGCTGCTCAACAATGATAGAGAATTAAAGGAATGCTGAGCAGTTGCATGTCACCTCCTCCTCCAAATTCTAATCCACTATGGGCAAGTCAAGGAAAGGTAACTGCTTGCTGATTTGGATGAACCAATAGAAGTCTTGGGGCTTATTGTCAAGACCACTATTTCATACCAATGATATTTTGTAAAGAAAGTGAGTCCAAATCTGCCCTTCAGACCAAAGAGGTGGCAGGAGGTGTATTATGTTCTGGAAGTCTGCATGGGGATATTGCATAGTTAATATTTTTAAATGAAAATTCTGCATGTTAAATAGAGATACTGAGTGATTCACTAGATAAGTAAAGGTAATTTTAATCTCAGCTGGGCACCATCCATGTCTACAGCCATGTGACAGACAAAATGAAAGGTCTACGGAGGATCCAGCTGGGACTCCTCAAACAAAATGCCAGTTATGTGAAGGCTGTAGCCTTCTTGTTCTTTCAGGACAAGGCTAAACTAAAGCAGGAGAAGAAAAAGGTAACATTAGTGATATTATATACATTTGGCATACAGATTAAGGGAGTTCTCTGCTACTCTTTACGTGCTTGTGCTTTTTTAAAAATGATGAGTATGTCCCAGGTAGAGCAATATGGGAAAGAGCACCTTACAGTCTATTTGCATATTTTGAAGAATAGCATTTCAAAGGTTATTTCAATCTAATGCAGGTGTTTCACTGTGGTTTGTCAATATATTTGCAACTAAAATATGTATTAACTGATTTTTTAAGAGAAAAATTTTTCTCCTACAGTGCTGGCCATAATGAAGATATAATAAATTCATATCCAAACGAAGAAGTAACTATCTGAATTTAGATAGGATTATCAAGAGCAAGACATTTTCTCTGACTAGAGTGCAAGTAGAACACAGTGCAAGTTGACAGGCAACGGATTTTTGAACATGATATCTTGTTGCTCTATTCAGTCACTCAAGAAAAGGAAGTGTTGAGACCCATTTTCCCACTTTCTGGTTTGACTACTAACTACTGCTATCTTTCTGAATCAGACGTTCATATTCAGGTGGATAGATCATTTCCATTGCATAAAAGTCAGGGTAAGGAACAGTAAGTACTGTTAAGTGGAGGCCTAGACTTTTCTGTCACAGACAACTTAGAATCACAGAGTCACAGAATTACAGAACTGTAGACCATAACACAGCTTGCTACGTAAAGTTGTCACTCAATAGAAGTTAAAGACACACACATAGTAATATCCAAATTCAAGATTTAAAATCAGTTAAAAAAAAAAAAAAAAGGAAAAACAGAGTCTTCTAGAGCCTTCTAGAGGGCAGAACTGACTTCTGGCAGTGCCTGTAGGACCAAGATACATTGGGGTAAGATATGAAGAATCTGAAAGTAGTATGAGAAGATCGGCACACAAACTGAAAACTAAAATACTGAGATGAAAATTTTGTGACAGCAGCCATTTGTACCAACCATTTTGTTAGTCTGCATACATCTTCAGTATGCAGATTAATATCCTGGTGGAGAATCTGGCCATCCCAAAGACTCCCCAGAGGGTTCTTACTGTGACATTGACCAAACTGTACAAGATAAGATACCGTTCCTTCAGATGTTGAAATGATTGTGTAGGACAATCTTATGTGCATAGTTAAGATAGTTAGGATATGCTTTTTGCTTAGTTTAAGGTACTCAGTAGTGATGGATAACACATATGCTGGAGTGGTCACTTAGGACCATTGTTCAACTGGCTATAAAAATTGAACATAGAATTATAGAATCATACAGGTTGGAAAAGATGTCTAGTATCATCTAGTCCAACCTTCTTTGAACATCTCCCTAACCCCTAGACCATGTCTCGAAGTGCCACATCTACCCATTTTTTTAACACCTCCAGGGATGATGACTCCACCACTTCCCTGAGCAGCCTGTTCCAATGGCTAATCACTCTTTCAGTAAAGAACTGACGATATGGGCGATAAATAGCAATAGCAATCAGGCCAAGTCAATATGCCATACCTTAGATTTCCAACGAAATCTTAGATTCCTGCCTCCGTTACAGCATCTGCTTTCAGTTATTTTACATACCATATGCTATTTATCAAACACGCTTTTTCAACAAAGGGGAAGAAAGATCTGCATGATACAACTATATTCTAAAGGATGTCCAGTTCCACTCCAGTGCTTTCTCATATGAAAAAGTAATTTTTGATCTGGATTCATGCAAGAAGAAGAAAACAGCCTGCTCATTTTCTATCTTTAGGCAGATTTTCCAAAAATAGCCTTGAGTTAGGCCAGAGTCCCTACCCCTCACTAAACAAAGAGCATGAACCAAAAGGGAATGGCAAAAGAAACTCTGACCTTATGGGAGAAAAAGCAGTTTTGCTATCAGGTGACAAAGTTGCTCTAGCCAATTGAAAAGATGTGACCTGAAAGGAGAATTGGAATAGTGGTGAAAGATAATGAAAGGTGAGTCCCTTGAGGAGCTGGTCTATATGGAAAAGCCTGACAGTGGGGGATCTTTTATTAAGAAACTTAGACTTGTGCAATCTTTATGCAAAAGGAGAAGCTCCGAAAAGCTTCTCATAAAAAGACAGCACAAACCAGAAGCAGCCAATGGGTTTGTGAATCTGAAACTTTATACTGAGATAAGTTTCACACAGAGAAGGTGGGTGGTGTGGAGCTCCATTTATGCATGGCTCTGGGGACCTTCCAGTCCCTTGTAAGACCATGACAGGTAGAGACAGGAAGGGTAGTGTGGAGTTCCTTTTGTCCAGGCTTGTAAGGACTTTCCAGGTGCCTTTAGGACCATAACTGTGTACAGACTGGAGCTGTGTGCATTTTCTTATCCTTATCAGAAGCATGACATGGTCTGGTCACACCCCTGTCCAGACATTCAGCTGTAACAGACAGTAGAAGCAACAAAGGAGGATCATAGAATCATAGAA
>VZZY01014468.1:0-42865 GCA_013400335.1 Eurystomus gularis | reverse complement strand
GGGAGGGGCAGAGAGGAGAAAGATGGAGATAAAATGGAAACTACTGTAATTCCTATCCATGTTTGTGGGTTTTGCTTACTACATGATCTTTGGGACATTTGTGAAGGATGTGTAGGTTGCCTTGAGAAAGATGATTCAAGCTGAAATAAAACTGCTTGGATGGAATTAATGTTGTCTTTTCTTTAGCATAAGTTTGGACTGTTTACAGTGATGGATCTGTTCTTGCCACTATCAATGTAAGTGCAATGATTTCAGAACTCTCATGAATCAAAATAAATAAAATTCCACAGAAGGTTGTATGCAAATACTGTCCTGCAGGTTGGTAAGTAGTGCTGAATTCCCACTTGTCAGAAAGGTAAATAACATCAACGAGCTTTTAATAGATACATTATTTCATTATGTCACAGTTAAAGCACAGTGTGAAATCTAAACAGAAATCAGACATGGCACCTGACAGTGTTTGTTGAGCTGTGTGGTTTTTTCAAGCTCATGGTTTAAAAATCTTAAGAACTGGAATAATAGTCCTTCCATTTTTTTGAAGTATTTTTTTTGTCCAAAACATCCCCTGAAAAACTAAGACCTGCATTCACTAGCACATGGATGGTTTGTGATTGCTGAAATCCTCCATGCTGTGTCTTGGTTTCCTGAGGTGTCAGTTGTTATACTGTAAAACCATTGGTAAGGCTTCCCCTGAACAACATGGCACCTCATGCTTCTCTTTCATATGATGTCTTAAAATGTGATGTTCTCTGATGGCTACAAAAAAACCTGACAGGTCACTGCTTAGCTCAGCATCCTGCTGGCCAAATCATTGTAAATTTTTTTCAAACTGTGTTGATCAGTCTGGTGAGGTTCATGTGATATGGGCTTCATTCTGGTAAATCAGACTGGAATTCCTGCTGTTACCTACAAGTGTCTCTTCCTTTCCACTCTCTGTAACAGGAGTGAAGGTAACTAGTTTAGATGGACTCACCATTGTAGACCTCTAAAGTTAGATGAGGTGAATCCCATACTTAATTTTCTTCTGTTCTCCATCTGTCTTTATTCTCTGCCTTCCCAGCACCAATGCCAGCATCTTTCAGCTAAGCATACATCCTTAACCTGAACCTCCTCTGCAGACATAAATGGGACTTGGTAGAAAGAGACTTCTAACGGCACCATGAAATGGCATAACTGATAAAGGGAGCAAGGTCTCTTTCTTGTTCATGTTCTGATTTGCAGTACTCTATATCTATTGGTTGTTGTTGTTACTGTAGTATTGGAATAAGCTGGAATTTAGCATTGCCGATGATGTTCTGCTGATACTACCTCACCAATCATTCATTCTTTGCTGCTTAAAAAACTCTTTGTAAAACTATAAATTATTTTCTGTCAATTCAGCACTTTGGGTAGAAGGAATGTAGAAGGAATTAATGCATAAATGTTAGACCCTACCTACACTTACTCATGCTTAAGTTTTCTTTTTTTTTTTTTCTCTGAAGATTGTAGAATATCTTCAAAATAATAAATTTTCCTAAACTCCCAAACTTCCAGTTAGGGACCAAGAAAAAGTAGAACATACTCTAGATGTTATGAGAAAACTGGACTGTTTTCTATCTCGTTTACATATTGTGATAACATCTTTTCACTGAATTTTTGTAAATGTCTGGCAGTGGTGGATTGCACTGTACTGTATTGCTCATTCACCTAGATGATGTGACAGTGAGGATGACTAAATTGGGATTACTAGGGAAGATAGTCACAGTATTCTTTATCCTTATATCCTGGCAAGAGCAGGCTTTTTATATCTGTATCAAGTTCCATGGCAGCCTGTGTTAAAACACTCAGGAAGAAAAAATAATTTATTCCAAAGATTATTAAATCACTCATTTCCTTATATTGAACTGCTAAAGGAAAGTCAATTGCAAGTTTCTGAGTCAGAATAAATATTCCTCAGAGGGGTGTTTGACCAATATTTGAATGATGGAGATCTGTAGTGCTGCACCTTGAGGAAAGCAGTGTCACTGAGGAAATGACATGTAACAGGATGGGCTGCAGCTGGGAAAACAGTCTTCAATACATGTGTGGCTCTTCTCCTTGTAAGTTTGAAAGCTGGGGATTCTTGTGAGTGTCTTTGTGATACAAGCTTACTCAGAGAGAATATAATACACTTACTTCAAGAGAAAGAAATTGCCTATGCGCACCATGACCAATGTTCTCCTGGAGAGGCTCTTCACCGCTTCAGAGTCTAAAAAAATCTATTTTAGCTGACAATTTACTTGAGGAAGAGCTGACATAAGGCTATGCCATTTCTAGCAAATAAAATATACCCAGGACTGCTTTGTGATACTGATGTGGAACAGCCCACATCTGTCCTATGTATGCTGTTCTTCTTCAAAAAGGGTGGCCACGTACAACTGCCTACCTGAAACCTGACAAGAAATTATTTTTTATGAACTCAGTTAACATGGAACAAAAACATGTTGGGAAATATACTAGCTCTGTGAGTAAGATGAGTTCTTGTGCCTGGAAATGTCTCCTAAAATAATGTCATTAATTAAAATAGCTGTAACTACAATGTGTTTTTACAGACAATGGATCTCAAATGGATCTCTTGCTTTCTAAAGAGAAGTTGTCTGGTTTTGTCTCTTGCCTTAGAACATGGACATTTTTGAAAGAAGGCCTTTTTTTTCTATATTTGTGCAGATGTTACTATGTGGGGTCCTGACCGGTGATCGGGTCTTCTGTGATCTACCAAATGCAATGGCTAATAATCCAAGAAGTCTTTCTTGTAGAAAAGGCAGTGAAGATTTCCTGAAACAACCTTACTCACCTGATAGCCTTCTTATGAGAAAGAAACTTACGAGTTCAGATTTGTCCTTGGAAAGTTTATTTGCATCTACAAAAAATGGAAGTTAAAAAAAAATAAAGAAAAAGAAGCTTAGTTGTAATGACCAGTTTGTCGTTATTTCCAGCCCTCTGCAAAAACAAGTTAGGATCTGTACTTTTACTGTTTCCCTCCCACAGAGAAGAGAAATATTTAGTTCTATAAATATTTGATCAGGGCTCAGACACCTGGAAGAGGAGGAAATAAACTCCAAGAGGCCAGATCTTCTCCTGCTATCTGGTTCACCATATTGGACACAGAAATATTGGGAAAAATTTCACAGGGAAGCTCAGGGAACATTAGAACCAGCTGGTGTAGTCTGTGCTCCCACACTATGTGACATAGCTCTGTTATGGAGCCTGCACCTGCCTCTGTGTGCAGCCAGATTTGTAGGTGGGATTCATCTCTCTCCAGGTTAGGTGTCCACATGTTCAGTTTCTGCATCAGAGACAAGTCATCTTAGCTTCCATTTACAGCCAATGGAGAGTAATAGGCATTTCAGAATATGATTCATCTGGTTTGTTTCACGTGTCTACTCAGAATGAGACCAATTTCACTCTAGAAATACTTGTTTTTTTCTGAAAAGGGAAAAAGGAAGCCTGGAGTGACTAGTTCATATGGATGTCTCTCCTTCATCTTCCAGATGCCATCCTGTTTCATAAGAAATATTTTAGATGCTGCCATCAAGCTTCAACTGTGGTGACCTTGCTGAGTTTTTAAAATTGATTTGCTATCCAGAACTGGGTAGCAGGTTAATATTTATGGTTCTCTCTATGACAATCTCTTGTGTGGGAATTCAAGGAAAAGCAGGAAGATGACATTACTTTTCTCAGATAGCAGCTGTGAGGAGAAATTAGAGAGTCATTAACGTATCACATCAATCCTATGGCCATGTGTGATGGGTGCTTCGGCCACTGGGCAGAAGCTGGCACAAGAAAAAGTGTTTATTTCTCTGTGAAAGATATTCAGGTCTTGTACTCCTTCAGGATGAAGTTTCTTGATAGGAGTTGGGACAGAGCTTTGCTATCTTAAGGCAAACATACATACTAAAAAAGCATTTCACATTCAATGAATGTAGCTAATCACTGGTCCCCATTGCTGAGGTGGCCTACAGCAACAAGGAAACGATGTCATGCTATTCAGAGCAGAGCTGGCTGAATATCTTTGGGTTGCATAATTTAGTCAGATCATTCTGCAGTCATATTGGAATGCATTATTCACTGAGTTTCCCCTTCCTCCCATCATTCATCCAATTCATGAAGTGAGTAATTTGGGATTATACAGTATAGTGCTAAGCTTTGTCAACACATTTCAGAGAATATTGCATGTAAAATCATTGTATGTTATTTGCTCAGGTTTAATAAACACACCAGGAAATAAGGAAAGAAAAAAAGCTGATATAAGGTTTTCCTGCTACTTAGATACTAAACATGAAGGGCAACAGATGGAAAGAAAAGCCCTGCTTCATTACATGTACCAAAATGGAGTATTCTCCCCATCACAACAATATGTCAGCATTTAGCTAGGAGACAGGGTACATACAGTGTGATGTATGTATCGTTCTGTCTGTAGGTTTATTGAGAAAAGGAAGTTTCATGATGTCTGATCAACATTGGACTTCCTCCCATATTTAAATGGGTGTTTAGGATTAGCTGTGGCAGAACCCATGTTCTCTTGTGAACCTTGAAGAGATTCATAAAATTTTGCTTTGACATGTGTGGTGTTCTGTCCTTAGCACATAAAATAAACTTACAAGTTTCATGAGGAAAGATATGGCCAGATTTTAAATCCTCTGAGGTTTTGTAGTGGACTTTGGCTTAGGTCCTAAAATAAATAAGCATGAGGTAGGACTAGAGGAGCATCTGTTGCGTGCCGTGCAACACTGGGGCGGGAGGAGGTAGGCGGAGGACAGAGAGATCTTCCTGAAAGGCATCACCGCTGTTTTTCCTCTTTTGTGTGCTGCTGGGGGAGCAGTTTAACAAGCAAAACATGCAGGCAAACAGTGCACAGATGGTGCAACCTACTATTGAGGAAACATTTCAAAGGGTAACAAAATATGGTTGAAACCAGCTTACAGTTTACACACTGAATGCAAAACCGAACATGCTGTTTTCAGCAGGCTGTAGCTGTTTTCATTTGTTGATGCCAAGTGCTTTGGGGAGCCACAGCTCCAAAGCAGTTAGTGCAGCAGCAGGAATCTCTGTAATTGTACAGACTTGACTCAGCTGGGTAGGTAGGGTAGGACAACATTCTCACCTGCATATGGACTTTAGTGCGTGCAGGTGGATCCCTCAGGGATCCTTACAGTACATGTTCCTAAAGTTTGTTCTATTTCTCACCTTCTGTGTGCCACTAATAACTTCTACACACAGGAGATTTTGATAGATATACATAAATGGTAAGGAAGATCTCATAAAGCAAAAAAAAAAATGAATCCAGGAGAAGCTGTAGCTTCTCAGGAAATCAGACAATATTTCAGTGGAAAAAAAGGTTAGAAAAAATTATTACAGACCTCTGGTTAAATTATGAAGTCTTGATTCACTCTAAACACTGGATATGGACCAAGGAGAAGCAAGCACAGATCATTAAACACACATACAGAGCATCGGGAGCAGATAGGAGCAAAATCAGAATGGACAATACAGAACAAACTATAGCAAGCAAGAGAAACTGGAATTGGCAAGAAATAATTCCTTCACTGGATTAGTAGCAATAGAAGGCCCAAAGAAAAGTGTTAGTGCAAAGGAATAGCTATCACTAAATGGTGTAAGGAAAACTGAAGAGGTAAAGGATGGGGTTTTTTCACTGCTCATTATAAAGCTTACTTAAGACAAGTGGCAAATATTATTGGCAACAATGGATAACAGCTGAATCTAGGACATAAAAAGATCATGTTTGATGGTATTTTGGTATATTGCAGGTTTACAGCTTGTCTGGGCCTTCTGATCCTGATCACAGTATGGGCTGAAGCAGGCTGAGAAACATTAGCAGTTGTCTTTGAGAAATTGTGGAGGATGTATAAGGTATTCCTGTCTGGAAAGCAGCAATCTTAGTATGTACCTGTATAAAGGCAGGAAAAATGAAGTGCAGTCAATTTCCTTTCAAATCCTAAAAAAAATCTGAAACAAACAGAAGTGACTTGCAAGCACTTGGAAGATAACAAGGAGAATAGCAGCAAAGATGAATTTGCCAAGAAGATATCTTGTCAAATCAATCTAATTTTATTTTATGAAAGAGTAACAGGTGATGTACATGAAGAAGCAGCAATAATAATTTGTCTTGTTTTCACTGAGTCTTTTGACATTGCCTTGCACTGCATTCTTGTAAGCAAACTGAGGAGACATCAAAAATAAAATTACTGTTGGAAAGGAGTGTAGAGTGGCACATAATCAGGTAAAGTTATCACTTGTTCCTTGTCCAACTGCAAGCACAGTTCCCTTTACCCTGGTTTGTAAATGACATAAAGCAGATAATCAAATCAAGGCTATGCTTCTTAAATCCATAGATGACATCAAGCTTATAGGAACTGTAAGTATGTCAGAGTAAAGGACCAAAATTTAAGATCTTAATAAATTAAAGAGACAGTCTGAAAGAAACCAGAATACAGGCAGAAATACTCTGCTATTTCGTGATAGAATTTGCACTAAAAATAATTAACAACAACAAAAGTGCACTATTTCAAGTTGACCAGCGGCTGAAATCTTTGGGGAGAAACAGCTGCAATGATGAATGTATATCAGGTGAAATTAGAAGAATGGAAATATTGAAAGACATAGAAAGGAGAAATTATGAAAATTCTGAAATAATCCAGAAATGCTACCCACAAATAAACAGTAGCAGAAATATTAGCAGCCTGTTTTCAAAAGGAAATGAATGCTGAAATCCATCAAGCATAGGTTTAAGTGTCAGTAGTCCTGTTTTAAAGAAGAGTGATGGGTTAAATGACACTGTTAAGTCCTGCCACAATACTCCCATATTTTCTTTTTATTTTATAGTTTTATTTATTTAAATTATATATATTTGTTTATTTTTCTATATTACTATTGAATTTTATAGAATTATCTATAAAGTACATGGGAACTGATGAATCGCAATCTACCGTATTTTCATCTGGTGCTATATAAAAAGTGATTATTTTGACAATTTTCTAAACATTACCATGCCTATTTTATATTGACAGATTCTCACAGGGCAGAATGTCACTAATTGAATCTAATGAATATGGCTGGAGACTTATGGTAGACTGGAGGCAACAGATAAAACAACAGATACACATCAAGACTTCTGTGGATATTAACAGCAGGAATGTCCATCAACAGAAAATTGTATCATGGTTACAATTTGCATATGCAAATGCCAGGAGCTTTGGAGGATTGATATAATAACAGCAGGCATGCACTCTAGGAAAGCTTGATCTTATGGGCTTATGGACAACTTATGTGGCAGGAGAGGCAGAAAACTTAATGAGACAGAAAATGTGCAGTAACTTTGAATCCTCAGAAGGATATGACAGGAACTGTTGTATTAGTTTTATTCTGGATTCCTCGCTGATGGAGTTGTGTATGACTTGCATATTGATAAAATATTCATAATAATGTAATTAAGGGACTGTTGATATTTGATCCCTAAGACATATGTTACTGGAGCTGAGAGTAAATATACAGACTTTCATTTCTATTGATGATTACATTTTGGAGTGAAAAGATCTTGTTGTACCCAGTTCTATTACCAGAGTCCATGAGAATTTAGACTTCCACAGAGGCAGAAAATAGTTAATATTGGTTAATTTTTAGTTATCCCTCTCAATATTTCTGTGTATAGACTGACTTTTTAGCTTTATGGGCAAAAGTATCATTATGAAGGCATCATGACCAGAAGGGATCATTAAAATCATCTTGTGTTGAGTGCTTTGCCATTTACTGAATTGAGTTTCCTCTGCTGAGAGAGGAGAAAAGAGCTGGAAATGCCATGGCTATCTCTAAACCTAAATGAGAAAGGCACAAAGACTAAACTCTGCCCTGCATATCAGTGGTCGTGGACTGGTTCAGGTCCACACAGGTTTATGATAGTCCTTAATGGCTGATGGCTGGGTCTCTGCTGTTAAGGGGATGCTGCATACCCCTCAGCCATGGGCCTCCTCTGGGCCCCATATGCATGTCACAGTGTCCTCAAACACTAACTAACTACAATAAGAAGAGGTAAAAATGAACTTTTTTTTTCTTCTTTTAGCAGAATAATATTACATAAGGCTTGATGTAACTCTGAAATGCTGGGTTTCTAATTAAAAGATTCATGTTCATAGGAGTTTCTTTCTTCTGCTCTCTGTATTTGCCTTTTTCATCCACAGGAAAAAAAAAATAAAGGAAAATACATACACATAAGGTGTATTCCTCAATCCTAAAAGGAAAAAAATCCAATCTTTTCTATGTAACAAAACTTTTCATAACTACTTAAGAGGTTTGTTTGTTTGTTTATTTTAAGAAACACATCACTCAAGTACTCAGGTCCTCATTATCTTTATTGTGTGCAGTACAATACTGCACAGTTTAACTTTTCAGTCTTGGGACTGAATAGACAGTGGCTGTTAAGAGGTGGGAGCTTGTTCAAAAAATAAACAAGGCTATGCACCAGGCTATCCAATAACAAGAAATAACAACTGCACCATGAAATAGCCATAGAAAAAAAAATCAGTAGAAAGTGTAGTACCATGAAAAAACATTAACTTTCATAAGATTATTATACATGGAGGGCACTTCAGATTTACTGATGTGGTGGGTAGACTCTGGCTGGGTGCCAGGTGCTAACCAAGCCACCTTATCACTTCCCTCCTCAGCTGGATAGGAGAGAAAGAATATAACAAAAGGCTTATGTGTCAAGATAAGGACACGGAAAGATCACTTAGCAATTACTGTCACAGGCGAGACAGATTTTATTTGAGAAAAAAAAGAATTAATTTATTATCAATCAAATCAGAGTAGGATAATGAAAAATAAAAATAAATTTTAAAATATCTTCCCTCCAACCCCTCTGTTCTTCCTTTAAACCCAAGTTCTCTACCTCTTTCCCCCAAGGGCCACAGGGGGAGGGGCAATGGGGTTTGCAGTCAGTTCATCACGTGCTGTTTCTGCCACTCCTTCCTCCTCAGGTGCAGAACTACTCACACCCTCTCCCTGCTCCAGCATGGGATCCCTCCCACAGGAGACAGTCCTCCAAGAACTCCTCCAACATGAGTCCTTCCCAAAGGCTTCAGTTCTTCATGACACTGCTTCAGCATGGGTGTCCCACAGGGTGCAACTCCTGCCAGCAAACCTGCTCCAGTGTGGGTTCCTCTCTCTCCACACAGCCACAGTTCCTGCCAAGAGCATGCTCCAGTATGGGCTTCCCATGGGGTCACAGCCTCCTTTGGGCTTCCCATGGGGTCACAGCCTCCTTTGGGCTTCCATCTGCTTCAGCATGGGGTCCTCCATGGGCTACAGGTGTATATCTGCTCCACTGTGGACATCCAGATTCTTCAGGGGGACAGCCTGCCTCACCATGGTTGGCACAGGCTGCAGGGGAATCTCACATCCAGCGCCTGGAGCACCTCCTCCCCCTCCTTCTTCATGGACCTTGACGTCTGTG
This sequence comes from Eurystomus gularis, assembly GCA_013400335.1. Taxonomy (NCBI): domain Eukaryota; kingdom Metazoa; phylum Chordata; class Aves; order Coraciiformes; family Coraciidae; genus Eurystomus; species Eurystomus gularis. Next base: position 33,378 of record VZZY01014468.1, on the reverse strand, counting down.
GTGTGTTTCTGTAACATATTTTCAGTCCTTTCTTCTGGCTACAGTTGCACAGGAGCTTTTTTCTCCATCTTAATTACGTTATCACAGAGGAGCTTCCGCTGTTGCTGATGAGGTTGGCCTTGGGCAGTAGCGGGTCTGTCTTAGAGCCATCTGGAATTGGCTCCATCAGACAAAGGGGCAGCTTCTGGCATTTTCTCACAGAAGCCACCCCTGCAGTCTCCCCTGCTACCAAAACCTAGCCACACACCAAATACAACTGCATACAATGAAACAGGATGAGGTAGTGAAGAAGAGAGAGAATTTTCAGAGCAAAACGATGCTGTTCATAAAGATAGTTTTGCTAATAAAAACAGAAATAAAACAGACCAGTGTGAGTTGTCTGTTATAAAAGGTTATAAACAAGAGCAGGAGAAACAAATAAGCTTTTTGGAAGCCTAAAATATCAGAACAGAAACATAATAAAAATGTGTATTGATCGCAATTTAAAAGTATGAGAATGTGTTAAAGCAAGATTAAGCTAGTAAAGATATAATAATTTATACCTTTTATTTGAAAGAATTGCAATGTTGTTTAGTCAGAACTTTGGCAGGCAAACAAGAAATCCTGCTCCATCATCTGCTTCTATCCATCTCCTCTCTGCTCTTTTATACCGCAAATATAAATTCCTCAGGGCAGCGAGCATCTTTTTGTTCACATTTCTACAGTACAAAGGGTGCTTGTTCACCATTATTTCTTTGCATCAGTATCTTACAAATAAAATAGATATGGTAAAATAATCAAAGGCATTTCCAAAGCCACAGTAGGCCATGCTCAAAGCAATCCTGAGATGAATACTTACATCAACCTTTTATCTTAAAAGGGAAGAAAAAACATTATAAACTAAAACTGAGTCATTCTTAAGTGGCAGAATGGATTGTTCTGAAGGCCTGATTCCGATGTATACCTACTGTGAAGAATAAATACAACTCACAGAGCCTCCTAGGCACACCTGCAATGCAAGTAATAATGAAGAAAAATATTGTGAATGTAGCAAGTTCTCAGAATGTCAACTTAGTATTTGTCAGATAACACCCTGGGAGAAGAGCCATTGGATTTTGATACACTGCAATCCCATGTGAATTCTACTCCTGATTCTGGACAGGCCGAAATGATAATACTTTGTCCCTACGTACTTCTTCCCCATAAGTAGAGTTGGGATTTTGACAGTTCCTTAGTGGCTCACACTCAATATTAAATTGACATAACATGCCAAAACCACTTCCCGGGACAAAGCACATAATTCTCAGAGTTGACATTCTTAAGGTTTTTCCTTCTCTTTAACTCAAGGCTCGAGTGTGTTTTACAGGAGCTGTTGTGCACCTGTTATTTTTAAAGCACTGTGCTGAAGACAGAGGATACGGAGCAGCCAACCAAAAGGGTCAAAACAGATTCTGCAGCAGGGAATGTATTTTTCTCTCCATGCTTCAGACAGACTCCAGACATCAGATATCTGTAAGATTAACTCCAGACACTGGGGAGCTCCTAAGCCTGTGATTTGCATGTAGGAAAGATGCTGGAAATTTTGATAAGAGGTGGGGATTAAGCAGCATTTCAGGAATGTTTAATATGATAAAGAATAATCATGAGTTCAAAAGTGGGAAACTGCTTCAGAGGAAGACAGTTCTTTCAGACCATTTCTGAATAAGGAGACAAGGGTTAAACAGAGACATTATTTATTCAGATTTCTGTAAAAGGGTTGATATTTGAATAGATAAAAGATTCCGGACCCTTTCCCCTAAGCTAGTATTTTTGTACAAGAAACAATTGATAACATCACTCTTTAAAAATCTGAAGAGAGAGAAAACTGACATTTTTATAGGGCTATAAGGAGATTCACAGGGAAGATTTGGAAGGTAGTACATGCACACAGTCCAATGCAAGTTAGTCTTCTGGATTTTACATGTAGATATTTTCATGCAGTATTTTCTTAGGGAAGAAGATAACACGTAGTAGTGAAATCAGTAGCACCTCCACATGCCGTCCTTTCTGAAGGCCTAACTGAGCCTCCTATCTGTAATAATGGATGGCCATGGCCCTGCCACCTGTGTACACAGTACACCAGTGCTTTCCCGGGCCTTACCTTCCTGATTGGTGAAGGACCAACCCAACAGTGGAGTTAAAGAAGAGGGAAGCAGGAACAGATGCCTACTGACTGTTTTGCCTTTATCTTTAAGGCTGAAAGGTTATTTTTTTGCCTATGCTAGAGGGATGTCTTAAACCATCTGTAGTTTTGGTTCTGCTCTGCTCTGACTAGAACATCACTGGGCAATTCAGTACCAAGGCCAAGATAACAAGATCTGGAGAAATTCACGATATATTGGCTAAGATTTTGCAACACAGTAAGGCTGTCTGCCTAATGCAAACCCAGAGTTAGTGGTGAAGTGATCTCAGCCTCAGCACTCCTACCCTTGTATCATGACAGGTAGCAATCTGAAAAAGAAATTACTCTTTTCTAAATGGTTTTTGATTTTTTGCACATCAGGATAAAAAGAGAATGGAAAGTAGACTGGTGCAATGCTGCTACAGAGGGAGCAACTCTAGAAAGAGCTGGAGTGACTGAGTATATGGGACACACTGAAGAATGAAACAAATAATAAGACTTAGTATTTAAAGTGAATAAAACAGAAGAGAGATTATGAAGAAAACCAGCTTACTGTTACCTATGGATAATATGCTAAAAAACATCTGCAAAGATGGCAAGACATAGTAGAAGAGAGAGAAAAAAAAGAAAGGCTCATGTGTCAGCATTCTAGAGGCTCAAGTCATCAAACCACCTCTGGCTAGACAACAAGGCTGGTTCTAACAGATGACTCTACAGACACTGCTTAAGGAGTACTTCCATTGAAGCTAATCAGAGTGTTGACCAAAGAATCATGCAGCCCTGGGCCTTCAGAAGGCCTGTGCTGTGTGTCAAGGCTCAACCTTACCTGACCTATTTGCAGAATAGGAATCCCTCAAAATTTTCCTTTTACAAATTCTTGACTCTGTTTCATCATTGCCTCTCTCCAGTCAAAAATGTTCTATGCCAGATTTGCAAAGACATGCAGTGATAATGAGAATCTGTGAGGTTCACATGCTGTCACCTCAAGTGCCCAATAAAATGCAATAAAAGTGAGATAGTGAGAGTGCATACGAAGAGAGGTTGTGGCAGGTATTTGAGGGACTGCAAGGGATTAACATGAACCTGAAAAAAAAAAGTGTGTACAATAGATGCTCATGACTGAGCCCTGTGTTTGTCCCCGTAAGAAGATAATGTCATTTCTGCCTGACCTCCCATGTCTGTCCTTGTGGGGAGGTGGTTCAGGCAATCAGCACAACAGTTTATGCCTTGCCAGGTGAAAATGTGGCCTGAGAACTTGATTTGAACTAATGATTCCCCTGAGTTCACAGGTTCTTTTAATCATCATTAGGAAAGAACTTCTCTTCCAAAGTATTTTTTTTTTACAGCCTTAGGAGAGAGTTGTTTTGCTTACAAAACATTCAGGGAACATTCTCTGACAGTTTCAGAACAAAAGAAGCTTGGGAAAAAAATGTTAAAGTGTATCACCATCAATTTGAAAAACCAATACATTTTTTCCTGGTCTCCAGCTTGAGTGCATTTATCCCACTGAGGGATTACTTTTATTTTTCAGCTGTGACTCACTGAATGTATGACAGAGTCTTGTTTCAACAAATTTATTGAGGCTGAATAAGATGTTAAAAACAGACAGGCACCTGGAAATGCCAAAAGTGGGAAAAAGAGCAAATACAATTTCTTTCAAGGGGAGTCATGGCATAGTCCCTGATTCCCCCTGTGTATAAAACAAATATAATCGTTCTCCTGCTCTTTTACTTCCCCTCTCTTAAACCTTAATATGAGCTCAGAGGATAAAGTTTATTTATCAGTCTGGTAATAACATTAGTACCCCTGAAATGCATTTTTGAGAAAACTGGCAGAAGATGTCATTAGCCTTCTGATACACTGATTAAGCTATTAACTTTCCAGAGCCATACTCCCTAACCGTAACATTTGCATATGGATAAACTAATTACCGTGTGGGATGGTTTGTATCTAACAAGACAGGAAATTTACAGGCTTTAATTTCCTGGCATCAGTATCACTAGCTATTGTGATAAAACTTCTGGAAGAAATACAAGGAGTGCCTTTTGAAACAAAATTAGTGTAGATGGATGCAGATGAAGTTTTGATATGCTGTGCTAACCTGTGCGTATGTTTTGCCAGAAGATTCTTTATGTTAGATCCAGATATGCAAGAGATGAAACTGGGGATTCCGTGGTGGCCAAAAGTTCTGATACAACAAAGTCCTTAAGTACATGAGTAATCCAGGCTTCCTGCAGTAATGAGTATAAGCACGTATTTAACTCTTACTGTTTTTGGTAGGATTTAGCCACATCCTTAAAATTAAGCACATATTTATCTGCTTTGCTGAAGCACAGATACATTTAAAAAATTGGCCAAATCTCTTTACTCATGGGAACTGAGGGTGCTCAATATTTTAATATTTTATCTCTTAGTAAAACATCTGTCCTTTACCTGTTTTTGCATATGACTGCATTGCAACCTCCTATTTGTACAACTATTAGAAACAGGCATGTGATGAAGTGTGATCTTTGTAAAAGGCAACAAAACCCCTTAATGCAGTTGCAGTTATATTGACAAAAAACATCCCTTTTTTGCCCATGTAGCAAACTGTAGAATAAAGCAGCTAGCTTTCAAAGTTGTCAATATAGCTTTGTACATGTTAGAAGGGTTTTGTGGTCATCATGTGCCAAGGTCTTTATGATCAATAAAGTATATTTAAGTGGTGAATTATCTTCCATAGTTTCAGATTTTAAAATATTTTTGCAGAAAATGGAGCAGCTAAGCTAAGAGAGAAGAGAATATTCGAGGTTGTTAGATGAATACTCAGTCTGGAAAGCTCTTTGATACAACTAAGTGGTCAAGAAAAATTAAGGATGGTTTTGAATATCAACGTGGAGGGAGAAGATTGCATCCATTATGTGTTTACATGTCTAATACATATATTAGGTGTGTGAAGAAATATACATGTCCATAGCATTCACTTACAGTGTATTTTAGAGTCTGCGTGATCTGAGTGCTCAAAATCCCCTAGTGGGTCAAGATGTCAGCAGGTAAGCAGCATGAGGAGCAGAAACCAGAGCTTTCTAAGGTGCTTCTCAGTCTTGCACGATATATGGAATAAGTCTCTGGGATGTCCTGTGGGATGCCCCTGCCATAATAGACCCAGCATAATGGAAAGGAAGATGTTCTGGCCTTTTTTGGATCTGGTGAAAGATACTATCTGGGAATTAGCTTCAGGGCAAAGGGATTTATAGAAATAATGTGTTACTCTGGATATATTTTGTGCTGAAGGCATACTTTCCTGGTTGTGTTAAAATATGCATTGATAGACCTGATGAATATTATGAGTCAGCTAGATTCTACTGACATAGCCAGGAGCACTGTGTGAGATGCTAACACTTGTGCCATTGTCAGCATCAATGCCATAAGAGAGTTTCACAAAAAAGTCATGTGACATGGAAAAAAAATGGAATCAGAACCTTTGGATCTGTTACTAATTTTATTAGTTTTGTAGACAAGAATTCTTAATTAGTCTTTCTTCCTCTATTGGTATCACAGAGAAATTCTGAAAGGATCTGAATACAGAAGAAAGGAGTCCTAGGTTGGGTTGCATTATATACAAGAAATAAAGCCATGTTCCTAAAATACTGCTATTCTCGTTCCATCATCAGAGTTACTTTCTGTGAAAGTCTCTTTTTTTTTTGAGATCACCGCATCCTGTGGTCCCATATTAAGTAATGCTGCATCAAGGATGGACCAGAATAGAAAGGATGAAGTTTGGGATTATTTTGGATCTGATGAAAGATGTTATTCTGGAAATTGCCTTCACACAAAAAGGATTTCTAGAAATAAGGAACTATTCTCTATATGTGCTTTGTGTTGGAGGCATATTTTCCAGTCACCTTGTCTAATTATACTAAGTATTTTTTAATAGGCTTGAGAAATTCTTTCTGTCTGGGAGGTTTTGTTTCCTTGGTGCTGTATCACAGCCTCTAGCAGGAAAATCTGAAAACTCTACCAAGTGCTGAGCACTCTTCTTTCTAGCTTAGGTTAGGGCCCTGATTCTGTTTTCATCAGTGATACCTTCATGGAGGGGAGATGGACAGTGGCTTTGATAGAGTTGTTTGAAATTTCCTCATGTCAGTGGAAAAAGAATAAGGACTTGGTGTTACCTCTGTACCCTGAGGAAGGCTGGTCTCCAGATGGCTGTGCAGATGGTACATTACACCTGCTACTAGCATCCTGTCCACATAGCTGCCTTATGGGCTTTCTGGAAGGTGCTGACAGACAGCATATCTGGGTATGCTGCAATGTGTGGTTTCGTTTCAAAGGCTGAAAACATGGAGACAAACTGTTTCAGGGGTGTGAGCTTTGACAGCACTCTGAATGAGTACTCATTTTTCCTGTTGGTGCAGTCTTCACTGTAGTCATGAAGATGTCCTTGATAGTGTTCCTGTGGGCAAGTGCAGATATCTCCAGAGGGCCTGTCTCAGCTCAGCACATACGGATTGTATACATCAGTTTATAGTTTGGCCTCTTTTTCCTAGTCAAAAGTCATTTGATACAAGTGTCTCCAAGTTGGTACCCTTAGTAGTCATGCTTTTTTGTATTAATTTGTGAATGCATGCTCCCATAATGACCTGGACATTGATGGTGATTTTTGTCATTAATGATCTGGATTTGAATTTAATTAGGAGAAGAAAATTTTACAATGTCAATGCAGTGCATTCAAAAGCTTTGTTTAAGAAAGGCAATAAAGGTGTTTAAGTAATACAGTCACCCAGACTGAAAAAAAAAAAGTGGTTTTGGAAGCCCTTCTTATATTTGCTGTCGTTTTTATTGTTATTTTGTTGGATTTTTTTTTTTCAGAGAGGTGCTTTTTCATCATAATAATAAGAATAATAAAAGAGCGATTGGAATTGTTTTTCTGGCAATCAAAAGGTAGTTATAACAATATGATTCAGACAGCTGCATCATATTCAAATGTCATTTAGGCAAGACTATTAAGTCGGTTTTTATAATAGCTCAAGGGGGTAGATTATTGTGGAGTAATTCAATCAGTAAGAACAGGGCTCTTAACTTTTGTAAGAGCAAATCTCTAATATTGATCTCCAGAGCAAGAGGCAAACAACAAAAAGACAGAACAATCATCATACTGTATGGAATATTTCCCAGGCTGCCTCATGGATCTTTGAAGGTACAACGTGAGTATTTTTATTTAAAGGAATAGCTCATACTGAGTCAGACCTATAGCTGAAATCAATAGAAATCTTCTCCATGTAGATCTTTAATGAGTAGTGCATGTGGTCCATGTCAAAGAGTGCTGCAGAGGTTTGGCAGTCAGGGCATATGAATTCTGGTTCTGCTTAGATTTCTGATTCCTTGGACAGAACTCCATAGGTCATGCATGATTTTCTGATCTGTGAGAGTTGATCAGAGTTGTGAGTCCAAGGGCGTGAGCACCTTCCAGAGTCCTGCAGTACATTCTGTCTCCATTTACCATGCTGACTTCAGGTGCTTGGGTGAATAATTCTCTATACACTGAGGATGACCACTGTTGTCCCATGGCATGACTAAAAGGGGCCAGATTTGGTTGCTTAAATACAGGCCCCAGTGTAATTTCTGAGACATCCCAGGCAGCTGCATGTGAATGTCACATGAAGCCTGAGGAAGACCATGTTCTTCTGGAGCAACAGGTAGAGACCAGGCAATAACTTGTTGCAGTATGTCAAACAACCTGAAACACTTAGGTTAGAAAAGGAGGCTCAGGGAAGACTTTATTGCTCTCTACAACAATCTGAAAGGTGGTTATAGAGAGTTAGGTGTCAGTCAGTTCTCCCAAGTAACAAGTGATAGGAAAAGAGGAAATGGCCTCAACTTGCGCCAGTGGAGGTTTAGTTGGATATTAGGAAAAGTTTCTTCACTGAAAGGGTTATCAAGCACTGGAACAGGCTACTCAGGGAAGTGGCTGAATCACCATTTATGGACATGTTTAGAAGTTGTGTAGATATGGTGCTTAGTGACAAGTTTTAGCAATGGATTTGGTAGAGCCAGGTTAATGGTTGGACACGATGATCTTAAAGGTGTTTTCCAACCTAAACAATTCTATGATTCTATGAGTCTGAGTCTTAAATAGCTGACAGAATGGCATTAGTATCTCCTAAATTTAGTTGGCTGAATGTTAATTATGTAGCCTGAATTGGTAGTCCAAATTTCTGAAGAAGAGAGAAATGCCTTACACTATGATTCACTCCACTTCTTTCAGCTCTATTGTAGGACAAGATGAATCTCCTTCTGGAGTAGACTGTGTCTCTAGAAAAGCAATGACAGTCAGCATTATTTTGATATCAGGAGAATTGTGGCTGAAATCGCTTGCCCACACACCTACTGACATTTGAGAAGCATAAATATATCCTTCTTTGCCTTCAACAACCAGTCTAGTAGGGGACAGATCTCTTCTAGCTCCTGTTAACGTTTCTTTGATACCCTAAGACACTTCATATGTTACTAGATGACTATGCATGGACAACTATATCTACGTCCTGATGTTTGGGAGATATATCCCACTTCTGTTTTCTGATTTAAAGCACTTACCATAAAAACCTCATTTTTGGAGGACTAGCACAAGATATCAAGGGGGAAAACAGAAAGTAGACTTGAAAGGCATAATATTTTCTTTAGGTTCAAGTGCTTAAATCACTGCATGTCTGGTGAAAACTGAGAGGATTGTTTATGGTGACAAACCTGAAAACGTGTATAATTTACACAGTTTATCATTCCCAGAGGAAGTTTCCCTGTTCATCTGGAATTGCTTTCTATGGCAAGAAATACTTTAATAAGCTATTTTGTCATTCTAAATTGTTATCACTACACTGGTAGCGGAAACTAATTAATTAATTGGGATCATTAAAGTTGCACTTAGTCTATAAATGAACTTTTTAATGAGTGCAGGAATGTGTTATTGATTCAGGGACTGAATTTTCTACTGGACAACTGGGTTGAAGAGAGCAGAGAGAACAAACAGTGGGAAGGAGAGGATGGCAACATTAACATCCCTTTTATAGGTTCAGTGAGATTTCTCTGTGAAAGCATCGGTGACAGTTATGAGCTCTGTTTCAGAACTGATGTTTGGATTTGTTTGTTTGTTTGTTTTCAGTTAAAAAGACTGCAGCAAAGCTAGGCCTCCATGTGTTTTGCATTCCCACCTAGTCTTAGTTAAGCATTTTAACAGGATTGGTAATTAACAGAGCTGAGTGACATGTCAGTCTTCAGCTTTACGTATTAACCTAGCAGGCTTTTTCTGTTGAACTTTGCTCTCCCTGCCCTGACTTGCTCTAACCATATGTTTTATGATGAGAAGTAATAGCACTGGGACACTGACACACAATTACTGCAGATGGCTTGAGACTTTACTGATGTCCCTGTCCATTCCATCTATGTGCCAGGAATTTCTCTGTGAACACATGCTGGTGCTTTAGTCACTATTGATAATCCCATCATTTTAGCTCGAATTATTGAACTTCTAGTGAAAGACAGGAATAAAGTAATAGTCAGTTGTAGCTTCAAGAAAGGAAAAAAGGATGATCCAAGGAACTATGGGCTGGTCAAAATCACCTAGATCCCCGGGGAGGTAAGGGAGCAAGTAATCCTGGAAACAGTTTAGAATCATAGAGTCATTTTGGTTGGAAGATACCTTCAAGATCATCAAGTCTAATCATTAAACCAGTACTGTCAGGTCACCGCTAAACCAAGTCCCTCAGCACCTCACCTACATGTCTTTTAAATACCTCCAGGGATGATGACTTCTCCACTTCCCTGGGAAGCTTGTTCTAGTGCTTGACAAACCTGTTTGGGAATAATTTTTTCCTAATATCCAATCTAAATGTCCCCTGGCACAACTCCAGGCTTTTTCCTCTTGTCTTATTGCTTGCTACTTGGGACAAGAAACCAACACCCACCTTTCTACAACCTCCTTCCTGGTAGTTGTAGAGAGCAGTAAGGTCTGCCCTGAGCCTCCTGTCCTCATAAGTCTTGTGCTCTAGACCCTTCATCAGCTTTGTTGCCCTTGTCTGGACCTGCTTCAGCATCTTGATGTCTTTCTTGTAATGAGGAAATGAAACCGAATATAGTATTTGAGGTGTGGCATCATCAGTGGTGAGTACAGAGGGGTAATCACTTCTTTAGTCCTGCTGGCCACACTATTTCTGATACAAGCCATGATGTTGTTGACCTTCTTGGCCACCTGGGTACACTTTAGAATTAGAATAGAATAGAATCATTTTAGTTGTGAGGACCTACAACAATCATCTAGTCCAATTGCCTGACCACTTCAGGGCTGACCAAAAGTTAAAGCGTATTATTAAAGGCATTCTCCAAATGCCTTTTAAACATTAACAGACTTGGGCCATCAACCACATAGGAAGCCTGCTCCAGGGTTTGACGACCCTCTCAGCAAAGAAATTCTCCCTAATGTCAAGTCTGGACCTTACCTGACAGAGCTTTAAACCATTCCCCTGTGACCTGTGATTGGATCCCAGGGAGAAGAGTTCAAGCATCTCCCTCTACTCTCCTCCTCCTCTTAGGAAACTGTAGAGCTTTCCAAACACATAGAGGACAATGAGGTGATTTGGACTAGTGAGCATATATTTATGAAATCATTCCTGAGCAACCCGACAGCCTTCTGTGATGAGAAATCTAGCTGGGTAGATGAGGAGAGAGCAGCTGATATTCTTTATCTTGACTTTAGCAAGGCTTTCAACACTTTTTCCCACTAGAACTTCATTTACAAGCTGATAAAGAACACAGTAAATAGTAGGCAGTGACCTGGACTGAAAAGTGTCCAATCTACTGGGTTTAAAGCTTTATGATCAGTGGCACAAAGTCCACCTGGAGGCCAGTCACTAGTTCTGTACCCCAGAGCTAGATACTGATGCCAATACTGTTTAACATCTTCATTAATGACCTAGATGATTGGACAGCATGCACTCAGCAGGCTTGCAAATGGTGCAAAACTGGGAGGAATGGACAATACACCAAATGGTTGCACCACCTTTGAGAGGACCTGGACAGGCTGGAGAATTCTTCCAGAAAGAATATCAAGAAATTCAACAATAGGAAATGCTAGAGTCTGGCACCTGGAGAGGAATAATGTCAAGCACCCACAGGCTGACAGTGACCAACTAGAAAGCAGCTTCGCTGTGGAGGACCTGTGTTTTCTGGTGTACAAGTTTACAACGAATAAGCAATGTGTCATCATGGCTAAGAAAGTCCACAGACTCCTGGGCTGCATTAGGCAGCGTGTTGGCAGAATGTCTAATGGGATGAGAAATCCTTCAGATTGTCTGTTAGATACCTCAGATTCACTTTGATCAAACAGTGCTAGCTATTGTAACCAATTCCATGTATTTTGTGATTTCATAATTTCATTAATCTCTACCAATCAGCTGAGTTCTGAAGTCAGTGTGCAACTCTGAGGACACAGGTGTTTATAAGAACCAAAGATAACCAGGCTCTCCTACTCACACAACTTTTTCAGTGATGTAAATTTTTATTAGTAACAAATTTGCTCTTAATTATTGTATAGGAGAAAATTAAGGTCCTATTATGACATGTAGTATCAGTATACACATGACTAAATGAAGCTCTAGGTACTGATTTGCATTTATATTTCAATAATTTTTAAAAATGCTATAAACAGCTTTTTTTTCCAATGGTTAATTCAAATAGAACCTCTTAATGAGATCTGACTTACTATTACAGATATTTTCCTCTGTCTCTTGTGTTGAGTTTCTGTGTTTATAGTATTTAGTTTGCTTAAATAACAAATGTTAAGCAAATATCATAGGATATTCTCAATAACTGAGTTTTTTATTCAGGAATTTTCCCATCAGAAATCATAGAATCATAGAACAGTTTGGGATGCAAGGGACCTTTAAAGGTCATCTGACTTTAAGTTTAAACTTTGAAGAACAAAAATATAACACACAACCCACAAACCAGTTTTAATTCTTAATACTCAACAACAAAATTAATAATTACCTGAAAATTTATATTTCTACTGGAACATGCTTAAGATGCCAAGAAGAGGGCCTATTTTGAAATAAGACTCAGCACACTTAACTGTTTAAATGGAACAGTCAATCTGTGAGCTAGACCTCTACATTCCCACTACAGTCAGTGGAGAACTAAGGCTCAGATCACTAACCCACAAATAGAGCCATTTGAAAACTCATAGTAAATTATTAGTTTAATGATACAGCATATTAAGCATTAAGTTTTCTCCTAAGTAGAATGGATATTAAAACTAAGGTTAATTGTTTTGCTTGTGTAAGTGTTACAGTGTGAATGCTTTGAGTAGTATGTGCAGAGATTTCAGGACAGTTCATGGTAGAGTTAACTAGTAGTTGTCATGGTAGATGGTAGTGTTGGGTTAACAGTTGGACTTGATGATCTTAGAGGTCTGTTCCAACCTTAATGATTCTATGATTCTGTGATTGTTTCTATCAATAAAGACTATTGAATGGGTAAAAAGGGAAAGACGACCATAGTAATCTTTGCATGAAATAGGTGCTTTCTTTTTCCTATTGAACACAGCTTTCAGACTGGAAACAAAACAAAACAAAACAAAAAGCTAAAACTCTCATACTGGAAGGGGAGAACAATCTCCCTTTAAAATCTTACATGCTGAGATGCATTTTTTTGAAGCACATCCAAATAGGCTGCAGTCTGATGCCTAAGAAAAGTTGTTTCAAAGGGGAGCACCTGTGCAAATTACATATTGAATTGATAAAGACAGCTGTGATACTGCTAATTTTCAGGGTATGTTTCTGCTGCCAAACCAGAGGTGTGAGTCCCCCATAAAAAATTCAGGAAGCTCCATAAATAGCACTCCCAGCATGAAGGTGCTGTTGACAGAACAGGAGCTGGAATGACAGCCATGCAAAGTGCACTGAGAATACCCCAGAGGTTTTACAGGGAAATGAAACTGTAGGTTTGCTGCTGAGGTGATTGGGAAAACCGACTGGCTTCAAGCTGCATAGATGTGTTTGATGAATTGATTAAACTGTGAGGATTTGGGTTGGTGGGGAAAACTCACTCCAAATGCTCTGAAAACGATAGATACTTGCATCTCTGCCCAGGAGCCTGCTGTCACACAGTCCTGTGGGTTTGCAGCTGCCTTTATATGTGCTGAATACAATGATCCAAGACAGATTTATTTGCACCTTTGGAAATGAAACCTTAAGAGCACTTAGGCACCATGTTTTAAACATTTCAGCAGCTGATGGAAAGTACAAGTTTCTTCTGACCCGTAGCCTTTTTCCTGTCATCTCCTCTAAGGAAAGAAATCTGCTGCTTTTGGGAACGTCTCCCAAAAAAGAGGTCTTAGTATGACTTGACAGTGTGATACCTTTCTAATCTGATGTTTTATACCTGGGATATGTTTTGTGAATCACAGTCAGTTAAAAAGCAGGATGTCTTTTGCACTTAATCTTGACAAATCAACATCAGCTGCAAAGTAGAGATTACATAGCTTGAGTGAGGATATTCTAGAGGGTTTTTTAGCTGAGGTCTATTTTAGATGGTAGTTTAGACAAGCATCTGTCAATCTGGAAACAGGCTCATGTGTACCACTGCAATGAGCCTAAATGGTTAGTACCGCACAACCTGAACACAATACTGATGTGTAGCAGGAGTAAAATCTATGCTAAGAAGAAGGTTGAGGTAAATAACGGTGAATAATGGAAGATTATCTGAAAGAGCATGGATTAGCAGATAAAGCAGTGATGAATGGAATAAAAATGCTTGTAAACTAATTTACATAGCACAGCTGCTGCAAACAGCACCTGTTCAAAGGGGGTGTAAGACACTAATTAACTTACTAGGTGCATAACTTTCCTCTGCTGACTGTTCTGTATACTCTGAACAAGTGCCTATAGGATATGAAGTAAATTGTGAGTCCTGTGCGTACATATGAATGTTTACTTTGATTATGAAAGGTATAAAAACAATTTCCACTCAGTTCCATAAAAGAAGATAAATAATGGGACAGACCTAGAGGGAGATGTTAGATAATATTGACATTCTTTAGATCCTGGCAGAAAAAAAACAACAGTAGGAGGCAGATACTAGACTCTTCCACAGGGCATTATAGAGAAGAAGCCTATGCATTATCCAGTGAGGCTACTTCTTCATAACCAAACCCAACAGTATTCCCTAATATTGTGTGCACCCTAGGTATGCACCTACCATAATGGTGATACAGAATTTCCTTTTCTGTTTCTCTTCTCCTCTTTGATTTCTTGGTTTCTATTAAAAGAGAATTTATGGAAGCAGAGGAAGACTGATAGGAAAAACATACTGCAACAGAACTAGATATTCAGAACATTCCCTGGCACATGGGTATGGATGTGCTCTGAAGTGTCCTCCTGGAAGAGCTTCTCTCTTTCTGTTCACTAGAGAGAAAGCCTGGCTTCTCAATTTATCTACTAGAAGATGGAAACCGAAAGTTAGGCTGTGTGACTATCTCCAGAAGCACACAGTTTTGCTTTGTGAGTGGTACAGTCCCAAGGAAGACAACGAAACTACAGCAGTTAAGGAAATTGGAGGAGACCTAAATATTACCCCTGTAAGAATGCACAAGATTTTTTGGAGATCAAGTTGGATACATTATAGTGCTAACAAAAAGTGAAGGTGTAATTCTTTTTTTTTTTTTTTTTTTAAAAGGCATTTCTGCTATTAAATACACCTCAGTTTTTGGAAAAATAAACACAAAAATCTTGCAAAATCATTTTTCAACTTTTACTTCTGAGAGTAAAAATACATATTATTGGTGCTAATTATCTCAGCTTCCTGTGGTTTTGATTCCTTTTCTGGTGTGCTCAAAAGCTATAGTGGTGGAGCTGATATGGCCAAGTTGAGTATTGACACACTGCTTGACAGCCCTGCTAACAAACGCTGTTATTCTACATTACCTGGGCAAAATATGTCAGTAGGTGATTGCAGATGGCTTTTCCAAACAAATACATGAAGTTTACAAGCAGTTCTTCAGCCTTCTATAGCTGTGCTTTATTTGAAAATATTTCTCTCTGTTAAATTTTTAGTAGGAGTTTTCTTCATATTACCTTTGCACACAGGTTTCCAGCCTCTGCTTTGAAGAGCTGGGGGAAGTATACTCATCTCACCTGATCCTGTTCCAGTACAGAGCCTGAAGGGTCTTGGAAATAGATTTTTATGTTCAAATTTTTTGAAAATTTTTGCAATTGCTGTAACACTGACATTTCCAACTTCTAAAGGTTGGAAGGGACCATTAAAATATTAAGTCTGATCTTGCAGCTTTTTGCCAGCTTCAACTTATTTATTAAACTAGTTAGACTTTCTCTAACTTCTCCTGTGAAGACCCTAACTCTTCATTAGTCTTAAGAGCATTTAGGGAATCACATCAACCAGTGTTAGCACCAGCCATTTGCTTCCAGAAAAAGTACTGTCAAATTTCTGAATGTACTTTCTAACAAACGTTAAGAACCATGTATGGCTCATAAAGGTCTCCACTGAAGTTCAGGATAGATACTGTCTACAGAGAAAAAATGTAGAAGACTAGAGTTTTTCAACCTTACAGTATCATTTACTGTCCTTTTTGAATCTTCTACCTTCATACTGGCCGTGTATAACTCAGATAGATGTTCACATTGAAAAGCCGGGGAGTTGTTGCCTAGATCTTAGAATATCCTTATGTAAAAACAGTAGCATGAGGTATAGACATGATGAAATTACTGTCACTTAAAAAACACCTGTGAATAATTTAAAACTGTGCTAGTGCTTAGGACACTCGTCTTCATTTTGGCGAATGCAAGATAATTCAACTTTCAGTGAAAAAGCACCATGTAACATTCATCATGGCTGAAGAGCTAGCATGGAGGCAGTCAGTGCAGCTGAGAAGAATCACATCAGCTTCTCAGGAAGCTGTAAGATTGTGCACGGTTTGCAGAGGAGATGTAAATGGGTCAGTGCAGTTTGGCATTACACTAGAAATCTCTGAGATAAATTACTTCTGAGAGGGAAAGATCTTGAAAGGTGCATGGGATAATGATGAAGGAACCTAGGTAGCGTGTTTTTTCCCTTAATGCCATTAGGTGAGCATCACAACCTTCTTCTTTGCCTGCATGATTGCAGGCCACTCAAGTCAACTCACCTCCGGAGATCTGAACACTCTAAGATCCCATTTTCTTCAAACTCCTATCTGTCTTCTCCTTCCTGAGTAGTTTTAATAAACCTGTTTTGTGAAAATCAAGAGACTACTTCTTAACCTGTTGCCTGCACTTCTATTCTACACTGAGGGAAGGGTTGTAACCTTGCTGCCCACAGCTGTGCTAACATACCCTTGATCAGTCATCTTCTCACTGGATCAGCTCAAAGCTTCCAACACATCTTGGCTTTTAATTAAATTAAAATGGGAGGAAAAAGTTCTCCTTTCGTGCATGTGCTCTGAAGGGAACAATATCTTGCAAGTAAAGTGCACACAATGATCCTGTCTATTTACAAGACTGAGAATTAGATGAAAATAGAAAAAAGGAAACTTTGTTCCGATCAGAACGACAGTTTGATATGAAACAAAAAGGGTGGCTTTCTAAAACATTTCAAAAGATGGGCTTTTCTGAAGATATGTTTGTAATAGAAATTCTCAGCCTACATCCAGGGCTTCGTACAAACCAAGGAAGAAAACTGGTACGTGTTGTAGGACCTGAATCAAAATCTCAGATCCAGAGAGTAATGAAATTTGAACATGTTTTGCAGTTTCCTGTGTAAAGATTAAAAAAAAAAAATAAAAAGGCAGGAAGATCAACATATTGCCTTTAAAAGTGGGATTCTGCTGCACACTCAGTCACATTCCTCCAAAGGGATGACTAGTTTTCTTTTTCTCACAGTCACCCATGGACATAAAAATCAGACTTAAATGAGCCACACAGAAGTCTTTTCATACTTATTTTTCCTGTCCTTCAAAAACTGAGTTCTCAGTGTCTGGCACAGCATTCAAAGGGATGTTTTGTACTCCAGCAGTGAAGATACAGGTTAGAAATGCACCTTGAGAAATAAATATGCCCTAATTACTTTTTCTGTGTTTCATTCATAACAAAGCTATCTAATACAATACCTGATGTTTGCCCAGTATTTTCTTAGTAATGGTACAGCCCAGATAAGTTTCGCAGAAACAACAGCAGCCACCACATTATTGGTGATTAAAACCAATCTAGGGTGTCACAATTTAGTAACATTTTCCCATAGTGAATATAACTCCTACATCAGAATAAATGAAAAAATGATGTGATGCTAAATTCTGCTGCATAGCAAAACACAATTTGACATAGACAGCCATAAAATCTTAATTTAAGAACTGCAATTGATTAGCACCAGTACTACTCATCATTCATCAGCCAAGACTGGTTGGAAAGCTGAAAGCTGTCACCTAAAGCAGGAAGAGATAACAAACTGACAGACGGTATATTTTGAATAGATAGAAAATTGGCCCAGATATTTCTTTCTTTTTCTCAGTAAAACAAGTGAAAAACAAGATCAACAATGAAAGTTGTGTGGGACTTACATTACCACAAACAGGAGTAGAGTATCACTCTGGCGCCAAGTCTGTAGTCCTGACAATGCTCACGAGTGCCTATTGAAAGCTATTGCTATCTAACATATGTTGCTATAAGTGCTAATTAAATCTCAGGGCTGTGTTCTATTATTAAAACAAGAGTCCTTAGTAGCTACTAAACAGTGCTGCTTCCCCACAGGAGCAGAGCTATCAACTGCCTGGGTTTCCCTGATATGTCTTCCTTTTCTGTCCTTGGAGCACCATCTAAACAGATTTTTTAAAAAATCCAGCCCATGTCTGGGTTTTGGGAATTTCCAGCAGAAGCTTTGCAAGGGGCAGGCTTGGCAGGCTGCAGGGAGCAATGGCAGGGCAGTAGTGAATGTGAGTAGGCAGTGGGAGGAGGGAGAAGGGGGAGATGTGCATGCAGTGCTAGATCTGAAGAGTTGGCAGCCGCTGCACTTGGCCTGGGTCCACAGAGTCACAGATGGGAGCAAGGCTGGGGCTGAGAGGGAGCAGAGCTTGGGGCAGAGCACTTGGTGTTTTGGTATAGGAAGGGATTTAGGTCAGAGTGGTGAAAACAGGGGGATGTAGGGGTGTTAGGGTTATGTTACTGAGGGTTGGACGTGTGAAGTACTGGTGTTTCTAGTGGAGATCTTAGGAGAAACAAGCACATGGGTTTTGGGTTGGATTTAGAAAGTGTGGAAAGCTCTGGGGCGAGAAACTTGTAACCTAGGCATTTTGGGGTACGAGGGAGAGGCTGTGGGTAGGAGTGATACTCCATAGGTGTACAGCAGTGTGATATGGAAGCATTTGCTTGGGCACAGTGATTTTCATCTGGACATGATTCAGCATTTCCTTTTCAGGAGGAAGCACTGGTAAACAATGCACTCATCATGTCCCCTACTTCTTTTAGATCCTCTTCTCTGTTTTTCACTTGTTTGAAAATGTGGTTGCATTAATTGGGATACATAGTAAGATATGACTGTACTTCTTTCCAAGAGAGGGAAGGCTTTGCTGTGTATGGGACGAATAGGAGAGAAAACAGACGTTAGACAATGAAACGGCCCCCACTCCAACCACCTTTCAGTAATCAGTGTTCATATTGTTCGCTTTTAACCATGCTCATAGTCCTAATGCAAGGACTACAATGCTGGCACAAAGTAATCTTTTGCACAACCGCATAAGGGTGCATATAACCTGTCCTAAATGAGCGAGATGTATACATAGCAACTTCCATGCTCTGCTACTCATCACATTACTTATCCCCACTAAAACCAGAAGGAGTCTTAAGCACCTAAGTTTCTACCCTAGATGTTTAAATTTAGATGGGATCAGTGCTACAGATGTCCGCTTCTTTCTGCATGTAGATGCTTTCTACATCTACAGCATCTTTTGCACATGGTCAAATGCAATTCACTTGCTTGCCCAAAGCTGGTGGACTGAAGTAACCTAACACTGTTGGAAGTAAGTTAGGTTAAAACCCAACCTCTCTGCTAGTAAAGTAGAAAGAAAGCTTTCTGTTCTTTACAGACAACAGAACAATATCAAAGTGTGCTATTAACTTTTTGAAGAAGTCTATGCCTCCTAGAACAATGTTCCCACCTTGTCCTCTGCCAGACAAGTATCTCCCACTGGTTGCATTGCCCTGAAAGGAAGGACATAAGGAAGCTTTGGGTTTTCTTTCCATGTTCATTTATACATTGCAGCTGACAGGATGCCATTAGCTGCAACACTTGTTGGGTTTTTTTTTCCAGTGAAGCAGCTAAACAGTTCTAGAGGAAATAGACTGTAAATATACACACAGTTGAAAAAGAAATTCAGTAAGACAAATGCTTTAGAAGATGCAGTACAGTACTCTAATCTGTGTACACACAAGCACGTGTAGATGGGTACAGAAACATACAACAATTCCTGTTCTCTATGTACAAATTCTGGTTTCCAATTTTAATAAAAAACTAAAACCTTTCATAGTGAGTCCCACATAGACAAAAAAGGTGACGTAATCCTGGAATGGTAGGAGTCACTATGATGTCACAGGCAGAAGATTGAAAAGGTCTGTGTGTGAGCCAGCTTGCTGTTATCCCAGTCAGCCATACTGCAGAATTTCTTTTACAGGCTAATTGTACTGTACCTCAAAAGCATGTTGGTTTTTAGCTCCTCTGACAAAAATGTTCCAGAGCCTCACTCCTTCTGTTAGCAGAAAAGATCATCTACTTCTCAACCTGAATATATGGCTGGCTAGTTCATGCCCATTCGCTTTGCCTTGTGCCAAACTCAGAACAAATTTATTAAGTGATTTTAACCTTCTGCTCCTCCTCTTTTTCTAGCTGCAGTATTCTTGGCCATTTAAAAATCAATAGTTACCTTCCCTCCTCCACACCACAATTATGAGAATGCTACATAATTTGCAATACAAATTGAGAGATATATTTTTTTTTTAGGTACATTACAGCATTTTGTCCTTTATTTCTCGTCTGAGTTAATAAGATATGTTCAGGGTATGCTTTCAAGGTTTTCTTACAAACTTAAAAGAAAGAGGAAGACAGTTGGATTCCCTGCATTCACGTGACTCCTGATGGACTCTTCCTGGAATTGCTCATTAAAGAAGTGTGATGTTTGATTATTTGCACAGATTCCATAGGAATAGTAATGTTAGACTGAGTTGAGCTGAGTGACACAAAGGGCAAAGCTGGTGAAATCTGGAGGAATTTACTGTAGCAGATTCATTTTACACTCATACTTTCTCTTAAAAAATTGGTTGTTTTCAGTAAGAATTTGATTGTTTTCATGTAGCAGCAGATAATTTTAATGGCAGGATAGATATAGCCAAGATAAAACTTCTAGTTCTGTAGAGATACTATTTTTTTCTTTTTTTTCTTTTGTGATTTAGGTTTCACTCAAGTGTCCTGATACCATGTCCAATAGCATTCTCAAAACTAAAAGGCAACTGAAAGGTAAACCTAGCTTTTACTTTTCAGGTCTACAAGTAGGTCCCAACTTTTAGGTTTTCATATTTTGTATCCAGGTCATCTTTGCTCTGACTTCAACAATAGTTTCTTTGAAATCTCATCTTAGATCCACTAGAAGTTCCTCAAATCTGAGCATTTCTGTTCCATTGCACTCATGTTTTTTTGGTGACACTTGTTTTGGTAGGAAATTTCCACCGACTGAATAGAAATTATTATTTTTATTATCATCATTATTATTATTATTATTTCACTTTTATGAAGCAGTCTGTAAGATTGTGGTAACTCCTTAAAGTCAAAGAGCTTGACAGGAAGACAAATGCTGAAGACAGGATGAAAGAATTGTGATGAATGCCTTATGTACAATAGTTTTTTTCATTACCCCAAATCTCTGCAGCCATAAAACAGTTCTGTCTTAAGAAAGCTACATGGCAACAATGAAGAAAAAAGCCAATGTTTCTTCTGCCCCCTGGCCCTACATAAAAGTTGAAAAGGATTAGAGTGAAGAAAAAAAGGCACCTACTTTCTTTCTATCCTTATATTCCAGTCAAAATATACATATACATGCACTCATATATAGAGAGAAATCCTGATTTCCTGGATGATATCCTTCTTAGGCTTGAAGAATTAGCCTCACAAAATATTTAAGCTACAGGAAGGATAAGATAATCACTGCATGAACAGAGCAGCCCATAGGAAGCAAGACTGAAATAATAGCCTGCATGTTACAGCTTTGAGCAACTATGTACAAAACCAGCCCACTGCCCTGGAGAAAATCCATGCTGGCCTGGAACCAAGCATATAAAGCTGAGGTTACATCCAATACACCTTGGTTTGATGTGTTGCACTGTATGATATATTTTTTTCTCTCCTCTCCTCAGCATATTTAAAGGGTTTCTATAATACCTATTTTATTGTCTCCACAGCGTGAATTAATGATGGGCCAAGACTAGTGTCTGTACCATGTTTTTAGGCCCTCAGGGACAACTACAAATGTGCAGCAAATATGATGTAAGATGCTTTGGACTAAATAAGCACTTACTATGAGGTCACGTGGGCATGTGCAATGGGGTTCAGTCTCCTTGGACATGTACTGTAGAGTTCTTTCCAGAAGCATTCATGGGAGGGTTAAGGGCTGCCAGGAGTTCTTTGTTGCCTTTCCTTGTGGCACAGACTTTAAGGAGTCAGAAATATCTCTAGACAGAAGTTACCACTCTCAAAATGCACATTACACAAACTGATAAAAGGGAGAGTTTCAATCTCATTATCTAGTTTCTACATCTCTTTAACATGTCGAAGGCATGCAGTGGCCAACAAGATTACAGAGAAGAGCAAGACGACCTCACAGTAAATACCCAGGAAGGATAATAAAGTGACAGGGAGAAAATTTAGAACATTTTTTTATTTTTACTTTATCTTTACACTCTATCTCTCTTGGTGCTTTAATAAAAATGTATAAGAGATGTAGCTTTATGCTTCAGTGCATTAGACTTCCATAGATTGCCTCAGGCCTGAGGGAATCTTCCTGTGTTAGGCATGTCTCACCAATTGCCCTTTATGCAATTCTTTCTGCATTTACTTTTACAAGTTTCTGGTCACCAGAAGAGACAAAACAGAGGCCTAAAAGTACTATCTGTTTTGCCTGAACCAATAATTTTGATTTTCAGTCCCTGATAATTATTTTTGCCATTTATATATTGTGTCTGTAAGGAGCAATGTTCCAATATTTATCTCTAGCTTCATATCTCTACATCAATATCTATATATCTTCAATTATTTTATTTAGCCTTTAGCATTTCCAACCTAAAAACCAATTTAACTCCACTCTGTAAAATGGAGGTGTTGGAAAGGTTATTTTGGTAGAGCCAGGTTAAAGTCAACCAACCATCTGCACCTCTGGCATGTGAGATTTACAGTATTACCATGAGAGTGTCTGTGTCTTTTACCCAGTAGATGAGCTGTAGTTTTTTTAAGTTTGACAGATCCTTTATTTAGGCAAAAGTTCACATGTTTTACTTGAATTTTGTTTTTTTTTTCTCTCAGTCAAAGCGTACCTTTCCTTGTCAGTGTACTGCAATTTATGCTAACTAAAAAAATGAATAATAAAAACTTGACATTTTTCTCCAAAGCACAGCAGCATTAAAGGTCACATTTTCAAAAGGACCTGTAAAACTCTCCTAACAAATTATGCTTGAATATTTAAGTGCACAAACTCTTTTTTTCTAGGGTGCATAGGATGAAGAATGAATGCAATTCTGGTAGTGTGTTTCAAAATTTGGCAATGAAGCTGGATTAATGGAGTTAGGATAATTTTTCAAAAGCACATATGTCATGTAGAAGCCTAGATACTATTTTTCAGGTTATAAGTGGAAAATCCCTGAGGTACTTGCAAACATACAGCCTTTATCAAGGGAAATAAGGAAAGTGGCAGTAGAATTTCCATTGTTAATAACAAATACCATTGTTATTCCTTGGTTTTATTAAAATAATGTACAGGGACTTCTATAAGACAGGAATTTTGTTTTACTAGGCATTATTTAATCACATTGTCAGTCCATCACAAAGAGCTCTTTAGACTGAGAGATGAAATAAAATGTGGGAGGGGAAACAGAGGGTTAGAGAGGTGAAATGAGAGCCTGAAGATCACACAGATGGTCAGGCACAGAACTTTCCTTTGAACTGTCCATTAGATCTTTTCTACTGTACAAATGATGTTCTCTCTTTCTTTAGATAGCCCATACACACTGGGTGAACAGAAATCTATTGATCAGCCTACTATTGAAAATAGGTAGAGAGGAGAGCTGTATTTGTAATTGTCCAAGCAATTGTTATTTGAGTAATCTTTAAATATATTTTTAGAGTACTGAAAAATCACACACTCTGAAACCTTTGTTGGCAAAAACTCTCAGAAAATTTCTGCTTTGGCAGATGGGGTTATGGCCGTTTATATCTCGTGCTTACAGACAGGCTCAGCTTGCTAAAGATAACTATTGTGAGAAACACGCCAACAAAATAAACCTAAAAAAGAATTTCCAGAACATAGTCCTAGGTTTTATTCTAAAGGGCTTGTCTACTGGGGCAACAAAGAAGGGTATTATTTTGCACTGACTTTGCTCAGAGGCTGTGGGGACTTCTGTTAGATGAATTGTGACCCAGGTAGGCAGGGTTGCAGTGTTATTTTGCCCCTTCTATGAGGTTGTTGGCATTGTAAGATTTTCCTGTGATGCAGTGTGGGATATATTGGAAAAGCTCTAGAAGGAGATGCCTGGGGTGAACTGGAATTTTGTTGCAATTATTCTTTAATATCACTTTGTAGCTCTGCTGTTTAATTGATATTTATTCATATGCTGGTTTTTTGCTTGTTTTTGGCTAGCCACTGTTGAGGAGCCATGACGACTGGAATGCCTTGACAGGAATCACTGGGTTTTGCTGGCAAGTAAAATTCGAAGTTGGAAATGCAGAAGCTAATGCTACCCAAGGAAGAAATGTTGCTCCGACAACTAGTGAATTGAATAGAAAGCATCTCTAAGATTGCTAGAGCTGTAGCTACTAAAAGCTGGTCTGTGAAAAGGAAAGGGGACTGGAGAAAAGAGGCTCTGGTTATTTCTCATTATATTGAAAATCTCTGCAATTTATCTTTCCATATGGTCTCCTGCACCACTCCAAGATCCTTCTTGGCCTTTTCTTAGTCAGCGTGGTGGCTATTATAAAGACCACCTCTACCAGTTCTCAGGGTAAACATAAACTCTAATTTTCTTCTCTTTCGCAGCCTAGAGAAAGGTCTCATCCCCTCCATTCCCAAATTTCAAAAAGTGAAGTGTTTGCCATACATTTATCCTTTTAATTTTTTCCTCTACCTCCTTGGACCACACAAAGACATTGAATGATTTTTAGCTCAGGTGTCCTTAGAGAGCTATAATGCTGTCAGACATGCTGTATAAAGCAAGGAAAATAAAGCTGGTTTTGTCCTTTGTCCATTTTACATACCATCGAACACCACAGTGGGTTAGAGGATTATTTGTTTTGCAGTTGCAGGGGCAAGTGTTGTCAGTCAACCTAGACATGTAAATCTCTCATCTTCCACCCAGGATTAGGGGACCCTTCAGCCAGTCATTTTACATTTTACATCCACATATTGATGAAATCTACACAGATCAGTCTCTGTAGCAGTTGTTGTACGTGGTGGTGAGGTGCCCTGGGCTGCTGGTTCAGAGGTGTTCTGTGTTGTGACGTTGGAGGTCAAGACTTCAAACATTCCTTAGACAAAGTGGTTTGAAAGGGGCAGATTACTGATTCCACTTTGGCTCTTTTCAAGCCTAAAGTGGAAGCCAATTCATCACTGTGAGGGCTCAGGAGGTATAGAAAATAGTATATGGTTCAAGTAAGTGAAGGGGAAACTTCAAGCTATGCATTGATGTTATCCACCAGTGCAGTCACGTGTCTGTGCACCCCTGGAAGGGGATAGCCACTTTTTCTGCCTGAGGCAAGAGGTCAGTCCTGTCTTATTCTGACAGTGTGAGAGTGGAAGCTGTAAAATGAAGAAGGGTAGGAAATTTAGTGAAAGAAGACTAGCTTGCTAAGAACAGACAGTTCACACAGTAATGCTGCAAGTCCAGCAGAGTGGTAGCTGGTTTTATCACTTGGAAGACAGGTAGAGAGAAAAAAGGTCACTCAAAGGACACCAGTTTCTATCCATTGAACATGAAAATGCAGCAACTAAAGTATAGATACTTCCCATATATCATAGTAAGAAATATGAAATACTCGTGATAAGATCAAGTCTAATGTGACCAGAAAAAATGTATTAACTGACAACCCTGTGGAAGACTGTGGTTTTTAACAGGCATGGGAGAAGGTTGCTTGTGTACATTTCAGATTTTTTACGGGATTCTGTAGTATGTGTCGAGATGCTTGCACACTGAGTAAAGTTAAACTTGAGTGAGATCTTTGAGGAAGTCTGTATTAGCACTACCATCCTGGATTGCCCATTGATGAGGAATACCAGACTATGTGATGAAGTTGTGCATGCTGGTTCATGGTATGGACAGGTTGCAGGAGCACCCCTGGACTACTGCATACCATTTTCTTACTTTCTTGTGAGATTTCTGATTCTGCTCATTAGCTGCCTTCTGGTTATACTTTTGCATGGCAATCCCTTTAAGGATATCCTCGAAAATACCCTTCATCTCCAGAGCTTCTCAAAAGTTTGCTTCTCTCTGAAAGAAGAGAAGATTTGGGACCATCATTATGTAGCTTAACTCCACATCAGAGTTTAAAGATAGAAATACCATCCTGTCACTGTGACCTCTGAATAGCAGAAGGCAAATGAATAAACACAGCTGTTGGTCCTAGATAGAATATAAAGCAGATGACAGAGCGATGACAGAATCACTGCCAAAGTACTGTGTCCTGGAAATAAGCCTGCACACGCTTTTACACATGTTGAATTACTACACTGTGAATTTGCTTCACCTTCAAATAGGAGCACACTCATGTTTTTATCAGTTCATCCATACCAAACCCTACATTGATAACTGAAAGACGAGACATTATAATGATCTCAATTCAAACAAAACCTTGCAACATAGATAAACTATTGAAGGAAGTGTATGCCTTTACATGGTTATGGCTGCAGCTGGGATCTAAAGAAAACAAAAAGTGAGTGTGAGCAAATCTAAGTCATCTATTCGAGGTAAAGAAAAGTCAGATTTCTGTTCATTGCGGTTGATCATAGATATATAGCCAAGGTACCTAAAAGCAGAATCAGATCCTCAAAACCTTAGTAGGGAACTTAAGACAGAGAGGGAAAAACACTTTTGCAGGGCAATTCCAATAACTGCATATGTCAGAAGGGGAGAATTAGCTCCCTGTAGAAACATCAGCAGGGTAGCTAAAGAAGTGGGATAAGTCTGAGTTCTGCTGAGATTTTCAAGAACATATAACCACCTTAATTACGTGGATATTTTTAGTATTTTCTTGGATTAACCTACAGATTCTGAAGTGATTTATGTGACATGTTGTTTGATGGAACTTTTCATAACTGGAGAAATGTCTAGATATAAAGAAAGATATCACTTGATGCATTCAAACTTTTTTTCTCCTTAAATACATAGAAGAGCTCTTCTTCATGTGACTGAGTGATAGTGATCTACCTGAGTAGCATCTGACATATATATGTAATTAGCCTGCATTTTGTTCAAAAAATAAATAAAATTGGAAATACCAAAGTACATTAAACTATTGGAAACTAATTAAAACCTTCATGCTATATAACTTTACTCACTTCTATTGTATTAATGAAGGTATTAGTTTTAAATATACACAGTTGAGTGATAAAACACAAGAGTCTTCTTGAATTTAGACATAAGCCTAGCCATGCATATGCTTAACTATATTTGTGTAGGTACTCTAATTGCAGTGAATATGCTCATAAAAAAATGTTTGTCCTTTTTTTTTTTCTATGAAGAACTATTTAAAAATAAACAGCATTACGTTCAGGCAAAGGGTACATCATTACTAGATAGAAAAGGGTCATAAGAAATCTTCCCATAGGGCACTATGGTCAAACAAAGACTTCTATAGATGGGACTAAGAAAAGTAAATTAAAGATAATAAGTATCACTTGCCATGGAGGACAGGAATTGGCTCATAGGCCTCTTTTCATAGGTAGCACAGGTATAGTCTGTAAGTTGTGCTAGGAATAACAAAATCTAAATGGGGAAATGGAATTTTAAAGTGTGTTTTGACCTTCCCTACACAAAAGACAGACACAATGGAAGATGGCAGATTATGGAAAATGAAGTTAAAAGATTCATCTGCTAAAGACCTTTCTGAAGCAACATGGTAGAGAGTAGAGTCATCAGTAGGGAATATCCTCCCGAATCATAGAAGATGGAGGTTGTTAGGAGCCAGGGAAAAAAAGAAATGGAAAAATGTGTCATTAGTTGAGCTACAGCTTGAAATACCCTGAGGTTCTTGTAGCTAGTAGCTATCATTCTTGTGATCTTTCAGTATTTGTTGTACTGCTGGATAAGTCTCAATTAAGAAATTTAATAAAGCAGATCTTTTGCTTTTATCATTCAATAGTAGGAAGATTAACCTGATTTTGAGAATCTTTGTATCACTAGACTTTATATAATGATCTCACCTATCAAGTTTCCCATGTTATTGTATCACTTCTAATTACCCTCCCTGTTAACGATTTGATACTCTTCATTTTGCAGTTTGAGGATGTTATCAAAGCTTTTCTGAAATTAAGTACTGTTAGTTCTATTCATTGCTTAAAATTCATCATTGGCTTTTGTGAATTGTTAATGGCTTCATTAAAAGAGCACAGCCAGATACTGTATTATCCTGCTAAGCACTTGTATGATCCTCATCAACATAAGACCTGAACACTTCTTAGTCATTAATGGATTTTTGTCCTCTCATATCCATGGGAAATAGTGGAATATTTTCCCTAGTCTATGAAGGGAGAGGTGAAAAGGAGTAGGTTAAATAGGCTATTCAAGATAATATGGAAAGAATAAAATAAAGCTATATCTCAGCTTCTGGTTGACCGTGTGTCTCTTGAATGCTATGTTATTCAGGGATTCAGAAATTAGCCCATGCTCCTAACTACACTTGTTCAGATTTCTGAAGCTTTGAAAATGCTGAATTTGCAGCAACGTATCATAAACTGAAGATTTTGACTGAAGGATGCTGAATATTTGTAATCACTTTTTCTGTAATAGATAAACTTTCATCAGCCAAACAAAAAATACTCTGCTGAGAATACGGTCAGAAATGTTTATAGCGGATGCATTTCAGGTGCCTTCTCTCCCTATTCTGACTGTTTCCACAGTCAGACTGTCTCAGACTTGATAGCCAAACAACCAAGCAAGACAGAAGTCGGGATGCGTCACACACTTTCTTTTCTAAACAAATTCCTTTAGAGAGCAAAAGGACACAAAGCAGCCAAAATATATTACAGTATTTCTTAGAAAAAAATGTTTGGTTTTGTTTACTTGGCTTTTGTTTGCTTGGGTTTGTGTTTTTATCAATTTTCCTTTTGTTTTTGGTTAAATTGTGAAAACAGATTTTATGAAAAAAAAAATTAACATCCACTATAAAAAATATCCACCTTTCTACACTGCATCAGAAAGGATCGTTTTCCAACTGGTTCTCCAGTTTTCTCTCAAGACTTTTGTTTTTATCATATTCATTGGCCAGGGCTTCCATATGTCTGCTACCCTTTCATGAATAACCATTTCGCCTGGTTTGTTCTGCACCTTGCTTCAACTAACTTTGACTAATAGCTCCCACTATTCTTCTTGTATTAGAAGACAAAATGAATAATGAATTTTTATTCAATCTCTTCATGCATTTCATTATTTTATAGGCCTGTAGTATACCTCCCCTGAATCATCTGTTTTTCAGACTGAAAATCCTTAGTGACTCAGTTGTTCCTCATATGGGAGGAAGCAAAGGTTCATACCTTTGATCATTCTTCCTTCAACATTCTATTAATTTCTTAGAGATTAGGGGAATATATCTGCACTCAAAATTTAATATATAAACAAACCATGGGTTTATACAGTGGCATAATTATGTTTCCTGTTTTTTTCTCTGTTCCCCAAACTTGCTTTTTTGACTGATATGAAACACTAAGCTGGTGTATTCATGGAAAAAGAAAGGTTCCTACCAAACCATGTGTTTCTTTCTATATATTTAAGTGAAAATTCTTGCCTATCACACTAGAAATTTAATTTCTTAATATAGGAGGATAGTGTACATGAAAACTAATAGCTGGGAGGATTCAAGCGAGGACCAAAGATGCACAAATAGCCTGTAAACATGAAATCAGGATCTTCCTTTCTGTGAAAATGGATGACAGAAGAAAACCCCCCAGAAATTTAATATATTGCAGGTTAAACTCTGGATTTAAATTGCTTAATTATGTTTAAGCTCCTTTTTTATGTACCTTATACCAGGATTAAAAAAGAATGAAACTTCCTACCATGTTATTTAACAGGTAGTCTCTGAATCACTAGTAACTGGAAACTATTGAGGAGGTGGCATGTTGTAATACATATGACATTTATCTAAATCAGTCCTGTATAATATGGCAAAGAAACCCCTTCACTACAATTGTAACATTTAGCACCTTTTCCATGTAATTCAGTTCATAGACATCTAATTAAAGATCAGTGAACCAAGTGTTTAAAAGGCAACGAATTTAATTGCTATAATTGTATGATTTAGATGCATAATAAATGTGCTAATGATAACGTAATATTAAGTGTTCAAGTTGGTGATCAAGTCAATTAAGATATAATTGTAAAGCAGCAATCCACAAATAATGAGTGAAATCCTTCCTATTGAGAATGATGTTGACAAGACTAAAATACAGTAACCTTATCACATTTTGACATTTAATTTGATACAAAATAACATACAGACAAATTTTAGAAATCAGAGTGTCCGTTGCCTCCCATCTTTCAAGCACAGATGCAGACTTAGCAGTTGGAAGCAAATTATAATATTTCATAAGGCCCTTATTTTAATTCTTGGACTGACCTGCAGTAGCAAGATTTTACAAGAGCTATCTAAATCTGAGGTGCTGGCCACACCTGACAGCTCCACCAGAACAACCAATTGCAGTGCAAAACTCACCTGTTTGTCAGAAACAGCCTCTCACAAGGAATCAGTCAGAACCAGAACAAAATATTTGCCAGATTTCGGTGACTGTTGGGGGCACCTATTCCTCCTACTGACACAGGGAGTGTGAGACAGAAAGAATGAAAACCAATTCAGAGAAACTGGAGATGCTTCATCCTCATCTCCAGACATCAATGGTCACTCTTGATATTCTCAAGGTCATACTTGGAAGTATTATTGGTGGCAGTCTCATGGATGAGCAGCAAGAATTGATAGCTTGGAGGCCTCTTGCCAGACAACAATCCCCCTGAGAGATCAGAGCAGGTCCATTGCCAGTACTGTCACCTGTCAGCTTTTCCCTCTCAATGTGAACATGGTTCAGGCTTGGTTGTTTCTGGTTGATGGTCTTGTTCCTTCTTGTTCCTGGACCATTATGCAAGTCCAGGAGTTGCAGCTCTGTAGGTGGAGAAGGAACTTGAATGACAAATAAGCTACTGCTCATAGTATTAGAAGGGGTGGTGATAAGAACCATTGTACGGCATTCTTTTCCCTCTCTTCAGCCATCAGAAAGAGGCATGTCTAAATGACTCCTGTCTGCTACTTGATAAGCACTTCAAGGGCATGATTCACAGTGTTACATAAAATAAGTGTCCAAGCTGGATAGGAAAAATTACCCTCTGAAATGAATTCTCTCTCAACTAACCCTGGAGGGAGATTACTTTAGATGAAACATCTAGGGCTCAGAGGGCTTGAGCTAAATGAGGTATATCCTATACAGTTGGACTAGTACTGGACTTATAAATTAATCCATTTATCGATTAAAGGTATTTTATTTCTCTGGAGGCTATGCCCAAATTTGTTTGCACTCAGCAAATATTTTCATGTCAAGAATTCAGTTTTATAAACCAAAATTTGGAATATAGCCTAGAAATTAGTGCAGTTGCCTGGAAATCTGAGGTAAAATATCTTTTCATTTTGATTCATAGATGATCTTTAAAGCAAGATCTTACTGCTACAGGAGGACTGCAATAGCCTCTAGACTTCCAGGTCTTTTGGAATGGATTTAAATGCCAGTCAATCCTTTTCATACTCTCCCAATTTGCTCACAGAGACTAGATTAAGTTTTGCTTTGCAGATGTTTTGCAAGGATTGGTTTGTAGGTGTGTGTTCCAAAATGCTACAAAAGCCTTCTTTCTTCTTTTCCTTTCTAGTTTTAATACTTTGGTATAGCACGCAAAGTGGAAAAACTCATACAGAAGGTATTTCTGGTCTATCTTCACTCTAGATGTGGTGCTTATGGGCATGGTTTAGTGGTGATCTGGCAGTGTTGGGTTGACAGTTGGACTTGATGATCTTGGAGATCTCTTCCAACCAGAACTATTCTATGATTTTATATTGCTGTTGCAGGCCTTTGTTTGAGTTTTCCAAGTGAAAGAAATAACTACAGTCTCAGAA
The DNA here is from genome assembly GCA_013400335.1 of Eurystomus gularis. Taxonomy (NCBI): domain Eukaryota; kingdom Metazoa; phylum Chordata; class Aves; order Coraciiformes; family Coraciidae; genus Eurystomus; species Eurystomus gularis. The sequence goes on along the minus strand of VZZY01014468.1, from coordinate 1,610 downwards.
ACCACCATCTGCAAAGAAAGTCAAACTGTTGGACAGGTGGGAAGGAGACAGTCTTCATCTTTCTATTTTGGAGAATTCCTTTGCATTTCTTCTATCAGAAATGGAATCAAATAGCATATGCTAGAAAATGTTAAGTTTTGATTACAGAAGAAAAATCTGAAAAACTATTTTTGATTCAAGTCATACTTTTTTTCCTTCTTATCAGAGCTGTCAAGAAATGAGGCATGTCTATGTGGAGGTTATATTACCCATGCGTAAAAGCCAAACTAGCTAGTCTGTAATGAACTCCAGTGTGGTATAGCAGGCTAAATGTATCCAAACTGCCAGTCCAGGCTTTATTGTTAGAACTGGATCTGTTGAACTCATTAACAAATTGAGGGTGGTGTTAGCTTTTACAGGAGCATTCTTTTCCCTCCTCTGTTCCTTTTTGTGGAATGAACTATTGTAAAATAAATGCTCATAAGCACTGTGAAACTTTTCCTAAGGACAGGCAATATATCTTATTAATAAATTTGTACCCTGAATATGCAATTTTCCATCCTATCAAATTAGCATAATTTTTAATTGAATCTTAACATCTTCCCTTTTTTTGTTTTTACTAATGCAGCTAAAGTATAATCACATTAGTCTCTCATAAAGCACGATAAAAGAATACTAATCAGACAGCAATAAAGTACAATGCAGATCTATTATCTGGAGAATATTAATTTTCTGCTGTGTTGGAAGCCCTGATTTTGTCCATTCCCTCTGCAGTTTTTTGCTTATTCCCACTACCATCCTCCCTGCATATCCTTGTAAAATAAACAAGGACTTGTACCCTCAAAGACATTTAATCTAAGATCTGGATTACAAAACAAGTTGCTGCAGATTGTTGACAATAGTGCCAAGGGAGATGTGAGAACATATTTGAGGTTAGGCAGGTTCATAAGGATTTTCCTGCAAAAGGGCAGAAGTACAACTATTGTCACACATCGATAGAATGATTTTAAGGAATCCTAAAGGGAAGTGATGGTTTTCAGGCTATCATTCATTGTGAAAGTCATTTCCTACTTTAAACTCATCACAACTGAAGTACCTGGATGTCCTATTTCTTACTGATCTTTTATCTTATTTATTATTCTTTCTCAATAACTTGGACATTTTTAAAATATCATCTTTACCGTTCACTGAGTCCAATATGTTTGCTCTCTTTCGGAAAGGCTGCTCTCTCAGTGCTGATGACTTTTTTTCAACAAGATCTGAAAGGCTCATGGGTTTTTTTTTGTAGGTAAAAGCTCTCATCTATGTAATTTGCATTTGCATTTCTGCCACTGGAACAATCTTTCTACTGACCCTTATACATTCAACATATTATCCTCATTATCCTCATGGTATTCAATCCCCTGAACTGGAAGATAGGGATGGAGACCAGAATAATCCCCTCATAATCCAGGAAGTGGTAGTTAACCACCTTCTAAGCCAACTGGAAACCCACAAGTCTATGGGGCCAGATGGGATCCACTTGACAGTGCTGAGGAAGCTGGCAGAGGAACTTGCCAAGCCGCTCTCCATCATTTATCAGCAGTCCTCGTCAACTGGGGACGTCCTAGATGACTAGAGGCTTGCCAATG
>VZZY01014467.1:6384-20161 GCA_013400335.1 Eurystomus gularis | reverse complement strand
GTTGGGCACCAAAAGCTGTGGTATTTTAGTAAAGCCACGGCACCCAAGCTACACAGCTGCCACGCAGCTGCTGCCACTGCCCCCTGCCGCGGACAGATGAGAGTTTCAAAATGCCTTTTTGAGTTGATATAACGAGGGTTTAATACAGTGACACATAAGAAACAATCACAGTAACAACAGCATTAACAACAGTAAGACAGGAATCTACAAATAAGCGATACCGCATAGACAAAGAGATGCTCCCAATCAGATTGATCGCAGACTTCAAGTCACCCCCTTGGAACTGGTACTGGCCTCGGGGCATGATGTCAGCATGGTATAGAATAGCCTGGCTGCACCAAATTAACCCTGCCCTGGCTGAACCAGGACAATCTTTAATTTGCATTCAAGCCATCCTAATGGTTATAAAATATTGCTAGGTTTTTTTAGCTGCAACGTTGATTATTTGGATTTTAATTATCAGTTATTATGGAACTTGTTATAGGGAAGACTTAAGATTCATTTTACTCCTGTGAACAGTTCCTTCTGCATACATTCCATAAGTACATTTGTGCAATATTGTCTCTGGTAAAAATGATCAGTTTTAGTAAGAAATAACAGTAAACCAATTAGAATAAAACCATTTAAAAGCAAATTACCATGCAATTATTAAGAAATCCTCCCATTTCTTGAGCAATGCTTTCTAAAAATTATCAAGGCAGAAAGAAAAGCCACGTTATAGAAACTATTAGCTGCTGTTCATCTACTGGACATAAATATACTAGATAAAATCTTTTTCTTATACTGTTTAATTAGCTGCTACACACCTTCACAAGCAGGTGAAACTTGTTATATGCCTATTTACATGACTAAGATTGTCTTTTTTCACACATTTAGGGATTCTTGAAATACAGTTGCAGAATAAATATCCAGCTGTTTGTCAGGCCTTGCATGTGTTTAGCCTGTTATTTAGCATTTCAGAGTTTAGAAGAAGCTGAAGTAGTAGAATTGGTACTCTATTGGCCATAGAACTATGATGTACTTTAAACTGTTTCTTTGGAAGAGAAGAATTGAAATGTTTCTGGCATTGCATGGGGCAGATAAATGTGACTGCTGCTCAGTGGTATTAAAAAAATTAGAAAAAAGTATTTATCTCAGAGTGTATACATCTATATCTGTATCTAGAGGCATTATGTGTTATTTTTAAATCCATTAGATCACCTTACCTGAATTTCAATTACCTTGAAATAACTGCTGCTAAATGACCACTCGAGCTTAGCATTATTAGAAATCATGGCTTTGAAAACTTTTGGATGACTGAAAACACAGGGTTCAATTCTGTGTTTATTTGCATCAATTTTTCAGTAGCGTCACCTGATGGCTTTTAAAGAGTAAGGTTTCCGTTTTGGACAATGCAAATGACAGCAAACCCAATCTGAGGTAGTTTTTACTTTGAATATGACCTCTTAAAAAATGAAAAAAAAAAACAAAAACCTTCATCAGACAAGCAAATGGACTGTGTTTACTGTGCTTTTACGTTGCAGTTCCCAGCATAAGAAGTTACCTCTCTTGTTATGGTAGGTCATCCGCTAGTCCTCCAGTAAAGCCCATAATAGATAAGTGAAGTCACAAAGCAGGAAAGCTTGTTTGGAAGAGGGTCTATAAAGAGTTTTTTGAGCTGAGTTTAAATCTATCTTTTCCTATAGATATAACAATATCTACATACACTTTCATTAAGATCTTAAAAACACCCTCATGTCGCTGCCTCTCAGAGTTGCACCTTACTTCTGTGGGTTCTCCTTAAAAAGATGCTTAAGAAGAGGGATAATTACTCTACAAAACCGTCTGAAACAGTTGGCATACAATTTTTCATACAGCAATACACATCACTTCACTGATACTTGCACACCCTTTTCTAAGATGCAAAAGAATTTCAAGTGGCAGCTTGTACATGGTATGTCCACTGATCAATCTTAGCCCACAGGGCTTTGGTTTATTAAATGTGTAACGTTGAAACCAGCAGTGAAGCTCTACGACTGGTTTTATACCTGCATCTCTGAATCACACCTTTTTTTCTGTGTACAGATTGCTTGCTTTTGACACCCAGACTCTGAGAACTCACTTCATACAAATGCTAATTGTTCAGACATACTTTCAATTTCTTATATTTTTCCCCTTTTGACCTGTTCTATAGAAATTTCACACAGTTTTTTCTTTAACATAAGCCACCTTTTCCCTCTTTTTCCAAAGATCTCTATCAATTTCCCCACTACATGTAGCAGCACTTTCTAATTTTTGATGTGGTCTGTATTGTTCAATATGTATTCATATATAGGACAGGGAGCAAGTGACCTGGTAGACCTCAGGGAAAGAGAAACTAAGGAGGGCCTATTCAGTAATAAGTATGAAAATGAACAAGGAAAGTAGAACAAATTGTTTCAGCTGAAGAAATTAGTAAAGACTGTTTGGGGACAACTGCGCTAAGTTTTCTCTTTCATAGATTCTTGGCAGTAGCTGTCCTAGTTTCAAGCATCATGAAGTGTCTGCATTTATAGCTGGTGTGAAATTATGCTCTGGTATCAGCAAACAAAAATATTGAGAGAAATATCTGAAATAGATTAAGTATCTAATTTTAGGCAGTTTGAATTGAAAACAGACCTAGTATTTGTATATGTTTTGAAGACCAGCTGACAGTTTATCACATCACTTTAAATCTCCAACATTTCAGCCAGTTTCATGGTGCTAGAAGGCATGATATTTGAAAGGCACTTTACTGTGTAAGAAAAGCATTCATTCTTATTTCAATGAAAGCTGCAATAAATTTGATAGAAGTAAACAGATTTGAAACATAATAAACTGACAGTTCACTGGTTATAGCTGAAATATCTGACCATGAGCAGTCTACATTACAAAACAGACAGAGTTTTTCAGTGTCAGAGAACGTATTCACATTTTAGCTGAAGGGCAACTAGAGGATCCTATTTCTTGCTCAGACTAAACCATTATTTTCTGATACAGTAAGGAACAGCTTAAAAGTCAGTACTTATTTTTTTGGGTAAACAGCAATAACACTAGTGATTGTTATTAACTGTTATACTAAAAATTAATAATTGTCCCCTCAACTACAACATTCAAGAACAGCAACAGTAAAAATGGATGTTTTCAGCTTTAATAAGTATGCCAGCATTGAGGTTACCACATCGTGAATGAACTTGAAGCACTTTGGGAAACAGAGGAGAATTTGCAGTGTACAGTATCTAATACAGAGTCATCATATTGCAAATGTTTGAAGAATTCATGCAACATACAAAAATTTCAATAAAAGACAACTGCTTTTCTATTAAAAAGAAATTTGGCTTTAAATTTTAAAAACATAGTGAACTATTTATAATATGTCAAAATAAAAACTTCTCCAAAAACACATATTTTGAAATTGTTTCAGAGGGGATCAAGTTGACAGGGGGCTTATGGCTTTGGTTTTTTTTTTCAATAATTTACCCGTCTTGTACAGCTTCAAGGAGAAGATTAGTATATAACACTTTTGAGAGCTGGGATTTTGTGTGTGTGTGTTTGTGTAAAGCCTTCTTAACTCTGTTAAGTTCTCGGACTTAAGATTACTTCATAATGGAGTTATTCAAGACAAAAATTTATTCTTTGACAGTGAATTCTCCCAAGTACTTTGCTGTAGCTCCACAATGAATTGCAGAGTTGAGGTTGATGTAATATTAAAAGAAAACTCTTTAGCATGATGGTATTTGCTTTATGTAGTAATTCTCTAATCGTGTATACAAATACTGGTTTAAAAGGAGTCATCTTATTAAGAAAAAGCAATGACATTTAAAAAGAATCCTATAAATGTTAAGGCAGAGGTAGTCTTGGGAAAACATTAATCTCCTGTTAACTGTTACAATCACAAATAAAATTATTAGAATGGAAAATAATTAAAATGAGCTCATTTGTTTTATGGATGTTTAATATTTGAATAGTAGCACTTTTGGCAGAGTGGCTGAACTGAGAAGGTATTTTTATTAGAACAATATAATGGCACAGCCAAAATTCTTTTCTTCTGTGCTTAAGCTCTTCTTTTTCATACTTCAATAACAGAATCTTTCTTTGGGCAGAAAATGGTTGCAATAAGAGAATATGACTAGTCAGAAGATGCAGGTTTGGGGCTTTCTGTTTTGGTTTGGTTTGGTTTTTTTCAACAATGGATTTATTTCAACAAGGAATTTCTCAGGAAGTATTGTCAGCCACAGGACAGCCTATGACTGTTACAGTACAGGCTGTGTGTGGATGTCTGTGAATATGCAAGAACTGAAATGTTCACCTCTGATATAAAAGTCACAGGCTGAAATCTCATTTCCAGTGGATGGAGCAGGGACTTCCATTTGCATCAAAGTCATCTGAAAGAAGAGACTTGCAAGGGAGAATTATAAACATCAGAAAACAGAGAGTATTTCTATACTGGAGATAATATCTGATTTTTTAAAAAGGAATAACATAAAATATTAAACAAGGCATTTACTTTCAAGCTATGTGGTCACAGGCCTTATAGTGTATAAATAAACAGATTAAGTCTTCTAGATGAATAAGGTAGACTTTCACCCGTGTCTTCTGTGGCCCGGGTGAGTATTCTAACTAATGGTACTCTTAGCCTTACAGGCACACGGCAACACCTGTGCTAATAGGGAACATTGAACTGTATTTTGGGAGAAAGCAAGGTTGACTGTAGAACGTTCTGCCTGTGACCTGTGTTGAGTAATGGAAGGAAACAAGTGGCAGAGTTAAACATAGTCAGACCTGTTTGTAGATCCGTTGTGATTCTGAATCAACATCTTTTGAATAAAAGTTCCTTGGATCCAATGTTTTTATCCTTCTTCACTAACATTTCCAAAAGATATATTTCATTCCAAAATGACTTGGATGCTAGCATTAACAGCACTCTGATGAAATGTGCAGACAACACAAAAATAAGTGGGGTAGTGTCCTGGTTTCAAGGACAGGTGTCTGCTAAGGAAGGCAGGAACCTCCCTTGGAATGGACACGTCCCTCCAAATTATTGTAATTTGTAAATTAAGGGACTCTTAGGCAAAGATATGGGAATAGGAATAACAGTTCTTTACTAGGATGTATATTAAAGCGAACAAACAACAACTACTACAACATTAACAACAAACAGAACCAGGAACCCGGTCCCAGCCCTCTGGCCTGAGGGCACTTTCCCCTCCGGTGTAGTGATGGTCACAGCCAGCAGGGGGCGCTGGTGGTTCCCGGCGGGCAGGGCAGGTGCTATGATTCCCCCGCGATGCAGGGGGCGCTGTGGCGTGAGCTCTGGCAGCACGTGGCAATGGCGGCTCTGCCGGGAAGGGAAGGGAAGGAAGAGAGGCTCGGCTTCACAAACCCCCTGGGGCAGTCGGTCCCGGTGCCCCAGCAGGACTCTTGGGAGCAGCAAGCTGGGACGGCAGGACGCCTCGTCAGGCAGGGGGTGCAAGGCTGCAGTGCAGCAAAAACCCAGAGCAGTGCCGAAAGAGCGGCAGGGGTGGGGCTTATGAAATTATACTGAAATTTGTGTGGTCTTAATGCAAAAAGCAAAAAATGTAGATTGTACTGGAAATGTAGTGTCAGATTTCCAGTTTTTCTGAAACTGTTGAAGCATCAACAAAGATCTTTATAGACATCTAGACAGGTAAAAACTAGGAGGAACAGTAACCTTTTTCATTCTTTTTTTTAATTTTATAATGAAACCTAAATCTAAATACATCACCTTAATACTAGTTTATGCACAGAACGCTTATAATTTCAAAATCATAGTTTCAAAATAAGTTATACATCATGTGAACTTTCCAACCATTAAAGGACAAAAAAGAGAGAAGTTTATACTGAATTATTCACTTAAAACTTTATTGTGGAAGCACTGCTAGAAGGTAACATGGAGTATATATGTCTACTCATAAAATATAAGCAAAACTCATTCCAATTGGCTGGGTGAAGCAATATCAAAGGCATCTGATGTAATAAAATATTATACCTTCAACAAGGTCTGTTAGAAAGGGAATTCTTTACAGCACAGTAAAGTGGATCTAATTTACTCTTGATTAACAAGTGGAGATAAGCCCTACTTTACCCTTGTTTTCAAAGATAATAAATGGCATGACTTCCTCCAAGGCAGAGATCTGTCTGAATCATAATCTGTCTTGTTTTATAACCTGTCACTATGTTATCTGATTTGTTTTGATTTGTTTTATCTTTGTCTTCTCTTTTCTGCATCACTTAAATAGTGTATCACAAACATATTGATATCTTTTTTAAGCTCTTCTTTCCTTACACAATCAAACTTAACAGTGGATGATGTGGTTAACGTGCCAATTGTGCTTGTTCTTTTACAACATGTAGTTGCACCAGGGCATATGACATGAAAGGTCAGTAATAGCTGAACTGAAGCATTGATTGAAGTGCTGAAAATCATATCTGGACAGAAAAGTTTCCTCCTGAAATCAAGAGAACAGGCTATTACTAAGCTGTCCTCTTCCATTCTTGTAACCGAAATATTCATTAACCCCTAGCACTTAAAAATAGGTTATGTTAGATTGAAATTTAGATTTAAGGAAACAAATACAGAGAGTTAATTCTCTAAGATCTTGTCTGGTCCATAAACCATTTCGTATATTGCAGTAAGACAGAATTGTATGGAGGTATTCTCTTCAACCAATAGAACTATTTGGACTAATATTATTATACTGTGTTGTATTGCATTTCAGCACATTTACATGCTACAAAGATTGAATTTATGTCCTTTACAATAATCATAAATGTGATCACTTTCTTATCCCAAAGGATTCTGGGAAAAGCATCATAAGATCACTGAGTGTAATATTTGTTTAGTGCTTTCACAAGAAAAGTTATTAGATTCAAATTTTCACTAAAGATTAAGGTATAACTGAAAAATTAGGGCTATGTGTGTATCAAGAGAATCAGAGTAGTACTTTTTTTTTTTTTCCCCTGGGATATAAACTATTGGGTGGAAAACTTATTTTGCTGTCTTCCTGATTCTTTCCCAGCAAACTGTGGAAAGCCAATATATGGATAGTCATTTTCTTAGATCTATATTTACCAGTTAGATTTAGGATATAATAATTTTTTAATGAACTCTCCTGAGAAACAGTATACTGTTTTAATTATTGGACATAGAGAAAATTTTAGTAATGTTTTAGAAATTCACCAGCTTGCATTAACTTCCTAGAGTTTCTTAGGACTGCTTGGTTAGAACTCTATTTTTGACTGACTTTTTTTTTTCCTCTAACATTTATTGTGTTTGTTCTTTGTCATTTTTCTGTCTAGAATAAATGCTCATAAGACTTATCCTCAAGACTCTTCACCAGCTTTGTGGCCCTTCTCTGCACCCTCTCCAGAACCTCAGTGTCTTTCTTGTACTGTGGTGCCCAAAACTGAACACTACTCATGATGTGGCCTCACCAGCACCAAGTACAGTGAGACGATCCCTTCTCTAGTCCTGCTGCCTACATGATTCCTGATACAAGCCAGGATGCCATTGGCCTTCTTGGCCACCTGGGCACACTGCTGGCTTATGTTCAGCCAGCTGTCCACCAGGACCCTTTCTGCAGAGCAGCTTTCCAGCCACTTCTCTCCAAGTCTATAGCTTTGCATGGGGTTGTTGCGGCCCAAGTGCAGGACCTGGAACTTGGCCTTGTTAAAGCTCATACAATTGACCATAGCCCATCAGTCCAGCCTGTCCAGGTCCCTCTGAAGAGCCTTCCTACCCTCAAGTAGATCAACACTCCCACCTATCTTGGTGTCATCTGCAAACTTAATGATGGTGCTCTCAATCTCCTTGTCAAGGTCATTGATAAAGATGTTAAACAGGAGTGGCCCCAGCACTGAGCCCTGGGGAACACCACTTGGATTTAACGCCACCAACTGGATTTAACTGCATTCACTACCACTCTCTGGGCTCAGCTATCCAGCCAGTATGTGATGCAGCGGAGTGTACACCTGTCCAGGCCTAGGTCAGGCAGTTTTTTTATGAGAATGCTGTGGGGAACAGTATCAAAGGCTTTACTGAAGTCCAGGTAAACAACACCCACAGCCTTTCCCTCATCCACCGAGTAAGACGCCCTTCTTGTAAATGGGTGTCACATTAGCTAATCTCCAGTCTATTGGGACCTCCCCTGTTACCAGGACTTCTGGTAAATCATGAAGAGTGGCTTGGTAAAAGCACATCCGCCAGCTCCTTCAGCACCCTTGGACGTAGCCCCTCTGGCCCCATAGACCCCCATGTCTAGGTAGTGCAGCAGGTCACTAACCATTTTCTCTTGGATTATAGAGGCCTCCTCCTGCTCCCTAGCCCCGTCTTCAGCTCAAGGGGCTGGCTACCCAGTAAGCAGCTAGTCCTACTGTTAAAGACTGAGGCAAAGAAGGCATTCAGTACCTCAGCCTTTTCCTGTCACTGTGTTCCTTTTCAGTCACTGTGTTTCCCTCTGTATCCAGTAAAGGGTGAAGATTCTCCCTAATCCTCCTGTTGTTGTTAATATATTTATAGAAACATTTTTTGTTGTTGTTTACAGGAATAGCCAGATTGCGCTCTAGCTGGGCTTTGGCCCTTCTAATTTTCTCCTGGCATATCCTCGCCACATCCTTGTAGCCCCCCTGAGTGGCCTGCTCCCTTTTTTAAGGGCCATAGACCCTCCTTTTGTTCCTAAATTCCAGCCAAAGCTCTCCATTCAGCCAGGCTGGTCTTCTTCCCCACCTGCCCCTCTTTTGGGGCATGAGGATGGCCTCTTCCTGCACCTTTAAGATTTCCTTCTTGAAGTCTATCCAGCCTGTGAAGAGGAATAGAAAATTATTTTATTTTTTCTAAGAAAATACTTGTAATTTGGACTTTTCTCTCACAGTGCTTCAGTTAAGAGATTTTTCAAAAACTATATAGAGAGAGGCCTGTTAGTTTGAACACCTTGCAGCATACTGGTTGCAATAGAAACATGGAATATGAGATGCTGGTAGTAGAATTTAGGAATGTTTACCACTCCACTGATGGTGTTAATCACTAAAATAGCTGTCTTCTAGTGGTGTACAAAATCTCAAGCATTTTTCTGTATTAAGAGGTGATTGTTGCTTGCATTTGTCTAGTCATCTTTTTTTGGTTTCCTCCAGTTATTTAAATGTTTTACAAATCTCCACATTCTCTAGAAATGGCACCCAAGTACATTTTTTTTCAGAGACATTTTCTATTCTGAGGTATTTATACCAAATATACTATTAAGTTTGTTTTCTTGTCATCACTTCTTTACTCTTATCAAATACAGTAATAGTACAGCAGGTTTCACTAATATTAATGAAGTGAACATTTTCATATTTTCATTTGCCTGTGCTCACCTGTCTGCTGTGAGGAAGAAGTATAATGCTAAATTCAACTGGATCTCTGATCAGGACGGAGCATTCCAGAGGCAATGATACAGCACAGTGGCTCTTTAGCATGGAAAAGATGACTTCCTGCATCATCTGAGAATTTCAGAAAGTCTTAGCTGAAAATTTAGTCTCAGTAGAAACTCTGATGAGAAAGGGTGAAAGAAAACTTCACCACAAATCAAAATCAGCCTCAGGCTGGGCAAAGCCTAGAGATGATATGCTAAAAAATGCCATCTCTTCCTTCCTGATACTTGCTAATATAACAATGCAGAGTTCCCAAAAAGTAGCAGGAGGGAGCCTGCTCCACAGTGCTGCAACTGCCAGTTTAAAAGTTGGCCTTAAAAATAAGAGGAGTCTTCCAATGGCTATTGATACCAACACTGCTGTGGCACAACCTTAGAAGCAGTGAGGAGCTGGTTAAGAAACCCTTTACGGTTGTAGAGAATAGACTTTTAGAAATGAAGGACAGAAGGAACTATTCTGATCAACTGATCTGATCTGAGTTGCAAACAACCTGGAGTGAAGGACTTGCTCAGATTAATTACTACGTCCAATCGAACACCATTCTTGATTCACAAATTTCTGGTTTGGATACTTCTTTGCAATTCTTAGCAAATGGACCCAATAGCTAATTACCGCCATTATGGAAAAAAAAAAGTGACCTTCATTTGCAGGCTACATTCAGTTAGTGTTAGTTTCCAATCATTGGTTGTTTTGATGTTATTGTTTTGTCTATTGTAATAACTTAGTTTGCTAGAACAAATATTCTTGTCTTGTAAAATGGAGAAAGTTTCAATGATATCAAAGACTCAAGTCAACAGTAAAATGAAACAGTAAATAAAATAACAAACTCTGGTTCAGTAGAATACCAAATACCATGTGTGGTAACACTGGTTTAAGATTATTTTCTCTCTGAGTCTCCGGAATTCTATGCATATTTTAGCACTGCAGCTATAAATACATATGTATATACATATACGTATACAAAGTTTAAAATATTTTAATAAGAAAGACAAAGGAGGGTTGAATGACTGTGTCAAATGACTGAACATCAAATGCAAAACAGAAAACCAAAACAGATTTTGTTTTGGATTTGGGGCATATAATTTTAGTTGCATTGTATCCTTAACTGTCTTAGACTAGGTCAGTCAAAATTAACATGTAAAGATGACATTTTTTAAGAAGCTAAGTCAGAAGAGAAATTTTAGACTTGTAGCACAGATTTTCCCTTCCTATCCTCCCGAAACATAGTCTTGAGTGTCTTAATATTGGCTGATACTTATGAATACGAGAAATATTTATATTACACAATGAAACTACCAGATTATGACATTACATCTTATACAGAAATCATCTTACAGAATGTAAAATATTACGAATGTTTTGTTTTCTTATCTGATGTTACTTAGTCTTAAATAAATTGGGGGTATTATAAAATCAAAGTCATGAAATGTCGTGTCAACAATGAAAATAACATTTTTGAAACTCTTTTATGAATACATTAGCTCTAAAATGATTTTCTGCAGCAAAATACTAGGTACTTTCAACAATGATGTCTATAATATTTCAATAATTTTTTTAATCAAATATAAAATTTATATTTTTTTCTGAGTGAAGTTAACTGCAACTGCACAATAGTCACATCCCATATAGATCATCAGTACTTTGTGTTGTTATATTATTCCTTTACTATTCCCTCCTCCTTCTCCCCTATTAGTTACAGAAATATTTTTCTATGAAGTCACATGTAAATTCTCTGTGGAACTGTCTTCCTGTCTAAGATTTCTGTAATCTTAAATTCATAAAGTCCTCAGTTACAGTGCTTCGCTTTGCTGCAAGAGCATCTGGCATATCCAAGTGGTGCATGAGCCAGGGACAGAACGCATTCACTCTAGTCTCTCTCTTTCAGGCTTTGGTATTCACATGGCCCTGGTTATTATAGGTTTATCTATTTACACTCACTAATGAATTCATACAACATTCCTTTGAGATACAGAGGAAGTAATGCTGGTCACATTTTACAGGTAGATGTTGAAGCATGGCAAAACAAGTGATGTATTTTGAAAGATTTTTTTTTTTCTTTTGCATTATGTGACTTTCAATACTTAGATCTCTGAATTCAAGACTCAGATAAACCCCTCCTAATTTTCTGGGCCTATTGTTCCTTTATCACTGGCTGGGAAGTTGAGTAACATAAAAACTGATGGCCCCAGCTGGTTTGGTAAAAGCTTGCAGTCTCAATTATTTCAGTGCTGTTTTTATCGGTCTGCCACAGTCACTCCCTGCCTGGGCTTGAGCTGTCTTAAGGAATAGCTTTTCAGGCTCTGTTTCCTTAGAGACTCCTCTTGGAATAATTGTGAAATCATATGTTTCTGATAAACCATGTTTAGAAGAAAATAAAACAAAATGTACACCCATTATATGTAATATATTAGAGAAGTAATAATTGTCTTATTTAGTTAAGTCATTAATTAGTCTTAACACTAAGTAAAGATCTTCAAGAATTTTTTTCAGATAATGATTTGCATTACAACCATCTTTTTATATGTTCAGTTCATCCTTACACAGTACTAAGAACCCACTTTTATTTTTATTTGCAACATCTGACTTTCATTCTGACTATAATTAATTAATATTCTAGCAAGAATAAGAGAGGGTAAAAAATATTTGTCCAAGTGCCTTAGGGGAAACCTGGATATCTGTCTGATATAGGCAGAACTCTGAATGAAATGACTGCTAGAGAGTTACATGGCTAAATGGGGAGAGGTGACAGTCCTCTATGTGCTGTAGGGAAAGTGTGCAAGTTGCCATGGCTCGTTTATGAGCTATAGCCCACTTCCCACTAAGCCTGAGGATCATGTTTTTATTTTCACTAATAATAAGAGTTGAAAAATATAATTTCTCATTATGACTCTTAATGCACTTGTGTGAGAATTCTCAAAATCAGATTTTGAAAGTTCTAGCCCAGTTCCTTGCATCTAAGCCGTCTCTTCTTCAGATTCCTACACAACTTATAGAGTATATAATTAGTTTAACCAGACATATCTGTTTCCCCTTGGAGATTAATCTATCCTTTATATGAATTAAATTTTATTTTATATGAGGAATATTTTTTGTTGTGATATAGGGCCTTATTTATACAATATAAAGGCAGTTATTGGGGTTTTTGAAAAAAATATCAAGGGATTATTTGGTATGTTTAGGAAAAAAGAACATCATCCACTTCAATGCCTTCCATTTGGTAGAGTTAATATAAATGAAGTGGTGTTATTTTTCATAGTTAAGTAGTATCTCCTTCTTGCATTTTCAGTGGTATGCCCTTTTTCAAGCCACTGTGTGAGAATCCAAACTCTGCTTGAGGGCAAACTGGTGTATGAGCTACTAGTAGATAAAGGAGATGGATATATATTACCTGAAATAAGGAATTATCTTTCATGCTCACTAGTATATTTATCTCCACAGACATGATAGCTACTAGTAACAACATTGAATCTATTCAGAGAGGTCAGTTATTCAAGAAACAGAGGAATAAGGAAAAACCAGTGCCATCAAGTGCAGTAGTCTGCTTATATAGTTCACACCAGCAAAGCACTTGTCTTTGGGCATTTATGTATCTGCTAGTTTAAAGCAAGCACTCATGGGTTTTGCTGAATCGACACTTCAGAAAGTAGGGTGAAGAAAATGACTGTCTTACTGCCTTTGTCTCAGATAGAATCACCTCCCAGTTCTAGAAAATCGATTTTTACCATTACGATTCATTTTTGTGGAGGGTAATAATGCCAATAAGCAGCTACTGCCTGTGGGACCATTAGTGCCATTGTAGAACTGGCAGAATTTTGGGCTTTTGGAATTGAAAAAGAAGTATAACATGTATATGCAAGAGCAAAGGAGAGAGAACACTACCAGGTCTTGATTCACAATGTTTCCAGATGTTGTGACAATGGTAAATAAAATAATTTAAACGTGCCAAGGTGTTGCGGTCGGGTGCGCAGAGGTCCGACCACCTCCCAAAGGGAGAAGGGTTGAGGGTAAATTGGGACATCTCCCCTCCGGGCTCGCAAGCAGACACGGAGACCGAAAGAGTATCTAACAAGTTTATTACTAAATATATTCTAATAAAACCTTATTTACTCTATGGAAATATTACGATATTAAAGAACACCACGCCCACCCATTCACTCCCTCTCTCACCCACCGAGAGATAAGGGCAAATAAGGACTTAATTATGTCAAAATACGACCTGTATGTGTGGATGGTGTGTGTGTGTGCGTGCATGCGTCCTTTCGGCGTTTGGTGATGGTCTCCATGGAACGGCGATGATGCCCGACCAGCAGACCTGGACTGTTTCCAGTGACGTCAGCAGCTTGTAGCTTTT
>VZZY01014466.1:0-120564 GCA_013400335.1 Eurystomus gularis | reverse complement strand
TCATTATGGTTAGAAAGGCCCTCCAGAGTTNAATTTGAGAGAAGAGACCAACAGCAGCCTTGCTACAACCTCCTTTTAGGTAGCTGTAGAGGGCAATGAGGTCTCCTCTCAGTCTCCTCTTCTCTAGACTAAACAAACCCAGTTCCCTCAGCCGCTCTTCATAGGGCATGCTCTCCAGCCCTTTCACCAGCTTCGTTGCCCTTCTCTGCACCCGCTCCAGCACCTCAATGTCCTTCTTGTACTGTGGTGCCCAAAACTGGACACATACTCAAGGTGCGGTCTCACGAGTGCCGAGTACAGGGTCACAATCACCTCCCTCCTCCTGCTGGTCACACCGTTTCTGATACAGGCCAGGATGCCGTTGGCCTTCTTGGCCACCTGGGCACACTGCTGGCTCATGTTCAGCCGGCTGTCTCCTCAGAGCCTTTTCTTCTCCAGGCTGAACAACCTCAGCTCTCTCAGCCTGTCCTCACAGGAGAAGTGTTCCAGCCCTCTGATCATCGTTGTGGCCCTGATGTCTTTTTTCAAGTTTGCTTCACGACAGGTCATTTTGCTCAGTGCTGAGTAGATTGTGGTTCATATAACAAAATATTTACATATTTGTCACACATAAGCATAACTAGAAAGTAGTTCAGTGGTGCATGTAATTACAAGCAAGATTTTAAAGACAGTAAGTAGGCTGTGACAAGCAGTAGGTAAGGCTTTGCAACACGATGTCTGGTTGAACTAAGTTATGCTAGGCATACCTCTTTGGCTGGGACAGTTCAGGTCATCTGTCAAATGTATCACTGAAATTGTGACCAGGATCCTCAAAAAAATAAGATGTGAAAGAGCTGGAGCTATCCCTTATCAAAAGTAGGGACACCAGGGACACCACCGACCTTTTGTGCTTGGAGCACTGTGGGTGCCCTCCTCTGGGAAAAATGAAATGGTGGTTCAGTAAAAAGGTTACCGCAGACTGATGATATCAGGCTTTTAACAACAGAACATCTGCATTACATCCTGTCTCTGCAGATGATTTGTGATATATGTACCTTCAGGATGGTAAAGTATCCATGCCAGAATGGACAGTACAATTTCTGTCTTTTAAAAATGATACAGAACAGGCACGTAAAGAGCAGAGCCAAAAGAATATGCTGAGGGCTGTTTTCAAAGAATACAGGCTCTGTAAGAGAAGAAAGGGACTAGCAAGGCACTTAGCATTATACACTGTGCCTTGAACGAATCCTACCATTTTTCTGGTTTCCTACAACAGAGTTGACTCTTTAAAAAGATACTTCACAAAACAAAATTCTGAGAAGCTGAAGAAACAAGATGCCTTGCAGGCACGCTTGCACTTCTTAACCTGTGATTTGTGTTCCTTTCTCCTGAAGCCCTGACTCCTCTTCAGAAGGAGCTCCTTTTCTTTCCCATTTCCTGTCGTGTTTGCCTTCAAGTTCCAGTCTAGATCATGCTTGTGAAATGCCATTCATACTGTTACTGTCACAGTGATAATCTTACTCGGGCATACTTGCTCACCTGAAGGGATTGAAGATGACTGAGGATCAGAAGTGTAAGGCTCTGGAACAGCCCTCTGACAGCTACGGGAGCTAAATACCTACATAGCTATCGGGCTTGATCAGTGTGTGTGAAAAAATACAAAAAATTGTATTAAACATCTGCCTAGAGGGGAAATGGACTTGATGGCACAGGAGATCCCCTTCTCCTGTTTTTTTTTCACAGTGGGTTGATACTCACTAGTCTCTGATTATACCTCCTGTAATGTTGGAAGCAGGATAAAATCTTACCTTCTTTTTAGTGCTGCTGTTCAAGGTTGACTTTGCTTCCCTATCAAGGGCATGTCATTCAAGGGAGGATGAACAAAACCCATCTGCTCATGTTAAGCATTCTGGCTGTGGTGGAAATAAGCACTTCAACAATCTTTGTGCTCCCACTGATTTCAAATTCAGGCATGCCTTACAGTTAGGGTGGCTAAAATGTGTTGACAGATTCCTGTCTTACCTGGTCCAACTCTAGTAATACTGAATTTAATATCAAGCGTCCCTCAATCTCACTGCTTCTAAGGGACGTGAGAGTCATGGCCTCTGTGAGTTCACAGGGAAAGTTATTTTGGTTGTCCCTGCTCTTTTTGCTGGTGTTTTGAGCCATAGAAAATGGCAGTGATTTGAAAAGTAGTCATACAGTAAAGTTGAAAATAATGAGCAGATGGGAGGTATGCATAATCTTAACATCCCTCAGTCAAAAGATATTCCCAAATACCTATAAAAGAGAGAGACAGCCAGTAAAATCAATGCAGTAAAAATAGAAAAGTATCAGGCCTCTTGTGAGTGGAGAACATGCTGAAGGACAAAAATACATTTTATCTGCAGAATATAATGCTAGTTAAATAGCACTAATTTGAGGTTCGTATGTGATTAAGTATATATAGCCATGGATCAGAGTTCAAAAGAGCACCCAGAAAGACTTTCTGGCTACTGCTGTACTACCGTGACTTCCACAAGTGATTAAAAAGTGAAAAATTTACTAAATGAAATCCAAGATGAAATCCAAATATGTATCACTCTTCGGTGCCCAAATGGAGAACATGGGCAGCCTGCTTTCTTTGCTCAGTGGTGAAATACTTGAACTGAATGCTGATTTTTTGTGTTTAAATGGATGAAATTAAGTGATGCTGTTAAGATGTAGTAGGAGAAGCACTGTGCTTCATTAACTCAGTGGTACAGCTCTTCTGAAGCCGCTAGGGTTTACTACTTGCAAACAGAAAGCTCTTAAGTCCTTCCGTCCCTCCCCAGCCTTACAGGCTGTGTCCCTGCATGTCACGCCATATTCAAGCCCGCAAGGATGGTTCAATTCTGACAAAAAGCTCGATTGTGGCAGGGTGTCGTTGCCACAGTGGCACTAAAGTTATGGAAGCAGGGAGTGATTCAGGCTACTAAAGAGTTTAGAAATGGTTATGGAGATTCTGACTGTTCTTGCTTGTAGTAATGAAATACCTCACTATCATTTAAATTACCTAATATAAAAATATATTGGAAAAATTAGCTTAGTATATTGTAGCAAGATGCCTGTCACCACTTCCTGGAACAGATGGAGCAGATGTTCAATATTGTGCTGGTGAAACTAGCAGTTGGTTTTATCCTCCTCATGGTTTACAGGGACATTTTAACAAATATGTTGCATTGCTTGTCATGCATGACAGAAAATCTATAGTGTAGAAAACTTTACTGGAGAAAGGAGGGTAGAAAACATCTGGTTTGTAAGTGGTTTTGGATCAGAATGACCGTAATTAAAATTGCAAATTAGAGAAGTCTTCTTTTTGGCTGTTGATAAGGCTAGACTGGTGGGACTAGCTGTATGTGTGCTGTCTACAGAGGGTCCTTGAAGAACAAGTGTGTCAGGCTGAGAAGTGCTGGGTGGTGCTCCTTGCTTTGGTGGGAACTTCATCCTGACTTCTAACTGCTGCTAATATTGTCAGCTAGCTGAAGAAGTACAGCTGAGTAAATATAAACATAATTTTCTTAAAATCTGCCACTCGCTAGTGTAGAGGTAGTGTAGAGGTATTATAGGTATAGTAATTCCTGTCACCTACGTTTGGGGAATACACTAGTGTTTGGAGATTAATTTATGTTTTACCTCTGCAAACACACCTGTCATAGAGAAGTTCTGCTTCATTTCTTTCCCTTTGTCCTCCAGCCGACTCCTCTTCTTGTGGCATCCGTGTCAGAAACCCTGTGGGGCCTGTGTGATGGGAACAGGACTGAGCATGTCATTAACGTGTTTAACTGAGCGTGGCAAAAAAGGATGATCAATACTTCTAGTTACTGGGTGACGGGGGAGTACAGTTCCTAAAGCACCATCTGTTCCAAGCTTTCTTCTGCCTCTGTAAGTGCTGACAGAATCTATGAGTTTGTGAATATAAACAAATATTGTGAAACCACCTTCTTGACCTAATAAATAATATACTCCTCATGGGGTCCTGTCAGTTTTTCTTTGGCTGTCACCTGGGGGCGGGTTACAAACATGTTTATGCTCTATCATGTTTTTTCTGCCTTTAATAAGCATATATTAAAAGAAAGTGCCCAAGATGTCTCTTGAGTATGAGCACACTTTTTGAACAGTCGCACTGACAAGTGAGGTGAAGTGCTGGGGCCTAAACTGTGGGCCCCAAGTTGGAGTTGACCTGTGAATGAGCCACAACCTAGCAGAACGCTTTGTTTTCCCTACTGGCTTCATGTTCCAGAGGCAGAACCTGGTCCACCTGTGTCTCTGTGGTTCTGCCCTCACCCAGGTGGTCGTGGTTGGGGTGGTGGGCTACATCAACCAGGAGCTGATCAGTCAGAGGAGCTTCCTGTTGGGTGTGATTTCTGTTGGGGCCGGCTGCATCTTGCTGAGCTCTCTGGGTGGTGTCCTTCCATGTGAAGGGCCACTGAGGGAGCCATCTCTGTCTGTTGTGTCCAGCGGCTGATGCTGGCACCACAGTGGGAAGCAGAGGAGCTGGGCCCACAGGAACCTATGGCAGGACTGTCTGAAAGAAGACTTGTGAGGGGATGTTGCTGAGTTCAGCATTGGCCTGTGTGATCAGGCAACTGATGGCAGCATAAAATGATGATGGCTGAACCAGCACTACATGAGGATAGAGAAAGTCAACACTGTACAACACCTGTTAGACATAAGCTGTCCTCTACAAGTCCGGGGACTATGAAGGATAGTTAAGATATTGCATTGGAATACCAACACTGGATGCCTGGACCTGCCCTTGGCAATATGCTGCCCATGTGCTCTGAGACCATCACAGCTAGGAGCTTGCTAGCCAAGATAACCTAGCTACCTTTGTCTGATGTTGCTGACCACGATAGACATTCACCCACAAAGCAGTAACCCAACTCTGTCAAGTTTAGTGGTCTCCAGCAGTGTCATTTGTGGGGCTTCACAGGCTCCTGCCCCTGTGGTCCCACTGTTGATGCTGCAGTCTGAGGTCTGAACTGAGACTAGCACACTCTGGTCTAAGTCTTGAGCTCAGTCATCCTTTGGGAAAAGGTGGAAAATTTGTCACCTCAGCTCAGCCAAAAAGTGAAGCTGTGGACTGCCCTTGCAAGTGCCTGCACCACAACCTCGTTGATGGAACGAAACCCCGTGGCAATTCAATTTCATATCTCTCAAACCAGAACAGAGACTGATCTTGCTGATGGTTGTTGATGATGCCTCGGTATGCCTCAGTAGTCACTGAAGCCTTGCATTTGGGCTACGTGGAGGAAAATAAAATGTTTAGCCATTGTCAAAAAAGTAGACCCTATTACCTGAAGTATGGGTGATCCCATCAAGATCTGTGGAGGAGAGGAGGCTGCATTCCCATGATACTGGGATAACATGGTCTCAAAAAATTCCCGGCTCCTCTCCTTATGCCTATCTGCCTGCCCCTCTATAGTCTTCTCTTGGGAAGCTTTTTATATTATCTATTTTCTAGCACTGTTCCATATCTAAATTTGCCTTTCTCTTCTATTTGGACTTGTGAAAGAGAAAAACGGCTTTTGACCAGAAGTATTCAGGCACCTTGATATGGTGGTCGCTTTTACATCGCTCACTAGGTGGCAGTAAGATGCTGTTATACCGATTAAAAAAATTGAAGTCATGTATTCTCCGAGTGCCTGAAATTCCCTAAAATCTGAGGATCTGGTATCAGAACAGCTTCTTCTTCTTCTTCTTCTTTTTTTTTTTTTCCTCCTAAAATGCAAGTTCTGCAGGTGTAGGAATTACAAGATGAATTCTAAATTCAGTGCTCATAACGCCAGTTCCTGTGGACTCCTTGTAACAAAAAAGGTAATCAACCTTGTATAATTTTTCAGTGAGATGTTTTCTCTCTTATGCCTCTGAGAGTGAAGATGCTGGATATACTAAAGTAGTCTCTTAAAAAGGAGAACAAAATAAGAAAAAACCCCATCAAACTCGTGGTGAAAGAGGTAGAAATTTGTAACAGAAGAGAGTTTTTGACCTGGTCACTATGGAGTACTGAAATCAATATTGGATTTTTGTTTCTGCTTCCTCTTTTGCTAGCTACACACAATTTTCTGGGAGTTTAAACAGCATTCCAGAAAGCTTTCATCTCTACTTTAACTGAGTGGAGAGCACAAGGCCCTTGTTCTTCCTGTAGCTTCAGGTTATCTCCGTGCTCCATTTAGAATTGCTGTAAATAAATGAGGACTTTGCCATTTTTTATGGTAACATGCTCATCTGTTCCAATTTAACTTTGCACACATTTCAGAGATTCAACTGTTTCAGCTTGTCCGTTTGGTCTAATGCAAGGACCTACCGGTTTCCCTGCAAAGCCAGACTTCTTAGTAATTGGAAGTGAAATAGATCTAATATTTGTGTTCCTTGGACCATAGAAGTATGCCTTGAATCTTCTTCAATTAGCTCCTGTAGTGTAATTTAGCATATAAATTCTGTTTGTAGTAAACTGTACTTTAGGTCAATACTAACATAACACCTGTTTTAGTCAAAGCTCCTTCTCTGCTTTGGATCACCAACTAGGCAGCAACAGAAGTGGCCTTGGGAGGCCATGCCTCTCTGCAAGAGTCAATATTTGATGTACCATACCTAAACGTGAAATTGAGTGCTGTTGTTTTCCCATAATTAAAGGAAAAGAAAGCTCATTGTTTATAGCTAGGAGTTTTATTTATTATTGTGTGCTTCCTTTTTCTTGAGTAAGGCATCTTCTTCAAAGTTTAGAAAAGTTTGCAAGTTTACGAACACTTAAGTGAAAGCATAGGAATTTCAAGATACTATATGTATTCAAGATAGTACACTTAAAGTATACTACCTAAGTGTAAAGTGTTTCTATTTTTATACCCTACCATCTCACTCACAGAATCAGAATATGGAAGAAAATGTTTAGAAGATACTCACACTTGCTACAGTTGAGTGCAGCTGGTTTTCTTGTATCTGCTGCTCTTGAAGCCTAAAATAAAGTGTGGTATGCAGCTTATGCACTTAAATCACAAAGCAAGTGTCAAAACCAAAAGACTATGACTGTTTTCTTCAGTATGGAGTCTAAAGTGATAAAAAAGGGAGGGGGTTGGTTCATGCCATTGGGTAATCTTGGGTACATTGGGTAAAAGCCACCTGGACATGTTCCTGTGTAACCTCCCTTAGGTGAACCTATTTGGCAAGGGGTTTGGACTAGAGTATCTCCAGAGACCCCTTCCAACCCCTACCATTCTGTGACTCTGTGATAATCTGAAAATAAAATAGCAGTTCTGCACTTGTACAATTCCCATTAATGCTGAGGGCTGCTCCCTGTGTGGTTCGAGGCTGCGAAGCCTGTCCCCAGACATGGGGACACAGGTACGTCCAAACCTCTCTGGAGCTGCAGCTGTCTTGTCAAAATTTGTGTCATCTCTGCCATTCACTGGTGGGAGGTTCTGCTAAATCATTCCCTCTATTTTTAAAAAATATTCTAAAACTTTCCAGGATTTTGAAGATGGGAAGTATTGTGAGATAAATAGTGTGTTGACCTGCTGCACAGCTAGCTGTTACATGGAATTATTCCTCAGACCTACACTTTGAAATAGTTGTTATGAAAAGTTGGCTGAGTGAGCTGAAGTTCCTAGTGAAGAAAGCTGATAACACAGAATAGTTTGTGGGGCAGAGTTCCTCTCTTAGACCTAGGTGTTGATTTCTGAGATAAGATTTCTGCCAGATGGTATTTTTCATGGAAATGAAACAAGCAACACTTCAAAAAAAAAAGGAAAGTCAGGCTCCGTATCTCCTGACCATCCTGTAGGAAAGCAGACTTCAAGGTCGTTTGCAACATTTGCTGCCATTTCAGAGGGCTGACATGATGCTTTTTGTCCTGGTGAGTTACAAACAGACTAGAGCCTCTTACTATTTAGCAAGGAATTATTCACTTTAACGCCTCATTAAAAATGCCTGACATCATTTCCTTGGTGATTTCATTTTTATTACCCACAAGGTCGGTTTACTTGCTGGAAAACCATGGATACAGCCAGAAACAGCTGTGGCAAGTTGGCATCCAGACTAAACGGGCTTGGCTGCATCACGGGCTTTGTGCTTCGTGCCTCCCCAGGCAGCAGCACTGCGCTTGCACATCTCCCGCTTGCTGCGCCCGGTGTCTGGGCATGTGTGAGTGGGTCACCGCAGGTAACCGCTGTTTGTATTTACCAAATTATTTGTTAAGAGTCGGTAGCTCATTTTAATTCCATGTTGCTTCAAGCTTCAGCACATCCACCTTCCCATCTCAGTGCTCCTGGGCACTTCTGATAACAGCAGGAGAGCCACTGTGGGGTTGTTGTTGTGGGAGGGAGGGAAAAGGCTGTCTGTCACCAGCAACCCAGGGTATGTCTTTCCTCACCAAGGGTTGTTTTTCTTTTTAAATTACAAATAAAGGGCAAGCAAAAGGCTCCAGATGACAGAACATATAGCCTGGTCAGTAAATGTGCTAAATCCTTCTGCACCCATTCAAAGAAAATGTGAGTCTGCACTGTCTGTAGCTACAGGGGCAGGCTGTTTTTTGGAAGCTGTAAAGATTTTGGTTTTAGCTTGAATGTCTCTGATGGGACTCCTGCTGTCAGCAACGGTGGTGCTCCCACAGCTGAAGAGTGTGAGCTTTGCTGGACAGCAGTGATCTGCTTCTTGAGAGACTGGGAGGGAAGTTGTTGGACTGACAGTGTCCCCTTTCCTCACCCCCAGTGGCACATAATGTCTCCAAGCCTGGAAGAAAGGAAATCATGAGCCCCATAACTTGAGCTTTTGTGCATTGTCGCCAAATCCAGATGCTAAAAGGTTAGGAGATGGGAAGCAGTAATCACTTGGAGGTCTTTGGATCTATCTGGTTCCTTGTGTACATGTAGGGTTCACATGTCTGGACTTCCATGGAAGCCCAAAGCTGTTGTTTTAAATGAAAGATGAGTTTTCATTTAATTGTGAGACTCTTGAAGGAGGGCCTTTGGGAAAATAAGCAAATATTGTGATGCTTCTGAATAACTGTGCCCAGCCTTTGGGCAGCTGAAGGCAG
This sequence comes from Eurystomus gularis, assembly GCA_013400335.1. NCBI lineage: Eukaryota > Metazoa > Chordata > Aves > Coraciiformes > Coraciidae > Eurystomus > Eurystomus gularis. The sequence continues at coordinate 111,533 of VZZY01014466.1, read as the reverse complement.
AAGAGACTGGAGGAGTCCCCTCCTTTTGCCATGGGTCAGATTCGGTCTTTGCTCTTATGCAAGGTGGCTCTAAGGGCCGACCACACGGGGGTCTGTGCAGCTGCTTAGTCTCTGCTGTGCCTGCAGGCTTGTCCTGCTGTGGGCTGGCTGATGGAGAGCCCAGCAGCTCCTTCCACCCTGCCTTCCCCAGCAGGCAGCTGCTACTGGGAAATGGAGCTGGATCAGGGCTGTTTTCAGAGGCTGGTTGGAGAAAAGGGATTACAGGCATCACCAGGAGTAGTCTGGTGTTACTCTGCTTCTACTCAGTCAGTGGACCCCGCTGTCCTGGTTAAATACCTCAAACAGCTGGGCCAGGCTTCGGTTTGGTGGAATGTCATCTCTGAAAGGTTGACTCAGGTGCTTGAGGGAATTAGTGTGGAATAAAGACTTGAGGAAGCTGAACTGAGCCTGGGCATCAGCAATGTGTTGAGAGACAAAAATATTGTTAAATATTATATGAAATGAACATTAATGGAAAAAATGAAATATTAGTGAAGCATGAAGAACTGAAAACATTGCTATGGTTGTTAGGTTTTAATTAGTTGGAAACTGTTAATTCAAACTCTATTTCTGTGCAATGATTGTCCTAATGTGGTTGGTTTGGGATCTAAAACTGCTGAATTTTCCTTTCTTTATGAGTGCAAAGTCCTGAAATATTCATTATACATATGTCCTCCTGGCTTCTGCAGTGCTGTGGAGCGAGATTTTTTTGTACGCTGAATTTTGCAGTAAATGATACCAGTTACTGCCTAGTGGTACTTACTGTAGCCCCAGTGACATAAATGGTTCTGTCCAAAAAATGTTTCATTTGGAATGAAATGTTTGAGGGTGTTTCACAGCAGGAAAGTGGTGCCACCTTACCTGTTTCACCTTTCAATTTTAAAAATAACGTGAAGCTCAAAGCATGTGTTTTCACAGTACTCCATGAGCTCTTGTGGCTGGCTTTATGTGCATGAACACACAGAGTCACTTACATGTGTCAGTGAGAAAACTATAATTAATTATTTTTCTTCCACTGAAAGGTTTTACCTCTTCAGTGGAGAATACTCCCTTAGCATTATAAATATTGATAATATCTATTTTCAGAGAAAAGAACATTTTTAATCCCCAGTCTTGCTTCACATGAGTGGGTACAGATCTACCTGTTAACTAGAGCACTAGTATCTTGAACTATAACAGCATATTTTTGGGCATTGCTGTGTAGTCTGTTTTCCTATTTTTTGTCTTCAAGTCTTTATCTTTGCTGCCTTATCTGTCTGATGCCTTCTGGAAACAATTTTACCTTTACAACACTTCATAAACTTCTGCATACACTAGACTGGAGGTCCTGGGCCACATTTTGTAATGAATTTTCTGATTGAATTATTTTACAGATAGCACCTCATGCATGCAAAGCAGAGCTTAAGATCCTGGTGGATATTTTACTGATTGCATGTATAAAGCTCTAAGAACTTGTGACGTATTCTGAAAAGCTAAGTTGCCACTGAAACTTGCACATTTATATTTTTTAAGGCACTGAAAGAAAAATCTGAAAAGAGATAAGAATAAGCCCGTTTACATAAAAATAAGTAAAATTAGAAAGAACCAAGTGTGTTTGTATAGTTAAATTTTATTTGGAATAACCACAACAATTTGGAATAACTACTAGATCTGTTGACAAATAGCTGGATGTTATTACAGGAACTCTGTCCCTGCATTAATTTAATCAATGTCTCAGGCTTTAGATGAGCAGCCAGTACGCTAAGATGATTAACCTAGAATTGTAAAGGGAAGTGCCAGTATGACTGCGTGGGTTCAAAATTTTCATCATTGGGCAACCCATATGGATTGGAAATCGGGCTTTTAAAACTGTTCTTAAAAGACAGCTCTGTCATGTAATATTCATCAGGGTGGCTGAATGCAGGGGAGAAAGGCAGGGGCCTCACCCCTACCAAAGCAGATCCCCGGCCCTCCAGGTGAGCTCCAGAAGGGCCTAAATTCACAAGGGAAGTGCAGCCTGGCTGCAGGAGAGGTCAGGATGCTGCGGGGAAGGTTACTCTGCAGGGAGTGTTTAGGACATTAAAGGAGTGGAAGCAACCCACAGAACCGAGCAGCTGAAGAAAAAAAATAGAGGAATGTTAGTGGGGAAGGAGACTGCTGTTTTAAACGGCACGAGTGACTGCTTGTTGAAGCCACTAAACAGGGACTCCCTGGGAGAAGAAGGAGTGCTTGGCATCGTTCAGAAGAACAAGCAGGGCCTCATTTGCACAGTTGAGGCTGGAGGGACTTTTGGTCATTGCAACCGCAGTGTACTCTGATTCAGCCTACTTTCAGTAGCAGAGCAGGAACACCCACATACCCACAGGCCCTACCCGCAAGAAGGACCACAGAAAGGCAAAGTGGCAATTGGACACCAATCTTTAAAAACAACTTTGGAAAGATGTCAATGTGGCTTTTGTTGAGAGAAATCGCGTCTGAGAGAAATCCGCTGCTGTTCCCCTGAAGCACTGACATGTGTGTGGATTAGGCTGATTTGGTTGGTATGGTGTGCTCAAATTTTCCAAAAGCTTTTGATAAGCTCCTCAATTGGAAGATCCTAAAGAAGAAAAATTGTAGCAGGATGAAAGGAAAGATCCCCTCTGGAACTGATGTGAGGGGTAGGAATAGACAGTCAGGTATTTCAGTGGGAGATAACAAGTGGAATCCCACAGGGATCTGCACTAAGATCTGTGATGCCTGGCATATTCATGAGTGGTCTGGTAAATGTACCAAGCAGTTACGTGCTGGATGTTTCTTTAACTGAGTTATTCAGAATAGGAAAAATTAAAATCTGCTTTTAAATATGTGGAAGAATCTTATGACACCGAGTGGCATTGCAGTAAAATGGCAGCCTGCATTCCATGCCAATAAGCATGAAATAATGCACATGGGAAAAAATAAACCCGACTGTCCAACACTGAAGATGGGCTTTAAACTACCTCTTACCACTCTGGGAAGAGAGCTCAGAGTGGCTGTCAGTAATTCTAAGAAATGTTGGTTGAGGTCAGAGCAATGCTCAAAAAAGCAAATAGATTTTCAGAAATTGCTAAGGAAGACACAGAAAACAAAATAATCATTTTGCTGTGCATTCACCTCTTGATTACTGCCTGCCGTTCTGGTCTCCCTGTCTAAGAAAAGGTATAGCAGAGCCCAAAAGGGATGGAGAAATCTGACAAGTGTTTTCAGAAATAGAGATCGGCTTCTGAATTGAGATTGATTAAATGGACTCTTTAGATGGGAAAAGGGAACGTAGGAAGGCATGCGATAGCAGTGTTTAAAATCATGAGTGGCATGGAGAAAATAAGTAGCAAATGATTATTTGTGTTTCTCCCAGAACAAGGACAAGGGACATCAGGTGGAATTACTGGGTAGTGGCTTAAGCAAACAACAGCAAACAACTTGGTCCTTGCAGTGTGTGATTAAACTGGAACCAGTCTCACAGTATCTGCCGGATGTCAAGAGGTTAGACAGGCTCAAAACTGATCAGATGAATTAATGGGAAAAAAAATCCATCAGGAGCTATTAGGTAGCAAGATGACATTCCTATCTGAGGAACTGCCTTTGTGTCAGGCTGGGAGGAGAGAGTGGAGAAAATGCCTGGTTACCCCTTCTTGAATTCTTTACCTTGTTAGCTGCTCCTGGCTCCTGTCAGCCGTGGGCCACTGGACTAAATGGACCTTTGATCTGATCCAATACAATTCTTCTGAATATTGTTTTTATAAGTAATAAACTACCTCAGAGACCCACAGGGTCCTGAGGCTTGATGTCTACTTAAAGGATTTAGATCTATCCTGGATGTCCACTCAGAGTCTCAGAAGAGAAAGAATTCAGAAGGTTGCGTTGATCCAGCCATCTAAGGAGGGGAGAGCCCTGAGGACTACTGTAATGAACCAAAGAGACAACCATGCTTTTGAGTATTGAATCCCATTCCTTGTGGGATGAGGAACTAAAATGAATACTGGTGCTGCACCTTGCACATTATCCCATGGTGCAGCTTGGTGGGATGAAGAGAGTTACTGGGGAAAGGTAAAATGTGTCAAGTAATGCATGATACATGGCTTTTCTCATCCTGTAATTAACTGTTTTGTAGTTCTCTGAAGAGTTACTGGTCCACCTTTTTCATTGTACAGTTTATTATTCTGCTTTCTGAGCTTGTGTATAACACAAATGTGCAGGAGCAAGCAAACGCCATTGGTTAAAGAATGCCACTTTAAAACAGCGACAAAATTACTCTACAGCTTAAAGTGCAACCATGAGAACTGTACTTTGGTACGAGGATACTGTCTAGCTGGAGTTAAATGGAATGTCTGTTTCTTCAGGGAGGGTAAATTTAATCAGGTGCTCAAAATCAAATTAAGGTGGAAATCAGTTTGGAAAACCAGAAGAGTTACAATCCAGCTAATGACCCGAGGTAATACAGGCAAGAAATTTGCTTTCACATTGTAACATGAAAAATCGTTTCTCTGAGAGGGAGCTGCTTGTAGCTCGTGACTGCTCAGGGTAGCTCAGAGCCCAGTGTTTCCTTGAGAGAACAATTGCAATGTACCACCCTTGCACCCTTCACTTCCCCTCCATTATAGTGATACCAACAGTATTATGCTATGACCAAGCCTGTCAGTGTTTCCGTCACAGCGCTATTCTCTAACTTGGTCATTAAGCTGAAAATGTTTTCCCAGCCCAGACTGAAAGACCCTCTGCAGCTAGTGGCCTGTGAATGATCCAGAAGTGTCGTATCTGCAGAAACACAGGCTCTCCTATGGCATGAGTCCTTGTAAGAGACGTCTCTACATTTGGGAATAGGAAATGGATCCTGCATTTGGCTGCAACCTTGCTGCAGAGAGGGATTTGGATTTTAATGTACACATTATTCTGATTAATGTAGGTGAGTCAAAGGGCTTTATTCACTGAGGTTGGAAGGAGCAAGGTCTTCCCCTCTTGTTTTCCTTCCTGCACAAAGGGAAAACTTGGAAGGAGCTCAAAGGTACTGCTGCTGTTCTCATCCCTGAAGGTGTTCCCTTCTGGCATAAATTTGTCTCTCTTACTGATGAAGAATTTGGAGATGGTGGCCAGAAGCTGCAGCCATGATTCAGTAGGAAGGGGAAAAGTGCTGCTCTGATATTACCTGGAATTGCATTTAACTTAAACCAGCATGGTGCCTTGATTTTCTGTGACCTTTACCCATCAGGAGTTATTAGCTAATTGAATTCAGAAGGTAACTCCCAAACTGTTTTCAAACTAAATTAACTTGCTTCAAGGGACCAACTTATGTTTGTATTTCCACAGAGATAATGAGTTTAGGCTTCAACTGAAACCTTGCCAGATAATGAGGAAAAAATAAATCAATGACCTCACTCTTATCTGGTCTTAACAGGCAGGCTTTCCTTTGCTAAAAGTGACCCTGAACTGGTCTAGATTGATTCACACAAATACCAAGCTCTGTGTCCTGCTAAGCAGAGCTGTCCTGGGGAACACTTTGCTCCACAAGGAGATCTAATCCAAACATCAGCAAAGGTGCAAGTATTTGAAATGCAGATTTTCTTAGAGTCAAAATGAATGCTTCTGAAAAATTCAAATGAGCACTAAGATGAAGACCTAAGGAGGAAATTAGCTTTAATACTAATTAGAGGAAAAAATAGCATTCTCACACTTGTGCCTGGGACTGAACAATATTCATAGACATGTGCTCCTCTGATTTTCCATAGACATATACTTGTCTGATTATTTAACTGTCTGGCATTGTTAAATAAGAAATGCTTTTCAGACATTAAAGGGAGATCATTGCCTGGCGAGAACTGGTCTAGCTGTGTTGGTGGAGATCTTTCCTTTGGTGCCTTGATGAATGGAAGAAGTAGACAGCTCAGCAATGTGCCCCTCCAGTGGTGTGTACCTCCTTACTCTCTATATGGATCTCTCAAATGAAGGCTTAAATCTTCAGGTAATAAATGAGATTAATATTAGTTTAACAGAATATATGAGGCGATCTATTCAAGTATGCAGAGGTAAAAGGCAGGGGTTTTTAACTACTGGCAAAGAATGTGTAAAACCAACCCTTAAAGCCCAGAGAAGAAGATTGACATTTTATAGTAGCAACAGCAGTAGTACTAGAAGCGACCATTTTGGTCTAATAAGGGACGTGATGTTATATTTGGGGGAGATGATATTTTTTATTAAATCTGCTGATAGAGGTCTTACAGTAGCACTGCTTCTTTTAATCTTGAACTTTACAGGAAAAAGTGCCCCCAGGCAAAACTCATGCCTTTCTGCTAAAGAACAGGTAAATACTGATGTTCAACCCAGGGAGAGATTTTTCTGTGCTTTCAGGTGATTGACTGACAAAATTGGAACCCTTTCAAGAAGGGGGCATCTGTATCCACATGTAGTCAACTTGCAGCCACTGCAAAATTAGGTGCAGTGGTTGCACTGCCATTCAGAGGGACCTCAAAAGGATAAAGAAATGAGGTGATGGGAAGCTCATACAATAGCAAAAGGAAAGGTCAAGTCCTACCCCTGGGGAAGAGTAACCTCAGGCACCAGTACACACTGACTGGGAAGCAGGTTTGCAGTAAAGGACATAGGGGGTCATTGTGGACACCAAGGTGAATATGAGCCAGCAATGCATCCTTGTGGCAAAGAAAGTGAATGGAGCCCTGGGCATCATTAGGCAAAGTATTGCCAGCAGGTCAAGGGAGGTGATCCTTCCCCTCTACTCATCACTGATGAGACACATCTGGAGTGCTGGGTCCAGTTCTGGGCTCCCCAGTACAAGAGAGATATGGATATACTGGAGAGAGTCCAATGAAGGGCTCTGAAGATGATTAAGAGATGGAGCATCTGACATATGAGGAGAGTTTGAGAGACCTGGATATGCTTTGCCTAGAGAAGAGAAGACTCAGGGTAGACCTCATCAATACATCTAAATACCTGATGGGGAGCATAAAAAAGATGGAGCCAGACTCTTCTTATTGGTGCCAAGTGACAGGACGAGAGGCAAAAACTGAAATACAGGAAATTCCATTTAAACATAAGAAAAGGTTTTGTTTTAATATTTTTACTGGGAGGGTGATCTAACACTGGCACAGGTTTCCCAGAAAGGTTGTGGAGTCTCCATCCTTGGATATATTCAAAACCTGACTGGATACAGTTCTGAGGAACTGTCTCTTGCAGACCCTGCTCTGAACACAGGGTTGGACTGGATCATCTGCTTCCAATTTCACCCAAGCTATGATTTTGTGAACCCATAATATGTTTTTACTCAGTGGTTAGGACCTTCTCACAGGAATGTGAGCAGAGAACAGAGTGCTGGTGTCCTGGAGGGATAGTTGAAGACGACTCCAAAAAGGAATTATCTCTATTGAATCAAACTGATCTCCTTGGGATCTGTAGCTTTTTGCTCTTCTCCTGAAAAACTAGAGTCCCTTGATCCTTTCAGACAACTTTCCTCCACGATTCCACGATTTCCTCCACAATTCCAGATTTATCAACCTGCCACCCATTGGCCATTGGCCATAAGCAACCTGCATTCAGAGCAATCTTCATTTGTGGCAGAGTTAGGTAGATACTTATGCCAACTTTCCGTATCTTTTAATGTCACAGAATTGTTTATGTTGGAAAAGACCTTTAAGATTATCGAGTCCAACTATAAGCCTCGCACTGCCAGGTTCACCACTAAACCGTGTCCCTAAGTGCCACATTTACACATCTTTTAAATACCTCCAGGGATGGTGACTCATCCACTTCCCTGGTCAGCTTGGTCCAGTGCATTACAACCCTTTCTGTGAAGAAATTTTTCCTAATATCCAACCTAAACCTCCCCTGGCACAACGTGAGGCTGTTTCCTCTTGTCCTATTGCTTGTTACTTGGGAGAAAAGGCTGGCCCCCCTTGCTACAACCTCCTTTCAGGTAGTTGTAGAGAGCAATAAGGTCTCCCTGAGCCTCCTTTTCTCCATGCTAAATAACCCTGGTTCTCTCAGCTGCTCTTCGTAAGACTCGTGTCCTGGATGTCACAAGGGAGGCAGCAAAACCTTTCCAGCCTCTCTTAATCAGTGCTCATTAGAAAAATTCCTTCTTGGCCAATGTGAACTGCAGTGACTCTCTTGATGGTGCATCACCCGACTCTCACTGTCCACCTGTTGTGGGGGCAAGAAACTCGGACTAATCCGTCCTGTTCTGGACACCAGTGAGATAGTGGCTTCCCACTGGAATGCTTGTGCGAGCATCCTTTGCCCTGGGTGTACTCAGCTTCTGTTGTATCCCTAACCACTGTGGGATGCTTTGTCTTCAAGGGGCCCTGGTACTGCCACCTGCAAATTGCAGAAGCAGTGAAGCATGTGCGTGGACAAAGGCTGGGCTTTGTAAATCCTGGTGGGAGCCCAGGTTTGAAGTTGTCCCCATCTGCTCAACACTGTGGGGGCAGGCTCAAGGACTGAACTTTAAGCACCAGAGGAGCTTTAAGGCTGGAAATGCAGGTGCCTATAGACAGGCATGCAGTACTAGACAGTGAGTGTGTAAGTGAGACCCTCACTCTTTAGTTTTTGAGGCTCTCAGCATTGGACCGAAGTGCCTACAGGGGTCAGTCAGTAGCTAATTTCCATTTAATTCCATCATATATAAATTAGCTTTTTCTTTTTTTTTTTACTCCCAAGGGAAATATTGTCCTGTTCTGTTCTTCAAGTGGAGAAATGCCTGCACCAGTGATTGTCACATTTGCCACAGACTAGGAGCTCTTGCAGTAGTGTGAGTACCTTGTTTCAGCCCACTTGGCTTAGGTGTAGTGCTGTACTGTCGTGGTTGTGTTGTTTTTTGGGGAACAGATAGATGTTGCGATAGCTTGACTGTGCTGACTCAGCAGATTTGGCACTACAGCCGAAACGATAAATGAACCTATTAGGAAGGTGGTTTGATCCGAGCATAAAATTAATTTGTTCTAACAACATCATAGGATAAAATAAAATGTATGGAACACTCCCATAAAATAAATCAGATACTGAAATTATATATCATGACTCTTAAGACAGAAGCTGTAAACCTCCTGCATTTTATTTTTTCAAGTATTTGCAGTGGAAATTTTTTCTTTTGAAACGGACACATTTTTTTGAAATCTTGTGATTAAAGAAATTAAATAAAAAATCATCTGCCCCACTTAATATTTTTGTATTTTGTTTCTTTAGAAATTAAGATTAAAAGAAATGTAAGATAAAAAAGTGGATGTTTGAAAAGCTGCTTTGGGTCATTGTCTTCAAGTGGTTGCCGTAGCTCCTAAGTGACAACCTGAAGATCTTTATATTGTCAGAGTGCTGTAGGAGTGTGAGAATTGAGGCTTGAACTTTAGGGGAATTGTAGGAGATTTTCTGCCAATAAAAGTGAAGGCCTGAGTCCCTGCATCTGCTGTGGATCCAGTTAGAGACCACACAGAATGGAACATACTAAAATATATTTAAAAAAAAAATCAAAACCATATTCACTGGGAAGAAGTTCCTAAGAAATTGGCTGCTATTTGATTCTAAATTTGATTAAATAGATAATTTTATCAAAGAGTCAAAGCTGATCTATTCAAGTGGATGACATCTCTTCATAGAAGCAGAATATTTATGTAATACAAGAACCACAACCACAACTTGCATTTGTGGTAAACAAATGCTTCCTGTCCTTTCCTATAAGCTGTTTCCCTGCGCATATAATACAGTCCACTCAACAACCAGGACTCCATCAGTTTTATCAATGGCCCTTAATTATCAGCAATTACAGATGGTAATTTCCCTGTCTCAGGACAGTTAAAAATACGTGAGTAATTTTGTGTGTTATTTGAGACGTGTTTCCTTCCTGCATGAAGCTTATGTGAGTTCACAGATGTGCACACACCAAGCACAAGCTCATCTGGTCCCCTTCTTATTTCAGGTCCTGAAACTTAAAAAGATGGAATTATCCCAAATGGTAAGACTGAGTGTCAGATAAAAGAGGAAGTTTGGATTCCTGTGTCTCGAGCTTTGTGTCTAGGTCCTCTGCAACCTACTAACGTGTGAGTGCCTGGTGAAGCCTTTCCCACACTTGAGATACTCATAACTGCTTGCTTTCTCTCTCTCATGTGCAGTCTGATTTCTGAAGAGATGGCAGTTTGTTCAACAACCTTTCCCTCACAGGCAGCGTTAATGAGGTCTTTCTCTTCCACTCACAGGCTGTTTTCCAGAAATTTGTAGGAACTTAGTATCTTTGAGACTTCTTCTTGCCTGTTTATTAGACCAAAATTGGTCAACAAGCTCCCAAAAGGTTAGGGAAGAGAAACCTAAACAAAAGACAAAGAGGGACAGATGCAGACACCAAGATACTTGTTTCTTTAAGAAGTGTTAGCATTTTAGCTTTCACTCTTGAAGTGAGAACCATAGCTGACTGATGAAACATCTAGAAAGAAAGTGTTTTTTCTGCTCATGCAGTTCTTCAGACCTGGGAACCTTCAGGACAGGTCAGTAGCTGAAGAAGTCTGGCTGCTGGTGTCAAAATCTCCTCTCCCATGCTTGATCAGTCCTGGAAAGTCTGAACATCGCCCTGTCCCTGCTGACCTGCTGACCCACGTCAGGGCTCCACAGATTTCCTCTCACATTTGCAGTCTTTGCTGACTCTCACAGAACCACAGAATCACAGAACGTTAGGGGTTTGAAGGGACCTCGAAACATCATCAAGTCCAACCTCCCCGCCAGAGCAGGTTCACCTAGACTAGGTCACATAGGAACGGATCCGGGTGGGTCTTGAATGTCTCCAGAGAAGGAGACTCCACAACCTCTCTGGGCAGCGTGTTCCAGTGCTCTGTCACCCTCACAGTGAAAAAGTTTTTCCTATGTTTATATGGAACCTCCTATGCTCCAGCTTGCTCCCATTACCCCTTGTCCTATCACTGGACATCAGAGAGAAGAGCCTGGCTCCATCCTCCTGACACTCACCCTTTACAAATTTATAAACATTAATGAGTTCACCCTTTAGTCTCGTCTTCTCCAAGCTAAAGAGACCCAGCTCCCTCAGCCTTTCCTCATAAGGGAGATGTTCCACTCCCTTAATCATCTTGGTGGCCCTGCTCTGGACTCTCTCAAGCAGTTCCCTGTCCTTCTTGAACTGAGGGGCCCAGAACTGGACACAGTATTGCAGATGTGGTCTCACCAGAGCAGAGTAGAGGGGGAGGAGAACCTCTCTGGACCTACTAACCACACCTCTTCTAATACACCCCAGGATGCCATTGGCCTTCTTGGCCACAAGGACACATTGCTGGCTCATGGTCATCCTGCTGTCCACCAGGACCCCTAGATCCCTTTCCCCTACGCTGCTTTCCAATAGGTCAGTCCCCAACCTATACTGGTGCATGCATGGGGTTGTTCTTGCCCAGATGCAAGACTCTACACTTGCCCTTGTTGTATTTCATTAAATTTCTCCCTGCTCAACTCTCCAGCCTGTTGAGGTCTTGCTCTCCCTTGCTCTACATTTCCTGATGGTCTTGGTTTTAATGTCTGCCAGGGTATCCACTCTGAGCTGAAGGAGGACATCATTTGCCTGTGCAAATGTGGAAAAAATGTTCTACTAATTTAGTCCTTTAACAAATTATTCAGAGTTTTACTTTCCTCAGCAGCTTATTTGCAATGACCCTTCTTTCTCCTCCTTCCTGCTCCCAAGTATCAAAAATGTGAATAGGTAAAACCACTTGTGGAAGAGCCGGTATCCAAATAGTTAGGTGAAAAAGACTTCCATAATTGCTGCTGGTATCAAGCTTCTTCCCTTGGATGCTTTAAACTGGGCCATCCTTTATTCTTCCACTTCCAGCTACTGGGTTTCCAAGTGCAGGTATGCTGTGCTGGGAATAACTCACCGCCTACAGTCATACACCGGAGCTATAATCAACTACCGCTTGTCTAGACAGGTTCTGGATACTGTTTCAGCCACAGCAGTGTCTTATTGCTGGTGCCTGATGAGTCTTATGCAGGTACCCTCAATACTGTCTCCTAAAATACTTACCAAGAAACCTCGTCTCTCTCTTGTCCTTGCTCTGGAGCCTTGCCCAGCTGCTGGGGCAGGCAGGAGGAAAAGGTCCAGTATGGCTCCCAGCAAACCACTGGCCAAAGTGGTAGCCCCAAAGTCAGAGCAGTCTTCAACAGGATTTCTCCTTTTATATAACTGCATGCTTAAAATAACAGTAGCTTGAAATTTTACCAGAGGGTATAGAGGGATGAATATTCTGGAAACAGCTATGCAGGTTGTTACTGCGATGTGGGGAGTCTCAGAGCTTGGGCTCCAAGGTTTCATTTTGCTTAAAAACTATTGAAACAAAAGGAAATACTAGTGCTTAAAATATTTCCTCTAGACTTTTTCCCTTTTGTGGGGGAAACGTAAAAGTATATTTTAAATTCTGAAACAGAAAGGATGTTTCTTTTCAGAATTAACTGGAGATGTGATTTTGGACCCATTTGGTCCCAAAGTCAAGATTTCTTGTCTGGTAATTCCTATAAGCTCCTTGTGCTGTGTAAAGCAGGGACTGTTAGCTTGAAGGCAGCAGGTGATTACAGATGCTGTAATATTTAACTTTCAGCAATACTGTTGAAAGAAAAGCAGAGATAGTCTTACAGGTTGTTAGACTTTAGGTCTTTCAGTGTACCATCAAAATGACATCACCACAGCTACCTACAACGTACTTAAGTTGGAAAATACCAATTTAATGTGGAGTTGCTACTCAAAATTATGTTCAAATTCTGCTTTAATAATGTTGTTCATATTTGCAATACTGTAAATGTGAAAATGAATTTGGCTGAAAGAGTGCCAGTGTGAAGCGGCATATAATTTTGTGTTTGTTTGTGCTGTACTCTGCATAATTACTGTAATTATGCATATTAGGCTGTTCTGTATAATGGCACCAGAAGGTAGATAATTTGTCAATAACTGGCTGTAGCAGCTTATATACGTTTTGCACCATCCACAGAAGTGCTTTGAAGATCATTTAATGCTGCTAATTTGCTCATAATTGGTCAGAAGGTATTGTTACTGTTTCCAGAATGTCTATCTGGAGGATATGTCTTCCAGAAAAAAACAGGTGCTACTAAAAAAGTCAGAATTTTGTGTTTTAGAAAACAGCAAAAAAAAAAAAAAAAGGGGGGGGGGGTAAAATTAGCTGATGGGGCTACTATCAGTATTATATCACAAGGAGCTGCAGCAGCTTTGAAATCCTTAGAGGTATGTTTCAGTTCAGATTATACTTTGCACAAGAAATAGCAAATATGCTCAATGCCATTTAATTTTTTTTTTCAACAGAACAAGTTTAGATCAAATTACTTCAGTGAACTGACATGAAAACTTAATTTTTAAATGAAATTAGGCAGAGGCGCATTGATAATAGAGAAAACAAATCCTGGGGGGAATGCAGGTGGGAGAACCAGTCAGGTAGCATGAGGTAGGCATGGAGTGAGATGCTACCTGGGTAAACTCAGAGGTTCAAAGGAAGGGTGGTATTTAGGAGATGATTCCTTCAAATGTTCAGGAAAAATACTTAAAACTTGCCTTTTCTGGTGTATAATTGTTACAGGTGGTATTATGTTAACTGGAGTCCTCAGCCATTTTCTGAGAGTATTTAGTGGTGGACTTGGCAGTGTTAGGTTTATGGCTGGACTTGATGATCTTTAAGATCTTTTCTAACCTAAACGATTCTGTGATTCTATTTTGTGCACAGTAATGGGTCAGAGCCTTTCTAAGCACTGACAAACCTGATACAGTGGGTGCTGGGCAGCCAGCCCTGTCCCTCTGTTTGAGGCAGGGGTTTCTGGTGGTGGTCTGCAGACACTGTCACCTGGGAGACCCTGGCACATGGATCTGTATGATGGTCCCATGCTCTCCGTGAGCAGCAACCTGCTGGCAATAGCTATTTTCACAGCTGGGTTACTATCCCTTGGCATGATGGAAATTGCACAAGGCTTTTTTTTCTGCTGAAAGAAACATGGGTGGATGGGCAGTGACTCATTTGTCAGAAAAGTTTGGAAACTAGTTAGTGAAAGCAAAAGTGGATGTGTCTGGGGAGATGAGCAGTGCACAGGGTATAAAGCTGTCATGATTCGCTTCTGTACGTTATGTGCCGCACACTCATCAAATTAGGACTCGGTTCTGTGGGAAGGGACACCTGGGTGACACTGATGGTTAGGTGCATTAAAAATGTCCTCAGCCCTGGCGAAGCAGGAATGCTGCTGCTAGATAAGAGTGGTTTCTCTGAGAGGATCTGCTCCTGCTTTATGTCTCTGTGTGTTGAATGGATTCACTCTGAAGTACAAGCTGGATGAAAAATTTCAATGTCATTTCTAGCTCTACTTCAGCAGGCATAGTTTGGCAGGGCTGATTTAAGATACACTGTCTGTGTGGGATACACTGTTATTTATCATGTATTGATCTGGCAATAATAACCTCTGCTTCCCTGAGATGTAACGCTTGTGACTCCCTTCTTGTTTGACCTGCCACTTGCAATTCATTCAAAATGCAGCAGCACACCTTATCGTGGATTGGAGCTAGCACATTCATCCTCCTCTGTTTTCTTTTTTTTTTTCCCCCCTAAATCAGTGTAGTTATAAACATATATACTTCCAAAAGGGACTAGCATTTATTGCATACAAGACCCTCTCCTTGATGGGACTCTGAACTCACATGCTTCTGGGTTTTGCCATTGTGCTAGAAGTCAGAAAGTAATTACAATTTTGCTATGGCGGCTCTGGTAAAAGGTCATTTATTCCCCTCTGAAATTTGGCTAATTTAATTTCCACTCTTAAAAGCAGCCACAGATAAACATATTTTTCCCTGAGTGATTTGCAATGATGATTGTTCCTTTATTGACTGATGCTTTTTTCAGTCACGCTTATTGTGTTGACTTTGTAGAATTTTTAAGTTAATAAAATGTTGTTTTGTGTTTGTTGGTCACCTCAAATGTATTTGTGCTCTTCAGATAAAATTGTTATTGCTTTTGTTAGTATCTAAAAAAAAAAAATGGTTACAGAAGTTGCATGGCATTGTTTATCAGCACAGAGACCCAAGGAAGAATGCCGTCATCATTCAAAATTCAAGTCAGACTCTCTCCTTAATAAGCAGGGTGAGAAAGTCCAGTCAAATGACAGAACATTGGTAAGAAAAGATAAAATTAATCTGAAAATTCAGAATTGAATCAGATGGTGAGTTTTAACTGTAGACTATTCAGCTAAGGAAAGTAACTGGACTGTCATTGTGAGAATGCTAAGGAACAAAATTTGAGCTCTACCAGTTTAGTAAATTGTCTATCAATTTCCAGTCTAATTAGAATTTGTAATAATAAGTCAATTATTATTAGGCAATTTTTTCTTTTAAATCACACTGAGATCTAACAGAATGATAGTTCAAATGCAAGTTTCAAAGCTACTCTCCAACAAGCCATGAAGATGTTCCCTGCATAGGTTTGTCCCTTCCCAATGGATTATGTGCAGTTGCCTTCACAGGGATATAAGCCTATGTTTACTAGGGGTCCAGTTCAGTTTCTTCTTTGCAATTTGTGAATGTGGGATTTAGATTTAACATTCAGTGGATAGAAATCTCTCAAGCGCTCCTTCTCCAGGGTGAGTAAGACCTACAGCTGGGTACTGGGATGGAAGCTGTAGTTCTCCATGGCCTTCTGGAGTCACTGGCACAGCTAGGGCCAGTTTTGTTCAGATGTGCCCAAGGTGTGAAAAAATTCCTCACCCACTGCCCACCTTATTTCCCTATGAAGTTTGCTTCATGGAGTCTCTGCACTGCTATTTTCTGGTGGCACAGTTTGTAAACGTTGCTAGCTCCTTCTCTGCTATTAATGCTCTTGTTCTGAACATCTTGGCCCTGGCTCTTAATCTCTACTTTCATTCCTGAGGTAATTTTTATCACTCATATAGAAGGGTATCGCCAAGAGGAGGCCACAGAGATGGAAGCAGAGCCTCACTCTGTGCTGCACTTGCCTGGGTGATTTAAGTAGCTCTCAGAGTGCTTCCTACAAGGCTGAGCAATCCAAGTGTACTTGAAGAGTTTAGACATGCAGTTTTACTCTGTTTTTCAGGAGATCTTAAATGAAAGTCTGTCTAGTTTTGATGCATGAGACTTTAGTGTTACTGCTTGCCTAAATTAAATTCTCCAGCATAAAATCAGATATTCAAACTTGTATAGTGGAGAGTCTAAATCTCATTCATTTGCTTCCAGGGGCATGACAGTTTTTATAGACTTCTTAAAAACAATGAGTTATTTGCATTCCGTGGAATATAAAGATGAGGGAAAAAAAGGGATCTAGGGAAACCGGTGTCACCTCATTCTTTTTCTGAATTCTGGATGTCAAATGATAGCCAGTACTCCTACCTAACATAAGCAAAGACATACTGTGTCAGACCAGGAACCACATAAACAGGTATCCTGCCTTTTGTTCAGGAGCAGATACTCAAGCGAGAGAGGAAGATCAGAGAAAGTACATTGTGACACTTCCCTGAATGCTACTAGGGATTTGTGGCTTAGGGTCTTCCTCACTGCAAGCCTGGCAAAGTCTGTGGGCAGGTTTGATGATACCCTCAAGCCAAAAGTCTCTCCTGCTGCAGAAAGAGCCCTAAACTGAGAGAAGCACTTGAGCCTTTTGTGTGTTGCAGTCCATCCTGGAGGCCTTCCCTGGAGGGAAAGTCACCTCCAGTTATGTGAGAAATGCTGATCTTAGCCCAATTGGAGGAGCAATTTGAGCTGTGGAGCAGAGAAGGCCAGATGTTAAACATTATAAGCCACACTGCAGATGAGTGATTGGTCTGGTCACCATCCTTGCAGTGAAGTGCATGGTCTGCACTGGCACTGAGCTAACCCAACTAAACAGTGTCACCACATGTGGAAGTCCCTACAGTGTCTATTCCAGTGAGCAGTGGGCCTTCTCTCCTCCTTTCATGCACAGTTGTGTATTACTGAAATTATAACCACTGTTGTACAATCACCTGTATAAGTAAATAAATCAGTGCCATTTTTTAAACCTGAATTATTCCTTCAGGTTAATAATGCTAAATGATTATAGCGTAGTTGTGCTTTCTGTAAGAAGTACAGGACAGAGGACAGACTTACACAAGTTTTTAAAAAGAGTTGTGACTCTCAAACTAAAGTAGGATTTTTTGGGTAAAAGTCCAATACAGCTCAGTAAGTAAAGACTTTGTTATTGGCAAGGCTTAAATTTATTTACTTGAAGTAAATAATAATATATGAAATAAGTCACATGCTGAGCAGATCATGGACAAATAAGTTGCTTAGTTAAATTTGCTGGTGTGTTCCCGAAGAAGGACATTTTAGTTTTTGACAGAAAAGCAGTTTGGTCTGTTTTTGAGTGAGTCAGTTAATTTTTTTGCTTACTGCAGCTTTGCTTTGAGTGGGTGATAATCAGTTCAAAATTGAACAAAGTACCACGAATTCTTTTGTTGTCAGTCTTATGGATTATAGCTCTGGCTTAATGAAGAAAATCAATATCCCCACATTATCAATATGTGAGAAACATTGGCCTTAAAACCCAATATGCTCCTAAATAAGATTTACAGAGAGAAGTTTAAATGTTTTTTCAGGAAAAGCAGTAGGTCTCTTCCATGTGTTCTTGTTAATGTAATTTTTTTCTTCTTGTATGTTGTGTATATTTATAGCAGTAAAGTATTATGACTTGCTTAATTATTTTCTTCACCTTATTTCTTTTGTCTTCAACTATTACATCAGCATATTCTGGGTGACATCTAAGTGATTTCAAATGCAATATCAGTGACTGAGTTCTGCTACTTGTTTGTGGTCATAGTGGTAGAACCTAAAAGCTAAAAAGTTACAACTTTTTTCCTCTGCTTTTAATATTTGTTTTCATTTTGCAATATTTACTAAAACTCAAGTTTATTTGGACTGACAGAGGTCTCCAGATAGACACAGCAGAATGCTGCCGTGTATACATGACTACTTCAGGCACCTTCTGAACCAGTTCAGTTACCATACAGTTATACTTCATTAAAATATTTAATACGTTCATAAAATATTTTCAGATGCTTTAGTGCTCTGAGTCTTCACATGATTTGAAGGCTTTACCTATATTTTCATGTAAAGAGCTGGTACAGCTCAGGGTATAGATCTGCCACAGCAACCTACCAAGCACTATATTGTCAATAAATCTCCATATGAGGAGTGAGTTGTCCATAGCAATTGTCCAATTCCACCGCAACGACACCATCCCTTGAGAGATTTCTTAAATAATTTACCACCAGAATAGGCAGCAGTATTCTAGCTGTGAGTCATTAATAATATCTTTATATTATTATATTTATATATAAATATAAACAGAAACACACATGTATAAAAAATTGAAATTGTCATATGCAATTACTCACAAGGGATAATTTTCCATGTCTATGCACAGAGTTATAAACAAGATTTCCTCACTTCTATTTAATGAGTGTCCAAGTTACAGACTGGATGTTCTTTCAGAAAGGGCACTCAGGGAATAATCTGATGTCCAGACAAGAAGGCATGTAACTTTACTCATACTGAGACACGCAGGGCAATTTCAGTGAATAGGCCTTTAGAGGCATAAATCTTGCTCCATAATTTGTTAGGTTTTTGTCATTTTTAAGAGAAATCATTGCTATATCTTCCTAGCTTCTGCCAGATAAAAAGTGAAATTATAGTTAGGAACAATATACAAGAGTACATACAGTACAGGAATATTTGACTTTCTTGACCTCTTTTTTTTTTAGATAGTTACATTCAAGTTTGAAAATGACAACACATACTGAGGTAAATGATTTAACCAGTTCCCTAACAGATTAGGTTGAGAATAAAACAACAGATCCAACAAAGAGAAAAAGCAAGAAGGGAATAGATGCAAATGTTTACAGGCTCATGAGCAAATATAGATAATTCCTGTTGCACTCTGTCTTGCAAGAATTCATATTAGAAAAGTTCAGGCAATATGGAAATACAAGTGCTTTTGAACACTATAAATGAGCTCTCTCCTTCGAGACCCTGTTGAAAGGAAATTAAGCCTAATGTGAGAGTATCATATTATCATTAAAATAACTTTATGAAATAACATCACGTACATAGCAGAGGGCAAAAGTTGTGAGCAGGGGTCTGCAGATTTACGAAGGCCCATTCAATCTTGTGTGGTGGAGATAACACCAACTTGAGTTCCTGTTTTTAAAGCAGAATAGATGGTCAGATAAAAGAGCAGAGAAAGAAAAGTCTAGACATTTTAAAAAGATGTTAACAGCACTTACTTGGTTTTTGATTCTTACTTAATTTTTAAATTTCTGGAGTAAATGTGTGGAATGGCCTGCCACTAACAGGGCAAAGCCTGTGAGCCCAAATTCCAGTGTTAGCCACACTGGTGATGATCTTGCTCTTTCTGACCACTTCTTGAGGCATGTTATCCTTTATGGGTTTTGATTTTCTTTTTTGTGCACCTGGAGTTTACTGTAGCTTGTTGGAGTGCTTCATGGCTTATGGTAACTGGAAGGGGGCAGTGGTCCTCCTTGATCCCTGTGGTTGCTGTGGGCTGGGCTTGAAGTGATCCATCACTAGATTATGTCTCTCCTTGAAGTTACCATCTCCATTTTCTTGTTCTGTGTCACCTAAATTACTCACTTGCTTTTCTATCTACTAGCTAGAAAAGGATCTGAATGTTTGGGAGGTTGTAGAGTCTCCTTTCTCTGGAGACTTTCAAAACCCATCTGGACGCATTCCTGTGTGGCCTGCCCTGGGTGACCCTGCTTTGGCAGGGGCTTGGACTTGATGATCTCTTGAGGTCCCTTCCAACCCCTAAGATTCTTTGATTCTATGATTCTATGATCACCAGGACCCATTTTAAGGATGAGACCCAGACCCAGGAGGAAGCAAGACAGCGGTAGGCAAACACTTGTCTTTGTTGTTGTGTGTGTCACCTACAACTTTGGCTCTGCTAAAAAGTTGCATACTCTTCTGTTCCTGTCCTGTTGTGGCTCTGGATGGAAGAAGAGTGACTGTCCTTGAAAATCTGGTTCTTCAGTCCCTTACTGCAGCCTCTAGCAAAATTCAAATGACATGGAGATGGCTTGTACATCTCTTCCTTGTGTGTTTTATGTGACCTGTTGTCAGATGAAGAGAAGTCTGAAGTCTTGGCCTGATCAGAGACATGAGTTACAAATGTCCCACATGGGGTCACACCTCCCACTCCAAGGCATGTGTGAGATGCATGGAAACCAAAGTAGAATTTTAGCTCTCAGACTGTGTCTTCTTCAGGCTTGAAAAGTATGGCAACATTTTAGACTTTGACAACTTTTTTCTGTGAAGAAGATGGGATGAAATGCACTGAAATAATGGATGAGCTGGGGCTAGAGTGAGTCCTTCCTGTAGCATGAGGCAGTGCCAGTACAATCATTGTTTGTACCAGTGCAGGCTCTGAGCTGACAAATGCTGACTTGTAAGAGGAACTCTGAAGACTACAGAGAAGAAGTTATACACAGTCATAAATATTTAATTCTTATTATTGCATGCTGAGAATTGCAGCACTGTCTGCAAAACACTATAAAACATAGTGTAAAACATTGCAGCAATGCAAATATGCTGTAAACACTGTAGGGAAAACAGAAGCATAAAATTAACTCTTAAGCTTATTTACAACTATAGACCTCAGTATTCTCTTGTGCATTGTGGTGAAATTTTGTAATTATACCAGCAGTTCAAAATGACCAATTTTCTCCTGGCATAAAATATGTTCCGATTTAATTAAAGCAGAAAGCTAATTTAAGTGGAATTGAGGAAGACTAAATCAATTATGAAGAATGCATTATTAGATTTGAAGGTCTAGCAAAATTAGTCAAGTTGTATAGTGCCATATTTTCTCCTTTTTAATATAAGAAGAAAGATAAGTCCATCATTGTTTCATATGATTCAAGGAGGGTAATTCACAAAATTTGAGGAGATAACACTTTCAATCATTAAGATGTAATAAAATAATTACTCAGAATTCAATGTCGTTTTGGCAGAAACAGGTACTTCTTTTCATTGAAAATGGAGCTAGTCCAGCCAAAACCTGTGCCTTTGGTTTTGGAAGTGTTGTGCCAAATCTTTAGGAAAGCTGTGATTTATTTTCCTCATCCCTGCATTCTGCCCTATAAGCCAGCTTTCCCAGAAGCTAAGATTTTCACAAGTAAGGGGGAATGATGTCTTCAGGCATGATGGGACATGCAGTTGGTCCACAGAGCTTGGCCTAAAACAGAGACAATGCGAGTCACTCAAGTGACAGTTACTAGCTCTGCTTTGCCAGTGTTTTTGATGAAAATATTTTAGTTATTGTTTTGGATTTTGCTTTTCTGTAGCAAAAATCAGAGGCAATAACCTGCTTTTCAACTCTTTCTGTTTTCAATAAAATTTCTCATCAAGTCAGAAGTGACCATAAATCCTGACAAAATAATGAAAGCGAAGCCCTAGAATGTATCTTCCTGGGTCATGGACATAGGCTACTCTAGAAGACACACAGCATAGTGGAATAGCTTTACTGCCCAGACCTTTTATGGTATCATCAAACAACTGCAAAATCCTGAGTTGAAGTGGTTCAAAAGGTTTTCAGTGCAGAAGCTGTGACTTCTTAGCTTGCTCTCAGACTGAAAGTTGTTTGTTGAAGCTGTTCAGGGTGTAGGCGCGGTGATTTCTACTTCAATATCAGTCCTATCTCAAACTGAGTTGGAATAATCCAAGCCACTGCCCTTTGTATGAAACTGGACTGAGGATATGTACAAAACCGTTCTCTAGATCTCAGATAACCTCTAGCTGAGCAGTAGTAATTTCATTGCTTGCAGTTGTGTAATATAGCTGGAGTCTTTATAAGCTTCTAATAGCAAAAAGTTACAATTGGCATTGTTACTTATACCAGGTATATGAATATAACAAAGTTAGCTAAAGTGATTTTCCAACAGAAATACATCTATGCTGTCAAGTCTAAAAACGTCATATGATCTCATCTCTCCTTTCCCTTGTTTCCTCCCTCTCTCCCCTCCTCTCTCCCTCCTTTTCCATATGTACACAGGAGATTATTATACTGGCAAATATTCCAAGAGTGGACCTTGCTTTAGACAAAGTGACAGTAAAACCCCACTACAGGGAAAGAAAACTCCAACAGGTATTCCCATTAGGCAATTTAACTCGAACTTCTGTATGCTTTCAGTTTTTGCAATAAATCTGTGTCAGTCTGACTGTACACTTTAATTCTGAATGTTCTTGCTTCTGATGGATGAAATACAAACACCATTCTCTGGTTCAATGTTAAAGAGTTTCTTTCTCCTATAATAACAACAAAAAAATTCTCCCAGAAGTTTTAAAAATGCTATCTAATGATCGGTTACATGAATTCATAAGCTATTTTTAAAAAACTGTGCTCGAAAGCTGGTAGATCTTCAGTGACCAGTCTGGGCTTAAGAGGGTGTAAGTTCTCAGTGCCTTTTATCAGCAAAAAAATTTTCAGTGTTCAGACAAACTGCTTTGCAGCACTCAAACAAAAAGCCGGCCATGCTAAATTGAAGTTTTACAATATTGTAGAAATGAATTTTAGAAATAATAGTGGTAATAATAAATCTTCTCACAAGAAACAAAAGCCTTGCTCATAAGTTTATGTATCTTGCTGAGAAGCTGCTCTTTCAAGGCTTGCATGAAATCGGCTGGTGCGCTGTCAAGGCTCTGATTTCACTTCGACAATGGTTTATATTAATTTTATAAAAAATTACTATGAACTGGCTTAGTCTAAACTGAGAGAAAATGCTCTTAATTTAAAGAACACTGCCTACAGATGATTGTGCAATAGTGCAATATTGGCTATGAAGTTGATTTAATTGCTACAACCAGTCCTTTGGGGCCCTCATTTTAGGAGACAGCGCTATGCATTTCTTTTGCACAGCACCTTCGACTTCCATTCCCCAGGACTCATTTGCTACATTGATTTGGCAGGAGGAGCAGGTTTCTCAATTCAGCTCCCGCCGTCCAACCACTAATCCTTCTGGATTTCTCTGCAATTTTGACTGCAAAACACCATCCTGGTGCTGAAGCCAAACGAGCTGATTCAGCACAGGAGACAGCTTTGCCTAGCAGCAGGCAGCTTCAGGTAGCAGCTCTAGTGTGATGGAGGGCAGCATGCCTATGTTGTGGACCCTGCTCATACCTGATAGCATAAACTGCTACGGTACTTTGGTATGCAGGTGTGTTGTAAAAATGTCCCATTACAAGTAAGTGTGTGAATGCATAATTGAACCTTAGCTGGTATTTAGACTCTGATTTACTATCAAAAAGCCTGTAGTGTGCAGCTAATGTCCTGAGATTCCTGTTAAATATTAATTTACCAGCATGTTCTGAATCTAGACTTCAGGTAAAAAACTTATGTTTGACATTACAGTTTAAACTAGCACTTGCTGCAAGACACTCAGAGATGGTGGATTTTTCTCTTTCTTCAGTTTACTTTCCCACAGGAAAAACAGTGGAGTTCTGGCCAGTGGTAAAGATAGGGGATGTTTTTATGTGATTCTAAAAGCCCTTCCTCCAGGCTCTCCAAGGTTGCCTGTTGGGAGAATCCTTGTTTCTGGTGATGATAAAATGATGTTACATAGGTAGTCTTAAAAATTAGGGGAATATATCTACTGTCTGCTCATAGCTGGCCCTGCTTCAGGCTCTGCCAGGCTAAGAGCTATGGAAGGCCCTCTTGAACTGATGTGAAATCATTAGTAACAAAATTTATCAGGATGAAAATAAACTGCTGTGATTTTTTTTGTGGTTAGTCCATTTGTTAATGCCAAGCGCTGTTCAGGCTGTGGCTGGTTCATGGTGTACCTGCCAGGATGCTGCCCTGTGCTGGTGCCAATGAGCTGAAATGGTGTTAGCCTAGTTGCTGGTTTGTACATTCAGCCTAGGACTCAGTATATATTCCTGCTTTTCCTTCACCCTGTGGTAGACGTGGAGGCACCTTTTTCTGCTTGTGTTCTGCTAGATCCTTCCTCTCCTTTGGAATGTGGGTCTGGGTTTCAGGTCCTTATGAACTGTTATGTACCTGATGTGCACCTGGAGCTGAGGAAGGGGGTTGTGTTCCTGGTTTGCAGAAGAGATGACACTGCTCAGGTCTTCTGGTCTTCACCACTTTTACCTTTTTAGCCTTTTGATTCCTTGGACTCTCTTCCTGCTTGTAGCAACTCTCCTGCCAGTCTTAGATGGTCCTGTTTTTCTGTACATAGTCAGGGTCATCCTTTAGCTCCTCTGATGACAGCCTGCCCATCCATTACTTGCAAAATTTAGAGGTGAAAATCCACAGTAAAAAACATTGAAGTGGCTAATGTTAAGTTTCCTCCTTGAAAAGTGTTTCCTCCTCTTTTGTTTTGAAATATAATGGCCATGCAGCTCCTAAGTCTTTCCAGGAGTAATTAAATGGTTTCAGGATTGCTCTTGTTCCAGGAGGGGATTGAGTACCCAAATCCTTATTTGAGGGCTGAGATCTATATTAAGAATGTTGGCATCTCTCCATTGTCTGATATTAATGAGATGCTTCCAGAGAAGTCCCCAGTGTCACCCAGTCTTCACCCTGCAACAAGACATGTGGATGTTTATTCAAGCCACTATCTTTTGGGGTTTATTCTGCCACTGCCTTTTATTTCTGTTGTTTCTCTAACTTTTTTTCTATTTATTTTCCCTGCCTGTTTCTCTCCGGTTTTCCATCTGCTTCTCGTTATATTTCTCCTTCTCAGAGGGTTTCACTGACCACTTGTACACCTTTCTCTGAGAGCGCACAACCCCCAAGTTGCTGGTGCCGACACTACAGTGTCATAACTAAACATGGTTTTGCTAAAACCAAACGAGCAAAATGAAATGCGCCTTAGCTCAGCGTTTCAGGCTGCCTGTGGGCTGCAGCTAACAGCTTCAAATCCATTAGTGCTCAGCCAGCAGTAAAACACTTTTTATCATATCAGTGAGAGTTAGAAATGCATATTAAAAGCCATGTGGTTAAGGCTCCTGATGGTCTAAATGCCTCCTCAAAGCCTCGTAAATATGTAAAGTTGTCACATATTTCATGCTTATAATTTGCTGTGGACATGAACTACCAGTTTTTGCTTATGTAAGTTGAAGCATAAATGAGAACTTTAATTTTTTTTTTTAATTTCAAAGTATTTGTGAGGAAAGAGGATTGAAAGGATGGGAAGAACACTAAGTGAAGGATGATTTGTACTTTTTCCTTTTTTTTTTTTTAACCTAACTTTCCTTCCCAGCTAATGCAGACGGCATTTATCGGCTAATAGGCTGACTACTCACTTTTATCAGCTGCACTGTTAAATACCTCCTCAACTCACAGTGGTGAGAGTTGTTGTGTGATGTCTGCTGTGTTTTTGGGGGTGCCCTGGGGATTCAACTGAACGATTTCAGTGCTTATGAGGAATCTGCTGTTGTTTGAGGTGGAACATCAAAAGTGCATATAGAAAGCAGGAGGCAAACCGTAATATAAGCTCACCTGAGGGTTACACTTGACCTAACGTTTCATCCAGTTCTGAATAATGGAGCTGAGAGAGAGGTGCTTGATAACACTAATTAGGAACCGAGTATTAAAACTGATATCGCTAAGCAGCAAATACGATTGCAACAGAGAGGATTAGAGGAACAGGCACAGTTCAGCACTGAAATATTCATCTAATTATTTCCAATTCCAGTTATGCTCAGTGCATGCTCTGAACTGAGTGTTCAGCAGCACCTAGTGTGTCTGTTACTCACCAAGCTCCCCCAGCAGCAATGGTATTCACTCACTTGAGAGATTTGGTTTTTTTTAGGAGATCCTAAACTCTACAGTGAAGCTGCCTCTGCTGTAAACCCAGGGACAAAAGAAAAACCACAAAGTGTCAAATAATTTACATGATACCTGTGGCAGGTAGATTTCTAGCTTACAATTAAAATTACAATTTTTGGCTTAACATTAAAAATCACAAAACCAGAACTGAAGCTTTTGTGAACAGGTGATAACCAAAACACAATGACAGCAAAATAATAATGCTCTTAAAAAAGATTCAATTGAAAAATACTAAGAAAATTTTACGTCTTCCTGGAAGCTGTACTAATGCAAAAAGGGTAAGCAAGTCTTCAGTGTTTTGCATTTCTACTGGGGTTTTATGCAGTTCAACTTTGAAACCCCATCTGCACATGAACAAGTTTTGAGAGTTTTATGTTTTGCACTATGCAAATATGTTTTGAATATACATACACTTGTACTTTGTAGAATACTTGCCAAAGATGATGCAGAGGACCCAGTATAGAAAGAAAAAAAAAATTAATGTGTGAAAAATTCAAAAAGTGATGACGCAAGCATTATATACATGTTAATTTTAGAGATTTGCATGTGATTAGGCAAGGTTTAATTGTCGTGCAGAAGAACAGTGGTTTTTAAATCATAATTTAAAAAATAAATTTTTATTTTTTTCTATCAGGAAAGACAGATTCAGTGTTAACTAATGAAAACACAATTGCTATAGGCATGTTTCATCCTTACAAAAAGAATATGGAGAAGGGAATGGATGTTTTGATCCCTGGAGAAGTGTGTAGATGCATGTGTTTCATATTGCCTATCTAGTGTGTGACCCTGCCTTTCATGTGAAGCGTGCTGCATGCTTTGCTGGAGCACCACCTTGCTCCTGGGAAATGAGGATGAACTGGCAGCTTCACTTTCTAGAGCTCTGAAATCTCTACAGCTTTTGTGATTGTAGAAGTGAAAGTGTTTTTTACAGACAATTTTCCTTTTTGTTTTTGTTATCCTTTTGCTTTGGCATCCCTGAGGCTGCTACTGTGCTGCATACAACATGGTGACAAACTCCTTGCTGTTCAAGACAATGTCAGGTTCAAAGCCAGTGTTGGACTGCAGTGTTAGTGGTGTGTTTGCCCTCTGTGCTCATTGCAGCTGAAGCAGCACTCAGTCAGCGTGCCCTCCTGCAGGACCCGGAGCTCCTCAGCAGCCCCATGGTGTGTGTGCCATGCTCAGGAAGGCATCTTCCCGTCATCCTGGACAGCAGAGATTGCTTAGCCTGACTCGTGTTGTTAAACATCACGAGCAACTGGGTGATGAACAGCCCAAACAGAGCTGGATTTGGCCAAGAGAGTGGAATGTGCCCAAGGGGATTCACTTTGTTGTGTTTTACTTATTTAGGTGCAATTGAAAGTACAGCAAATGTCGTAGAAGCCCATGGGTGCAACCTTCATCTCACCTGTTTTTTTGCTGTTTGAGACCTGATTAACTGTGAAGAGTTACTGCAAAAGTAGCTTGTGGAAACATGGTGGCTATTGGCACACTTCACTAATGTCAGTTTGTACACTAGAGAACTGAATGGGAGTGGAAAATGTCTAGAAGCAGTGCCTGCCTAATGCTTTTCTAAATTCAGTCATGCCCCTGGTCCCCACAATGTGCTGTGACAGTGGGTGGCACAACACATTTATCTATTTTTCATGGTGAAATTCATCTTAAAAAGAGAACAGGTTGAAATCCTATGCCCCTCTATTGTCAATGAAAACACTCTTATTAAGTTTAAATAGCCTAGTATTTATTCTCGGCCTCTAGGACCAAAAGTTAAAAAGAAATGATGATTTTTTTTTTCAAATTGTATCTTGCAGAATCATTTCCATATCCTGTAGCTGAGATGTAAATGTAATGGAATCACAGAATCATAGAATTGTTCTGGTTGGAAGAGACCTCTAAGATCATCAAGTCCAACCATTAACTCAGCACTGCCAGGTGACCACTAAATCATGTCCCCACCACATCTAGATGTCTTTTAAATCCCTCCAGGGATGGTGACTCAACCACTTCCCTGGGCAGCCTGTTCCAGTGCTTTACAACCCTTTCTGTGAAGAAATTTTTCCTAATATCCAACCTAAATCTCCCCTGGTGCAACTTGAGGCCATTTCCTCTTGTCCTGTCACTTGTTACCTAGGAGAACAAACCTCACTACAACCTCCGTT
This sequence comes from Eurystomus gularis, assembly GCA_013400335.1. Classification (NCBI taxonomy): domain Eukaryota; kingdom Metazoa; phylum Chordata; class Aves; order Coraciiformes; family Coraciidae; genus Eurystomus; species Eurystomus gularis. Next base: position 83,494 of record VZZY01014466.1, on the reverse strand, counting down.
CAGGTAGTTGTAGACAGCAATAAGGTCTCCTCCAGGCTAAACAACTCCAGTTCCCTCAGCTGCTCCCCATAACACTTGTTCTCTAAACCCTTCACCAGCTTCGTTGCCCTTCTTTAGACATGCTCCAGCACCTCAGTGTCCTTGTAGTGAGAGGCCCAAATCTGAACACAGTATTTGAGGGGTGGCCTCATCAGTGCTGAATACAGGTGGACGATCACTTGAGTTGACCAACCAGAGCATATTAAGTAGCCATAACGAAACTTTTATTAGTTGCTTGGGTATACTTCTTTTGTCTATTTTTTTTTCTCTTGTGATCCTGCCTTACAATAATTTGTGTGCTCCACTGTTCTTATTCTCCCATGTCTCTATGGGGAACTTCTGTTCCTGACCCCTTGAAATGGCTGCTCCATCATACATGCAATTGGATATGTCCTGTGAAGGCTGTTGCTCATACAATGAGCAAAGAGAGTAGGAGAAAACAACCTGCAAACCAGAAGCATGTTGAAGAAAGAAATGGGAGTTCACATAAATTAAACTTATTTGAGGAAAATATTGGTCCTCAGAAATAAAGGTAATCAAGTTGAAGATGAACTTGGGCTGTGTTCTTTCAGTCTATATTCAGAAGACAAACTAACAGCTCATTTTGAGGGCTTGATTCCTATGCTGATCCAGGTTCAACACATTTCTCTAAATGCTGGGCAAACTGCAAGTTGTATGGCAACATTGGGATGCTGATACCTGGGGCTGGACCCAGAAATAGATACGAGTGGTTGTGAACATACAGAAATGCAGATTTAGTATGTGTAATATTTCTGTAATGGTTTGAAATGATGTGATATGGAAATCAATGGATTTAATAATTCTAATGAGAAAAGTGATAAAGATTATGTATTTTAATGAGTTCTTACAGGAGAGGCTGAAGGCTTTGATTTTACTATTTGTTCACATATTCTAGAGAACAGGCTGCTGCTTTACACACACATCTAGCATACTAATAAGGTATTATTTTCCGCTTCTCAGATCTCTTTTGAATTCAAATATATCTATTAGCACCTTTACAGCATAGCTTATGCATATCTACGAAGCCTGTATGATGAACCATTTCTACTGTACCATTTGGTGGGTGGCATTGCAAATTACAAAAAAATGCAGGGAGACAGAGTTTTCTTCTGGGGCTCTTAGCACCCTGGGTGGAAAATACAGGGAGCAAAAATCAGAGATTTGAAGTCTGGATCTGCATTATTTGAGCCAGCAGGGATCCAGGCCTTGTCATTTTAAGGCTGTGTGAATATGGGTCAGTCACCACTGGTGGAGGGAAGCCTTCAGTAAGGGTTTTGAAGGGTGTTTCAAGACTAGAGGACAGTTCCAGTAATGGTGATACATGGTCTGGTGGAGGAAATGCGTGAGTACAGCTGAGAATTGCTGCCCAAAGGAAGAAGCAAAAAGAGAACTGGCAGTCAGCAGGTAGGCATTATATTTTTCTGACTCTGAGCTAAGGTATTTGCTGTTTCTGCTATGGCAAGATGATGGTTGAATATGTGGAGAGACCTTGCATGGGGAACCAAGTAAGGAAGAACAGAAGAAAGCTGGGAAAAAGAGCTTGTTTTGCTGCCACTGTGAAGTGTGTCAGAGTGGTGAGGCGCTTGCCCCATCCTAGCCATCAGCCTGCATGCCCCGATGCCACCTTTGGGAGCACCCACTTGTCTGGCTTTTGAGGGCTGTTGATGTGGGTATAAAAGGCAGTGGTCTCACTCTGGTGCTTCTGGTAATTGGTCTTTTTCTCTGTGCTTTGTGGAGGCCTGGGGCTGTCCTCACCTGGCCTCTGAGAGCTGCTTCAACATCTGAACGGGCCATGGGGTTTTAAGTTCCCAGGCGATGCTGAAGGCAGTCCTGGGAGGGCAGTGCAAGTCTTTCTGTCGAAGGCAGTGAGAGCTGAATCAGGTCTGCAGGCTGCATTGTTCTAGTTTGTTGGCTTTTTTTTTTTTCCCTGTTATATGCAAATTTTTCTAGCAGCTAAAATTGAAGTGTTGGCTTTTCTGACAAATGCAGTTGATGTGATGATCCAGCTCTGGCAGGAGACTTGGGGTATGGCAATATTGATTATCAACTGCTGCATTTGTTCTCAGGCTGTTTTGTGGTTTGAGGGAACACTGCATGGATTGCTTATTCTCAGAGACATCTCAGGATTGAACGCCTTTTTCTCCTTGATGGAAATAGGTTAACTGATTGCAGCTCAGTCATAGGATGTGTCTGCACTAAAGCTGGTTGTAAATACGTGCTTCAGCAAGCTCAGGTACACCTGGCAAGGTATGTGGTAAGAAGGAACTCAGCACAGACTGCAAAAGCAGGGCAGGTATTTATGCAAGCTCTCAGAGTCCCAGCAACTCCTCTGCTAGTGTTATTTAGGCTAGCTGGCTTAAAATTGAGCTGCCTTGATGTTTTACTGCTCTGAAATTTTGGCATTGTGGAGAAAGAGGGAAGATCAGTCTGCCAGGTGGTGGTTCCTGTTAAGTGGTGGGGTATGGGTCTGCACCACTTACTGCAAGGGTAGAAAAATGGATTGTTTCCTTACCTCTCTCTGTATTTAGCACTAGGGCTACACTGTCTTCTGGAGTGGTGATGGTTCTGCCCTCATTTCTGGGGGCTGGCTTGGGCAAACATCTTTCTGATTCTAAATTATCTCTAAATGTTGCTGTTTGTTATAGTGCAGATGAGGTGGGACAATGTGCACTTCTATGCTTTCTTTCAAAGAACTGTCCAGAAGCTTCAAGGAAGTGTTGACAGTGGTTTCTAGCTACCTTGGTGGGACAGATGTTGTAAAACATTTGGATCCTGTCTCCAAATTATGGCATCTTTTTTGAAGATACTACTTTTTTTGTGTGTTGTCCTAAAACTCTTTGTTACTGACGAAGCTGCTTGCATGGGACCTTTTCTAGAGTAGTGTTGTGTTCTCTGTTGTAATGTGCTGACTAGCTGTCAGCATGAGCCATTGCCATAGAAAAATGTCTGCCTTAGTATTTACAATAGTGATGCTTAATGGATTTGACAATTAACTGGAGTTGCAACATGAACAACTTTGCAAGTTAGATAAGCCTGAGAGACTAATTGTTTTCCAAAACGCCATTAGCTGAGTTTAGCTTGGATGCTCTTTAGTCACCTTCTGATGTAAGACTCTGAAGCCAGTGTCAACATTTTAAAGTATATCCAATTTATGACTTGTCAGATTATAAGAATAGCCCCATTATGCTAGACCAAAGGCCCATCGAGCTCAATATCCTGTTTCTGACAGTAGCTGATAATTAAGGAAAGGGTGTAACAGCAGGGAAAGTATTGAGTGATATTTCCCCAATATGCTCTCCCACCCCACAGCAGTTTATGGCTTAAAGATTTTCTGATCTTTGTATTTAATAACTCTTTGTGGACTTTTCTTCTGTTAATTTGTCAAATCCTACTTGTGCTTTTAGCATCTGCAACATTTTGTGGCAGTGAGTTTGGCAATTTAATGATTCAGTCTGCAGAAGGTCCTTACTTTTGTTTGTTTTAAAGCCCTAATACTTTTATTTTGAGAAATAAAATTCCTTATTCATCTCCTTCATGCCACTCATGATAGTACATAACTCTAATGAAGGCCTAAACAGACTGAGTTTCAGTGTACAATTTAAGGCTTTGTACTGTGGATTATGCTTTCTGACTGTTTATATTCCATTTGCTTTTGTTTTATGTTTATTTCAACTTTATTTCACTAATTTAATCAGTTTGAGAAGATTATTTGGTCTAATTAAGGTAGAATTAATCCAGGGACAGCAATAATTTGAGAGCCAGGATTTGAAGGTAGGTTGTTTAATCTATGTGTCTTCAAATCCTTTGGATTCAATTTGCCCAGCTTTCATACTGATGGATGCTGTATTAAATTATTTAAATAGATGAATTAAATTTGGAGCAAATAGAGGCTAATGCATTTCACCCTCAAATAACATGCTACTGTAGCCAAAGAGCTTTTCTAGAAGAACTGAGGAGACAGTTGTGGGCTGGAAGCACTCTATGCAAAACAGGGGGTAAGTGCCACACAAAAACCCCTTTGATTTATCCTCTGGAACTAATTTGCCAATTCCTTGTGGTCAGATTAGCAGAATGGAGCCAATAAAGAAACCTCACAGAGATTGACCATGTGAGATGGAATAATAAGCAGCTGTTGCTCAAGAGAAAGCTTGGACTAGACTGGCAGAAATGTAATTAGCAGTGCACTGGCCGAGCTGTTTGCCTGCCCAGAGCTTGCACAATGCCCATCTGGTGGGCAGTGGTAGTTTTTATTCGTTATTTGGTGAGAAGAAACATCCACCAACTTCCTCCTCACTAAGAATCCGGATGGCTGGAAAGCGATCGAAAAGAGCAGAATATGCTCTTTAGTACTCAGGGACGCTAGATGGGGATATTTGCTCACTTTGCAACTCTTGCTACCCCACACAGCTTTGGTGTGGTGGTGATGTTACTGAGACTAGGCAAGGAGCGTACCGTGAGTTAGTGGTAACTCTGGGTTACAGTTATCCCAAGGAGGGATGGTGATGTCCCAAGGAAAAGATTGATCAGAGAGGGTCGCATGGAACTCATGGAGCAATCTACACCTTTTGTGGGCATTTCTCACTCTTTGGTCTCCATCTTAAACGGAGCTGGTCTGTACAGCTCAGGACATGCTGAGGTCCCTCTTCTGGCTGTGAAACACAGCTCAGCATCATGGGAGGGGATTGACCATTGCTCTTCCTCTGCAGCTGGAGGAAAACGGGGTAAATCTTGCCTGTGGAAGACAAAGAGCTAAGACCATGGCATGTTCCTTTTGTTTATGTATTTTTGCGGAGGCAGAAGGGACGTGAAGCTACTCTTTGTACTCCTTTCCACGTTTGGCTTGCCAAGGGGATGTCATTCAAAGCGGGAGACTCCTTCCCTGACTCTGAGGTCTTGGCTGCCCACGATGCATGACCTATAAAGCTGGGCTGCTGAGAAGGCTGGCTCACAAGGACAGCACTGCTGCCTTTGCAAGCCCTTGTGAAGCCAGTGGGTAAGGGTTGGCTGTGGGAGGTCCCAGAAAAGAGCACAGGCACATGCACAGAGGATCCACATCTGTGGTACCTGGGACAGATTTCAAATGTGACCATGGGATGCGAAATAGATCTAACACATTCCGGTTCTGTGGGATGCTGGTGGCAGTGTTGGTTAACGCTGCTGTGCATGTTTTGTGCATGGTCAGGCTGCAAAAAGGGCTCAAAAGAAAATAAGGAAGCCTAGAATTCTCTTGTTAGGCTAATGTGTAGAAAATAAGCAAAAAGGTGTGGTGTCGCCGGTCTTCAAAATCCATAAAGAGTAGACCATGGCTCTTAGTAATATCTGTGGGACAGATGCAATAGAAATAACTTGCTTGGATCAAATGTCTGCATTTAGTGAATTAGGAAGCTCTGTTGATTTTTTTGTTTGTTTTGCTTGCATGTTTAAATGCCTATAGCATGCAATATAGTGGAATAGTACCAAATATTTAACTTATACCTTTTGACTTTCCATGGATATTAGGAAGGTTGCATGAGAAATTAAATTAGCTCAAAAGTTTCCTGCTAATATAGAAAACTGAGATATTCTCCAAGTTCTTTTTTGTATTCTAGAACTTTCAGAAAGCTCAGGCTTCAGTGTAGTAAAAGGTATAGCTGGTTTAGTAGGTGTGCTACCTTCATTCTGCTTATCTTAAAGTCCGTCTATTGTAGATTTTGTATACTGCCTGGCACTTCAGCATTTGAATCCCTTTTGTGTAAAATTAATGGCTCATGTGAAGCCTTTGGCTAAACTAGGGAAGATTTTGGCATTTCTCTGTTCTCAGGATCAGAAGGCTGCCTGAGCTAGATTATTTTCTTGATTTAGTTTCCAACGCTCTTCTGCTTTTGCTTTAATAGCAAATGTTTAGATGAAAAAAAGGGGTGATGGAGGTTTGTGAGCAGCTCCTTTGACGAGGATTTGTGATGTGAAACTTTAGTTGATATCAACATGTGCAGAGTTAAGCAATTATTGAATTATTGCTATTATTGAAATAAGATCTTTATCATTTTTGTATAAGGGCCTGTATTTCTGAAATGGATGGATTTCTTAAGCTTATTTGGTTTGGATTTTTTTAAAAGTGGAAATAGAGTTTTCTCTTCTACAAACTCCAGTCTCCAATCCCTGACTTGTAACTTGCCCACATTTGGAAATGTAACAAAATAGCTATTCCAGAATAAGCTCCCAGGAGGATATTTTAGAACTACATTAAATTAAATTTGAAATAGGAACTCTTATTTTTGAATAGGAGTGCCCACTTTGGGATTTACATTGAAATAAACCATCTCAGAATAATTGTAGCTATTTTGGTATATTTCCAAGAGCAGACAAGAGCTTAGCAATGCTCTCAAACAATTATATTAAAATCTCACAGATGTGATGGATAATGGAGAAAAATGCCGATACTGAGTTAGAACAAATTGGAGTGAATGTGCCTGATTGTGTCATACGCTAGCTCAGTGGGGTTTTTTTTCAGTTTAAGCAAAAGGTCCCACTCTTTGGGCTACGTATATAATTTGTTATTAATATTGTAGTAGCAAACCCACTGTGCTGCAAACAGTCTTATAGACACAGGTCCCACCTCTGCCCAACTTGCAGTCTAGAAAGAATCCAATTACTTTGTCACGCTATAGATGTCAGCAAGTCTGTTTTGCAGATAAAATATAGGTTCTCAACCCTTTATAGCACTCCTTGTTTATAACACTTGTTTATAACACTCCCTGCTCAGGCAAAACTGAGCAATTTTTTTTGCTAGAAGGAGAGCAGAAGAGGATGGTTACAAGAAGACAGAAATTATAGAAAACACACATTTGTTCCATACTTGTAGTTATTGTGCCACCCCTCTCTGCTTAGTTTACTACAGATAGCACATGAGTCATTATTTACAATGGCAATGCAATGTGCTTCATTGCAACCTGTGGCAATGAGCTAGCATAGATGTGAAAGGAATACGTCACCCGTATTTACATACACGTGGTATGTATAGAGAGATGGTTTAATGCTTTCTCATTCAATAAGCAATGCTCACAGCTGAGAAAGTTTTGCTGTCTTTCTGGGTATGTTTTTTTTCTTCTCCCTTTAGGCACTTTCACTTGTGCCTTGACTCCCAATGAGCAGAGGCTGCAAGGGCTTTCTCTGTGCTAAGAAAAGGTCACACTCTGTATTTACCTGCCTTCTTCCTCACTTTAATCTTCCACGTACTCTCAACACTATTTTGGTCCCTAGATCCTAGATATCTAAAAAAAGATGTAGGAATTCAGTGGCATAATTTCAAGGTTATCCCATAGACCAACAAATCCATGATGTGATTTTTCCCCCTTTATGGTACACCATAATAAAAGAAGTTGATAGAATATGAAAGGGAAAGCCAGTTTCTACTTACCAAATTATCATATCTAGCATCAAGCTCGTGCTTGGAGGTAATTTCAGCTAATCCTTTGTAGCAATAAATATCTATTACATTTATCACATTGAATTTGTTTCCCCTTCACTTCATCCAATTACCTTTTCTATGGCTGGAAAATACATCAGAGCTGTCTCCACACTCTTTTTATGGATGTTACCTCACTATTCTCTTCTTGATCTTTTGTCAAGATGTACTTTAATTAAAATGTTCATGTAACTTGTCCAGGTTTATCCTTCGGTTTCCAGATAACTGTTACATTTACTTTGAAAAGTGGAACACAGCAGTCCCAAGAGCTGAACTAGGACTGAAATTCTGTGGGCGTAGAGACTTCTACACAGGTTGCTGTAATGCCACAGTTTAGGATGTTATAGTCAGAGGTCTGTCAGCATTTCTATTATAAATCTCTTTATCTAGTGGTTTGTTGTTTGGCTATTAGAATTTGCGTAGGGAGTAGGGATATAAATAGCCTCAAGCAGGCAACCTTTTTTAATTGAAAAGACATATGGTTTTATAGTGTAAAAATGCAGTTGGTGCTGCCCACCAGATAGGTAGCTGCCACTCAATAGCTCCGTGTGGGAGTGACACTGTATCAGCTTCTTGGAGAAAACACATTTTCCCACTGTTTCCTTACAGAGACTGAGCTGTAAGTTCCTCACTCGATGGTGTCTCAGGGATTCCTGTTTCTGAAGGGAGTGTGTTCGTGTGCACAGTGTGGGGATGGTGCTGCTTTCTTATCAATGGTATGTCATGTTTCTTGCAGCTCCTTATCCCCGAACATGTGCAAAGTACGATGTTGTAGTATGATGTTGATTGCTTATATACGTTGTTCATATCCAATATGGGCTTTTTTAGCTGAGATGGTATGGAGCCAGAAGAGAGATTAAGACAGAACAAACTGAGTGGTTCAGAAATCTGTCATGGTAAAGAGTTGTCATTAAATGGCAGAGTTTTTATTGGACTCTGCAGCCTTGGCTGCTTTCCTCCAAACTACTCACCAATCCTAACACTAACAACGAAGGTAAAAATCTTTGTGATAGTATCTTGTAGATATCATGGAGACTTCCCCATGCTAAGTAGTGATGAAGTGAAGGTTGCTGGGCAGAGCTATTCAAACTTCTTGGCTGTACACTTTGCCTCACCAGGTGAACACAAAGCTATTCTTAAAGCATGTTGTAATAATGAAAGAAAACATCATGGGGCTATTTCAGCCAAGACATCTGGAAAGAAACATTTACAACATCTTATAAGAAACATCTTATACCAGTGCCAAAAAACTAGCTCCTCCTTAAGAGAGGGAAGAGAGTAGATGACCAAAGGCTCAAGCTGGAATGGTTATCAGCCATCAATGTGAAATTTCTCTCTTCTTTAGGGCTGGCCTGAGGAAGCAAGGAAAGGTATAGGGAAAAGGGCTAATTTGTTTGAACTTCTTTATTACCTCCTTCTCAGTGTATATCCTTTAAAGGAGGTGATGCAGGAGACTAATTACTGAGGTTAATGTCCTGAAATGCTTCCTTGCTCAAGGCTATTATGGATGGTTGCGGAGATGTTAATATCTGCAATCAGTCACAGATTCACGGGGGAAGGTGGTGACATTTTGGAGACGATGGGGCTTAGGCTCCTGATTTCAACAGAGTCAGGTGTTGCCTGAAATCCTCTTTTTATTTCAACCATCACAGAAATCTCAAAGGGGTTGATTACTACAAAACATTTGCAATATGAATACAAGAGAGTGTAAATCCTGACTAAAAAGGGATGCATCTTCCCATCTGTTCTGAGGTTTATTTAGAGATGTTCAGGTTTTAGGCAGACACTGACACCTTATTTCATCTGGGAAGACTCCAGGTGGTTACCTCTCCACCCTGGGTTTCTTCAGAGCACTATACCATGGAGGAGCTCTGCTGCTCTGGATGGCAAGCTGCTGAAGAAGAAGAAAAACCACCCTAGGCAGGCTCACAATGTGACAGCCTACAGAAAGATCTGGCATGTAACTGAAATGTCTATTCCCCTCTGCTCTCCTGATGCTTCATCAATCATGCCACCTGTATATCATTATTCTTAGCCCAGAGAAAAATATTCAGAGTATTCCATCTTACACTGGCAAAGTGGTTTGTTACTGGAAAGAAAACCCCTTCCAGGCATACTAGTTCCCTAACCCAGGAGCATCCACATGGGAAGAGAGCCACAGAAACAGACTCTTTATGGTAAAAGCCTGTGAAGCTCTGAAATATGTACTGACATTTTTAATAGGAAGATAGTTATGGATATGTTAATCCACATTATCATGGTTACATCAGTTAGACAAAAAGGCAAAACACATTCAGAATAACCTAATTTTCATATATGCAGGCACCCAGAACCTGCTCTGGGTGCTGGGTGACAGTGTGCTCTGCAGCTGTGAAGGAAGAGTTGATGGGACTCTTATGGCCGTGGTTATGGAGGACTGCCACTCATATGAGAAACAAACCTTGCATTCTTGATACAAAAAGCCAGCAGAAAACAAACAAGCCAGACTCCCGACTCTTGAAGCTGTCTTTAACACATCAAGAAGAAGCAAGAAAAGGGCACAAACACCCTTTTTTCCCCTCCTCCCAGGCCATCTTTGAACATTTAGAGGTACCAGTAGATGAAAAGTGCTCAAAGCAGTCCAGAGCAAGCTAGGTCTGCACCTTGTCTTCTTAAATTGCCTTACATCTAGAGAATCATGCCAATGCATCCTTAAGTGTCTGAGTCAAATGTGTGTCTCCTTCAGGTTCTGCATCCTTCACCTTAGAACTATTGAATTGAGCACCTTCACTTGAGAATCTCTTTTTCTTCCTCTGGGAGACCTATGCCACACACTTACTTTGATGTTAGGACACTCAACCATTTTTTCTGTTGCATAAAAGGACAGATTTTAGGTGGAATATATGGGAAATAGCATTTTCATATTTTCAAATTTTCAAAAACTTAATATTAGATAAGCCACCACTTGGACTGAGGCCAAATGTAGAACATTAATCATTTTGACAGGCTGCAAATATCAGAAATGTGTAAAATGAAAATTGCATTCAAAGCTTTTTTCCACTCTTTTACCCTGTCAAAGCATTGAGCAAGGGAATAAGTGTAGCTTCAAATGGGACCTTTAGTAGAACTCAATTTTAAATTCAACAGTCCCTAACGTTATTATATCCTTCCTGCGGTAAATCTCAAATGCTTGGTGCTCTCTGTGTGATTCCCTGCCTGTAGGCAGCATCCACTAGGTACTTTTCCAGAGATTGGAGTTGGAGGCACTTTCATAATACTGACTTGGTGCATCTTCCTTGTTTCTTTCTTCCTTGAGGGCAAAAACCAGATTATCTTGTTCTGAGGATGTCTGACAGTGACTATTCCATGTCTGGCAGTCACTACAATCTAATTCTGCTGGACTTAATTACCATAATTTATTCCCTGTAGATGGTTTCCAAAAATAGAAGTAGGTATGATCCTTACCCTACAAGGCTCATACAAAAGACAGAGAATTAAAAAGACTGGCAGATAGAGGAGAAAAAGTAAAAGGAGCAATGGCTACAGAAAGCACACAGAGAGAGATAAATTAAATCCAAATTACTCCTTTGGAGTGATAGTGAGACTTAATAAGCAAGTTTATTAAAGGGAAAAAATACAATTCAACTAAAAGATAGGGATGCATGAATAGCCCTCAGAATAACAGGCAGAATGGCAGCATCCTAATGGTATAAACCCTACCCCACAATTGAAAAGGCCTTTTCTGCACTTAGAGATCTCTGATGTTGTCCTGTCTTTGTGATCCAGCAAGTAACTCTGTTTTTCCTTAGTTAGCCCATCTCTTTCCTATAGCTGGCTTTCACATCTGTCACTATCTCATTTCCTTGTCACATCCCAAGTAATCTTTAGATGCTGTCATGCTCTCCACAGGGGATGAAGAAACCCTGAGCCCATGCCCTGGCATCCAGACCCCCCAATGGGGCTTGGGTCACACTTCACCCTCCAAGCTTGATGCTCTTGTTGCTTGAGGTTTTCCCAATAGTAAGGTATCCCTTTTGAAAGGCAGGGATGGGACACTGCAAACCCCAAGCCTGCTGTTTCTCTCAAAGTTTTCATATCACTTAGTACCAGCTGCTGCAGGCTTGTGTGTGTTTCCATGCATTTGTCTTCACCTTGTCTCTGTGGCCCCGCTGTTGTCCCTCTCTGACATATGACTAAAGACTTCCTTGAAGTTTGCAGAGGAAACCTGCAGTGGAGCAGGCTTGAGGCTGGTTCTTCTACAGTCGCACATAAGCACCCTAAATACTGCAGCCTACTTCCTCTCCGTTTAGACTTCCCACAAAGCAGTGGCTAAATAATCCAGCAATTGTCAGCAGCAGTTCCCAGAAATACTTTTGATTGTGTCACAGAGTTGGTGAGGTTTAGAAAGTGATGTTTACTGGGTCAGTGGCTCCACCAGCCTTTAGCTTGGCTTTAATTGCCTGGAGAGGATCACACTGCTGATGAAGACACGCTAGATTGTATGGCACTGACCCTCTTCCACAACAGCCTCTGGGGATGTTAAAGGCCCCCTTGTGTGAGGGCATAGTGAGATGGGTTTGATGGTTCACTGCTGCCATCTCTACCCTGGCAAGCTTTTTCTTCCGGGGGTTGAAGGGACCCCACTTGCAGAGGGAAGCAGGTCCTGTGTTAGGAAAGAGGTTATCAAATTAGAGATGCCCCTCAGTGGTGAGTGCCAGGGTCAATGTGTCAGTGCTGGCACTGCAGGACATTGCCTACTGTTGTCACCTCTTGGTGACTGGGCTTGGAGGGGAGATCATGCCTGGCTGAAGTAGCCACATGGAAGAAAGGAGTAGCACAAGTGTGAGGGTACTCCACTGGTCACCTAGTGGTCTTGTTTCCCTGAGCTCTGGGTGCCATCCCCTAGGCTTTGCTGGTTGCTCCTGTGTTTTGATTTCTACACCCTGAGTGTTTTTTGCTATTTAGGGGATTTCAGGCTTTACTCATCTTGTAATGATGAGTAGCTTCATCAAGCTTCCTGCAAGGCTCTGTGGATGTGTCCTTAGTGGTGGTTCAGGCACCTGCCCATGTCACATGCAGCACTTTTTACCTGGTGGGATACCTGGTGTCATCAATGCAGGGTGTCTTGCTGTCTTCCTTGGCCTTTGGAACAGGCCAATTTTGTGGGAAAAATCTATATCATAAGGATGCCCCTATGGGTAAGGAAAAGATACCAATGAAATAATTTGTTGCTCCAATTCTGGAATCCCCCTGAATCCTGTACCCTAATATATCACTCTGCTTGCAAGTATGTCAGTGGTTGTCTCATCCTGTGAAGCTATGGGCTTTGCTCCTTTCCATTGTGCACAGGAATTTCTGGATAATCTAGGGACAGGAAGAAGTGCTAATTTTGCTCTTACATTGAATCGCTTGATATATCTTTAGTGTGCTGATTTTGGGAGCAGTCTCCAGGCCTCCATATTAAAATGTGGCTCCCCATGATGTTGTTCTTTGTTGCTTCATGTCCTCCAGGACGGTGAAACATCTGCCCCAAAGGTACAAGCTGCTACTCCATAGCAAGCGTACCAACAACGGCCAGATGAAAATGTGCCACTTTGTTGTTCTCCCTGCATACTTAGGAGTGTAGTTGCAGCTACAGCGTAATTCATACCCTGCAGCAGTGGGACATGAGCTGCTGTGTTTCAGAAGCGAGCTGAGGGCACCACATCCCACGGGGGGCTACCTCGCAGGCGCCGCGCAATGGGAAGCCATGCATTCAACAAATACATTCTTTCCCTTGCTGTTGGCTTAGCGTGTGTGTGGGTGTACACGCTGTAGGTGTCTCAGGCTTGTTAATAAAGCTAAGGATATGAATAATACTTAACCGCTATTGCATGATGCTCCTGCCACTGCAGTTCATTTGGAGCAGTAGCTGGGTGAGAGAGGGAATGCTATGGATGAACAAAACCTTCATCCTCCTGCCATCTTCATTTTCCACTTACCATTCTGCTAGGAGTCAAACAATTATAGTGTTTTAATCAGAGGCTATTTTGACTAAAGTCTTTCTTTAATAAACAAAGAAATCTGTCTAAGTAGACACAATTAAGGCACTAAAAAGTAAAATGGCTTTTTGGGGTATGTTCCATTAATGGTAGTGCTGTTCATTACTCAGTTGAAGATTATGTTTTTCTTAATGTGGCATGTATTTTCTTACAGCTTTTATATGCAAGAAGACTGTTCTTTTATTCCTCTTTTAGAGAAAAATATTTAATAAGTAAATGAAGAGATTATTTATATTTGTAGTTTCTTACTGTATGTTTGCCATGATAGAAGACTATCTAACAGCTTTCTCTAGCAAAGAAGAGAGTGACCGAAAAATAGCTTTTGAGGAAAGGTAAACAGCGAGGAGAAAGGATGTGCTGAGCTTAGACCTCACCAAAGGAAAAAAGCACCAGGGAGATGGATCTGGCTACAAGTACAAAGCACAAACACAAAGCAGTCTGATTAATCAACTAGTCTGCTTCTTAGGTTTATTAAACATGACAAGAAATTTAATAGAGAGCAAAACCAAGGTATTTGTAAAACACTAAAGGTGAAACTGCTTGCTGGTTATAACCAGTAATTTTTATGTTGGGTTTCATAAGGATTGGCTGTCTCTGTCCAAAGCAGAACCAAAAAAGAACAAAATGAATATGAAATGATGCATTGTGATGACAATCCCAGGCTGTTTATACGTATGCTTCAAATTAAGGGTTTGGTGTCATGGAAACAGCTTCTTCATTTGGAAAGCTCTGCGGCAGCGTGAGAAGGAAAAGACTGGAGAGAGGGAGAGGAAGAGGGAGAAAGGGAGAGCGCGTGTGTGGCCGTGTAATCTTCCCAACATCACTGGTTCCCTCCTTTCCCCGGGAAAAATGGAGTGAACAGGAGGGCAGGGCTCCCAGGCTGCTTTCCTTTCCTTGCTCTGGAATAATGCAGCTCCTTCCCCCTTGCTGTTTGTCATCTGCAAGAGTGGATGTGGCTTATTTTGTAGTTAATGCAAAGTGCAGTTCTAAATAATTCTTAAGGGGATTTTCTGTACTGAAGGAATGTGTATATATACACACACTTATGTGGACCTGTCTTGTACTTTTGTATATGGCCTGTACCCAAAACCAGTATTTATCCACTAAATCAAATGAGTCCAGAATCTTTATCAATACTGTTTGTTCTGTTCTGCTTGTGTACATACATGCATAGCATACTTGGCATCATTTTAGTGCTAAAAAGATGTTTCCTGTTGCTCCGCATCAAGGAAAGCAGTTATTTGTGTAAAGAGCTTTTAAATTTTACCAAGAGAGAAATCTCTCCAATGAATACAGGATTACGATAGACAGTTGGGAATTAACACCACCACTTGCATTGTCCTAGCTTCGATGCCAATTTATGCTCATTTTGCGGGCACAGTTCAGATTACTCAGTAATTGATTACATTAAGCAGTAACACGAGCGCTTTACAGAGACTGAATTAAGGGCATGTTTATATTTCTGCTGTGTTACTGTCATGCATATCACAAAGGAGCAGAAACAGACCATTCCTATGCAACAATTTATTTTTTTTTTTAAAAAGCATAGTAAATCTGGATCTAAGATCCTGAGGTGGGATTGTGTGAAGCCAGTGGAGATGTTTCCCACTCCTTCATGAAGCTCAGGTTGGCATTACAGAAAGACCTGGTCACAGGGCAGTGTGAATCCTTTGCTTCTTTCACGGCAGGGCCAAACATATCCTTTCCTTTGACTCCTAGATGAAAATGCCACTCTGCTCTCCACCTAACTTTCTAATCTAGCTAGGCGTTTAAATTTTGGTGATGTAGCCAGGGTAATTTGTGATGGTGCCCAGACCCTAGGAGACCTGTTAGGCAAGTGGTTTAATGTAAAAACTAGAAATGAGCTATTTCCCCAGCCCAGGAGGAAAGAGCTGCCCACATCAAAACAGGGTTGAGGTTGGGGCCACAGCATCTTTGGAAGCAAACTGCAATTCCCAAGGGAAGCTATTGGGGATCCTCTTGCTGCCTATGCAAGTGTGAAGCCCCAGGTGGAGCAGAGGCAGCTGCAGGGTGCCTGCAGCTTGGGCATGGTTTGTAACCAGCTTTTGCTGTACTTTTTACCCTCCATGTGCTCACACCCCCACCAGTGGCTGGCCAGGCTGGAGGCATCTGCCTGCGGTTCAGCTTCCCGGCAGGCAGGAGTTTCTGAACCCAATGCCTGACCTCACTCCACCAGTCCAGGCATGTGGAAGGACAGGAAAGAAGTTTCAGGAAAAAAAAATCAAATACATTTGTCTGAAAGAGAATCATTTTGGTGGAAAGCTGTAATTTTCTTCCCATAGAGCTGCCAGAGATGGTGCTGCTGTAAGCATCTTAACTGAAAAAAGGGAAGCAGCCAGGGTTTTTTTTTGTTAGTTTTTTTTTTTTAATAATTTCCAGTTTAAGAAAGGTGCAAAATGAAGTACCTGCCCTCATAACCAACCTGGGAGAGGCTGCAATTCCGCCTACCTGTGTTATGGTTCCTGCGCAGAACAAGGGGTCCCCATCAATGCTGCGGGGAGGGTGCTTCGAGAGCATTAATTCTCGCACAGCAAAATCAATATGTAACTTTGGCACTGAAGGTCTGTGAAGAAGAGTTCGGTGTTGCTGTGGGAGCTGCTCAGCACTGCAGTGACAGCATCTACTTGAAAGATGCTGCCTAACAAAAGGCAGCTCATTCTTGTGTGCTGTGCAGAAATAGGTGTATTAAAGAAATTGGAGGTGGAATGGTTTCCTTGACAAAACTGCTAAATTCTCAGAGAAAAGTAAAATAAAAAATGTCTCATTAATGCAAAGAAAAATAAAAAAAAGTTTTAAAATTATAGAAATTTTTCTGTCTTAACATAACTCAATGGGTAAGTTAGAAAGTCTCGAAATTTCTTTCTTCAGAACCAGGCAATGGAGTGTAGTTGAGTTGAATAGCTGTGCCTCAGACTTTCATTTTCTTTATTATCAAAGCAACATGAAAGATGTAAGAGCTTGGGCAAAAGAGAAACAACAGTACAACCTTTCTTCTCCTTGAATGGTGCCTTTGTGCATGACTTATTTCAGTGTTTTCAAAGGTATTGAGGAACAGGATGAAGAGTGTGCATTTACATTAGTGGTTTTGTTCAGATCAGGAATGAATTTTGAAACAGGCCTTCCAGTTGCCTGCACTAAAGTCATTTGGTTTGCATTACTGGGCAGTCTCAGAGCTCATGAACTCAGCTCTTCCTGGATGAAACTGAGACAAGTGCTTCCACTGCTAATGGCCATTCAGTCTGTCAGGTCAGACTAGAGCTTGTCTGAAGTAAATCCTGTCCCCTCTTTGCCCTCCCTGTTTTTTCAATAATGCGGCAATAGGTCCTCAGCACAAACTGTTATTTCCACATGTATCTTCTAATTGCAAGGTAGACAAATGGCTTCAGTTGCTACCCCAGTGCTCCCTATCTGTATCTGTGGAAGATCTGTAGCTTTCTCTCATTCTGAGTATTGATAGTAGGTACCTGTGGAGATTTTTTGCAGAAGAAAATAGCTGTTTAAATAGCAATTATTATTGGTAAGTGGGCATGGTACAACCTATTGCCGTCTTTCTCCTGAATAAGCAATGCACAAAATTCTCCTGAGACGCAGAGCCATTAAGGAGCTATCTAGATACACATGCTTTTGCAGGTATTTCATCTAACTCAGACATGGGAATGCAAATTCTGAAACCTGGGGATATCCCATAGCACTCTCCAGGAGATGTGCTCATTGAGATGAATAGATACCACTCATTCATATTCCTCGTTTATTGATGTAAGATTTATAACATGGACAATGTTTCTCCTTTAATAAGAAATTAATAACAGCTCAGTGTGAGTTAAAGTCTAAACTTTAAATTTTACTTTATTGTACGTAAGTCAGATGAGGCTTTGCAGACCTGTGCAAGGGGCAGAGCAAAGCTGGTCTGCTGCCAGGAGATACTATGCTGCAGGCAGACATGAACACTGGATTTCCTTCAGTGTGCACACAGGGTTAACAGAGCAGTTGGGGACTGGGACCTGTCCTGTCACCTGTCCCTGATGTCCCCAGATGCTTTTTTTTTGCTCTTGGAGCAGAGTTTCCTTGAGGTCCTGCCTCCCATCTCTTCATTCCCTTTCTCCAGTCCTGTCTTTCGGATGGGGAGCCAGAAGAAGCTGCTCTGGCAATGTGGGGAGACCATGGCCAAGAAACACTTGTGCCATGGGCTTTTTGCTCCTCCTTCACAGGAGTCTAGCTCCATACTATTCTTGACATGTAGGGATACGTAGTTCGCAAACTCATTACATATGACAGTGTGGTTGTTAAAGAGCTTAACATTTTTCACACAAGAGGACACGATCAGCTTTCCTGCTGTCATATCTCAAAGGACCCCTCTCCTGTGCTGTGGAAAGGAGCCCTATTGCAGGGCGGTCAGAAAGGTCTCCCAGGCCCCTGGTCAAGAGCTGGGCTCAGCTGGTGGCTTGGGGCAGAGCAGTCCTTCAGTTTATTGTTAAAATAAAGGATTCAGGGGCTGCCCTGGTTCTCTCTCAAGGATCTGCGCTACCATCCTTCCTGTCACTGAAGACATGCATTTTACATCAATACCAACAATGAACATCCTAGTAAATTTTATGGAGTTCTTGAGTTTCTTTTTGTTGGGATGTGAACTCTGCTTCAGGATAGTGTTTCCTGTATTTTCTGCCTTTTTAAAAAAAAATTGTCTCAAAGTATTTTTTTTCTGCCTGATCAGCACATTTTGGAGAAAGATCGTGTCTGCTTCATGGAAGCAGCCTGTGAAAAGCTTTCTTAGCAAGTCTTTTTTGGGTGTAACTATTTTAATAAGTACTTTTCACAGACATTTTGAGAATCCTGCTTGCTTCAGTAGCTATAGCACAAAGACTCAAAGATATATCTCAATAGCAGTGGTCATAAAAATAGTTTTTTGAACTATAGGACAAGAGCTTTCTTAAATTACAGTGTGATGTTGAAGTGCTGGGGCCTGAGTTGTGGGCCCCAAGTTGGAGTTGACCTGTGAATGAGTCACAGACTAGCAGAATGTTTTGTTTTTCCTATTGGTTTCATGTTCCAGAGGCAGAACCTGGCCCAGCTGTGTCTCTGTGGCTCTGCCCTCACCCAGGTGGTCATGGTTGGGGTGGTGGGTGAGGCCAGGGCTATTTTAACCAGGAGCTGATTAGTTGGAGGAGCTTCTTGTTGGGTGTGGCTTCTGTTGGGACTGGTTGCAGCTTGCTGAGCTCTCTGGGTGGTGTCCTTCCATGGGAAGGGCCATTGAGGGAGCCGTCTCTGTCTGTTGTGTCCAGCAGCTGATGCTGGCACCACAGTGGGCAGTGGAGGAGCTGGGCCCACAGGAACCTATGGCAGGACTGTCTGAAAGAAGACTTGTGAGGGGATGTTGCTGAGTTCAGTGTTGGCCTGTGTGATCAGGCAACTGACGGCAGCATAAAATGATGATGGCTGAAGCAGCACAACAGATGTCAGGGGTGGAAATGGTTGGTACTGGTGATAGAGTGAGAGAGGAAAGAGAAAGGAAAAAGAAAGCACCAGCAGTAAAAACAAGCAAGTTCATTTGAGAACTGCTGCTCAGTCCTTACAGCAGATTTTTCAGTTGATCTCTAAGACTGTCAATATTGTGCATGTAAAAAAGATTGGAAAAAAAAAAATAAAAAAATCCCACTTTGTTCTTCTCCAGAGAAAAGGGAATGACTTGGCCAGCTTTGCTGCAAGGCCAGTATAAATTGTGCAGTTAATATAAAGAAAGTAAACAGAAAAAAACTGTGCAGAAGAATTTGAGTGATTGACTTGGGCGAGGAAGGAGTGAGGAGCTTGCAATGGGACTGGTGTGGTGCTGTTGCTTGGGAAAAGGGCTTTTGGCTTGGGTCACTACGCTGTGTTAAGACATGCATAGAGAATGCTTCTGACATGACTGAATGTAGCGGTTTGACATATTGCTCTGGCCTTTGTCTTAGCAGAAATACAGGAACATTTTCTATTCTGAACCCAGCTCTTAAAGAAATGAAATCAATCTTTCTTTCCATCTACTTGAATAGGAGTTAGATTGGACCTTAAATATTTTAGATAGCTTTGTGTTGAATTTCAGCATGAGCTTGGTCAAAATTAAAACATTTAACTTGGAAACAGAAAAGAATGGATGACTGTGAGCATAAGTGACAGCTGGGGGAAGAAATACCAGTCAACAAGTTATTATTCTCAACTTCCCTTTCAGTTTTCATTACGCATCACCTGATACCTGGAAGGGATCTGTTTGCTGTTGGGAACTGTAAGCACCACCTCAGAACTAAGAACAATAATTATGAAATGCAGAAACCCTCTAGCACATGAATTCAAGACCTTGCTGTAGCTGCAGGGTTTATTTTTTCTGTAAGTGGCTTGGATGATGGCACTGCTGTCAAATGCAGAATCTCAATGTCGGTAGACTACAATAAATAGAGAAAGATGATGCAGACAACCATAGACACTTAGATAATCTACGTTTTACTAACTTAGCTCAGAAAGCATTCAAGGAAGACGTTTCAGAAAAAAAACCCCCAATGTGATGCGACAACATACATCATTCAAAGAACGTAACTCAATATTTTAAAAGATGAGCTGTTTTCTAGACTGAACAGACACTGATTAGCCTTCTATACAGGGAAATTGCCAGACCCAATCTAAATTAGTGAGAGTAGCTCACATTGTTTCTCTAAAACAATAGAAGCATATTTGGAAAGTGTAAAGAATCCATTGATTTAAGAATATGAAATGTTTTGCTTGATTCCAGTTTCACTTGTTCCAATTCAAATGTAAAAAGCAACTTAAGTCAATATATGCATATGAAAAAGAAGCAGTTCAGAATAATTATGTTGGAAAAACTCAGATTTGCCTTGATTATAGTTCTTAAGATGCTTTAAAAAAAGAGTAGTTCCTACCATATATTGAGTGTATAGAAAATGAGAGAAAGGCTTAGTGTGATGTGCATTTTTCAGATTAAATTGAAAAGATGAGAAAGTAATGAATTTTACTGTGGTAGAGTTTTCTAAAAACTGACATTGTGTGATTTTTTTTTTCTTTTTAAAAAAAATCTGTGTTTTAATTTTGGGGGTGCTTTGTCAGACTGTGTGTGTGCATACAAATGACAGAGAGAAGGAGCTTCCAGTGCCTAGGATTGACAAGCTTAATTTAGGTTTCTCAAAACTATCAGTGCTGGTGGAGATGGTAGTAGTTCTCTTTCTGTGTACTCTTTCTAACATGATTCATTTGTTTGTGATTAAAAATTTTAAAAGCCACTTCAGGCATCCTGTAAGGATTTTCTGCAAAACCCGTTATTTGTGTCAATGGGCCTGTATGCAATTTGAGCTCCAAAAATACCTTTGTAAATCTGGCTTCTATGTTAACAAAAGAAGAGGTCATGGCCAAAATTTGTCTCTTCTATCATTGCTGCTGTAAGTGGGAAACAAGCTTGTCCTTTCAAAGCAGAATCTGGCCTTTAATTCGTGTTGGCTCCTCCTGTGCGAGCATGAAACATTATAGCAACACATGTGGTTTTTATTGTAATATCTTTTTTTTTTTTGCACGCTTTCTTTTTTTGCTACCCTGTAGACTTCTGTTTACTAACTCTGCCCAGAGGAGAATACCGTGTATTCTATAATATTAATGCTTTCTTTAGCCTGATCAGTGGACATATCAAGATTTGTTACTTCATGTTTATCTCAGCCAAACTTTTAGTGAAGCAGTGGAAACACATTTGCTAAACCCAGTCTTTCTATCCATATTTTTTGTTTGCTTTCCCTCCATAGGGCAATCTGACCTTTTTTTTTCCTATGCATTTTAAAAGTTTTCATTAAATCTTTTCATTACAGTACTTCTAATCCAAACTTGTAACTTCTCAGCAACCTGACCATTTATGTTCATGACCTTGCTCCTGTCTTTTGAAGGATGTGGAGATCTGAAGAGGTGATTTCAGCAAGGTGCCTTTTTTTGCCTACAGGTTCTTTCTGGGACTCCACGGAGGGGTTTTTTTGGTATGTATTTCAGAATACTGAGGGTTAAAAAGGGGCTGGTGTATTTGCAGTATGAAGGAGGAGTAAATGGTCTTTTAGGGAGGCTGAAGGCAAGGCTGGGAAGTCAAGGGGATTAAGCAGATAGTTTGATAGAAACCTCTGTCTGCTTCTCATCTGTGGTTATGTGGGCTATCTTGTACTTAATTTCACGTATGGTTCTGGTTTTGGAGTGTGAGGTAAAAAGACTGTCCTAGAGTGGAAGTGTTTAAGAACTAATTCCTTGCATTTTTTATTTTGTTTTCTTCATTGTACATTGGTTGTGTGTGTTCATTTAGGATGAAGATTGCGCTGGCGTGACTATGCCGAATTTTCTCAAGGGTAAACTGCTGGATATACCTGAAGCCACGCTGAAAATCAACGTGGAAATCAAAGTCAGGGCAAGGCAATTTGCTTTATGAGCAGGGTGATTCACCAGAAGCAAATGAAAGATCCAGGGGAATCAGTCTGATGTCAGCAGAAGATTAGTAACACTTGAGGACTTCTCATAAAAATCCAGTTCTGACTAAATGTTTTTGTTGTAAACAACTGCTGTTGAAATGATACATGAAAAGAAATACCCTACTTCATTACAATGTTTGGAGTCTTTCTCTTTTCACAATATAAATGCACCAATTTTCTTTGGGTTTTATAGCTCTGGCAGATGAAGTGTAGAGGGTAGCTTGAAGGGTCATCTAGTTTAACCTTTATTAGCACATGAATGTACAAAACAGTAATAAATAGAAAATAGAAACACCTCAACATCCTATCAAGTGCTCAGTTTGTATTTGCAGGTTGGACTGTAATTCATGAAGATACTGGATGACAGGTCTTTGTTTCCCTGGCTGTTAAATAGAAGAGGTTGGGATTCTAGAGGTAATATAGCAAAAAAAAAAAAAAATCTCCTCTATTTCATTGTTTTGACTTCTTCACTGTGTTTAACAGTTTCTCTCTCTCCTGGAATACAAATTTGTAAATTCTCAATGTGTCATTTAGCTTTCATGACACTTTATTCAGTGGCAGAATGTGACAATGCTCATTTGTTTTTACCCATCGACATGATAAATATGAAGCTATGAAGGATCAATCTTTTTCTGGAGATGCTGTTGAATTAAAATCCTATTCTATTTTTTCTTAAACAAAGTTTAATTGGAAGCAAGTTGAACACTATGACAACGTGCAGCAAGTTTGCATATTTTTTCTGTTCATGTCTTTTATACTGGACTTTTGAAATCAACCTGTTTGGTTGTGTACATCTTCTTTATACTGAGATTTGACTGGTGTGAGTAGGTCCTCTAGGGAGGACATTCACATACACAAATTCCAGTTATTTTTTAAAATGCACTAGTAAGCTTTTCCCTTCCTCCAATAACCCTAAAAGGCGGATGTGTAACAGTAGAAAGGGCTCCCTTATCAGCCAAAGCACATCGGTCTGCAACTCATGTATAATCCAGAGGTGCTGAACAGAAGATTCCTGCTGTAGACACCAGGAACTCATTTTCCATGGGATATTAGGAGGCATTTTCCCTTTCAATTTGAATTCCATTTGCTGCAAATAATTTAGCTCTCAGCACTTCATAATTGTGCATTAACAAAAATGAAAGGCTAGCCTATAAATAAACCAGAAGCTACAAGCAGATTGCCCAAATATAACTTCTCAGAGGCAATAGATGTGAATGAGTTTCTGTGCCAAACCAGGTTCAACGGCTTTTAATCTGTATTCTGCTGCAATTTAGTATCAGTGTTCCCCTGCTCCATCAAAGTTGCTATGTTTTTCACCCTTGCTTTTCTTCTTTGTTTTCCAGGCTGCAGGGCTCAGGTTGGCGAGCTGTGAAGTCTCCTGCTGTTGCTGTTTCCTGCGCAAAGTGCGGGAAAGCTCTGTGTTGGAGCAGGGAGGTGGTCGGGGTGGGGGTCACAGTGTGAGGAGAGGTAAAAGGGGCACAGCAGAACTGGAGTGTGATTTTGGTAATATAGCACTTCTGAGGGGTCCCTGCTGGGACCACCAGTATTTTTTGAGTGGGTGCATCTAATCATAACTGTCACTTACTCAGATAGATGGAAAAGATTTGGGATTTTTATTTGCCCAATGTCCAGTTTTCTTCACAGAGCCACATAGCTCATAGCAGATAGTTCTACTGTGTGTAAAAAAGGGTATTTTGCTTTGTTAGGTCCTCTCCTGCTCATTAAGGTTTCCGGCAGGGTGACATGGAAAGGTTGCATTTTGGTGGGTGTGCTTTGTGTTGTGGCTGGAGGGGAGGCAGCCTGGGGGGCTGGAGGGACGGAGCTGGACCACCGGTGGCAGCCAGCCCTCAGGTTCACGTGGTCACCCCTGGGATTTCACCTTCAGTGAGCTGAGCTCTCTGTCCTCTCGAGACTGCTCAGATGAAAAATGCTTTAGTGGGAACTTGACCTTTTCTTCCTTGGTCACCAGGAGTTTGGCAAAAACAATGAACTTTTATAAAAACTGTTATTTTCTCAAGAAAAGGTCACAATAGTTTGAAAAAGGGAATTTTTTTGTTTGTTTTTATTGGCTGGTTTTATTGTTCAGTTGTTTCAGGAGGGTAGTGCAAAGAACCCAGCTGTTTCAAGGCACAGGTGGATGTGCTATAAATCAAAGGGATATGGGGTGGGCTGGGCGCTCCATGGGAGTCGTAAGCTTTGATTAATGAACAAATTTCTTCATTTCCATTATACCAGTTAGCCAGTTCAGGTCTTCCAGCTTGTCTTCAACAAATTGTCAGCGAATGCACCCCCCAAATATCTTTTGATATTAAAGCAAAAAGCCTGGCAAAGGTTATGTCAGTCTCCTTGGCTTTGGAGAGAGTGAGACTTTGCAAGGGTCCTGTGTGAGCAGATATCATCATACTTTTCTCTTGACCTGGTTAAGATGGCTTCTCATATTGTGTTGAAGAATGGGAGAAACTGTCAGAAATTTTGTTTTCTGTTGGTTGGTGGCTGAAAATCTGAATTTTGAAGGCTGCTGTTAGTGAGTAAAATAAGCCCAGAGCCACTGAGAAGCCACCAAATGTTCAGTATTTGCATGCTTTCTCTTTCTCTGTTTTGACCTTGTCAATGTAGAAGGGTTTCAATCAATCACAAAACATGGGCTTTTTTTTGACTAATTTTTAATTAACTTAGCACTTAGAGCCTAAATTACTGTTTTTCTTGAAACATCTCATAAATGTCAAGTTTTAAAAAGAGAGTATGTGGTAAAGATTTGAGGGTGATACTGTGTGCCTATTCCTACATGATACCACGTTTTGCATGTTAAACAACATGATAAAACATAATGCAGCTTAACTATGGTATGGCAACAGGTCTTCCAAAATTAACTGTGCTGGTTGCAAGTGAATCTCACTGATTTCTTTCAAACTAGGCTGGAGCATGAATGCTTCTTAACCAAAGCCCAGAAAAGAGAAAGACCCTTATATGGGTTATAAATATGCAAGAAAAATATATGATGACAGGAGGGTTTTTATTTATTTTTGTACTTCTCTCATGTTGTCTATTAACAGCTGTGTGGCTGCTTAGATGAGCATTTAGTCTCATCAGAAGGATCATCACCAACACGAATATCATTTCAGAAGCAGTACCAAACAGCTGCAGAGCAGTGTCGTTATTCAAATGTTTGTAAAAATGTCCTGGTCTTATGAAGGAATATAGCGAATCCTGTAGATGAAAAATGAATTGGAGAGTGACTAAGCAAATTCAAAGTCAGATAGATCTTTTTGTTGCAGAACCCTCTCATATTGCTCACAGTTCTTACTTAGATAAACTCTTTTATGCTTATGAACTAATGCTGTGTGGTAGTAGGGCTGCAATAATAACAGTGATTCCACAGAGATGAGCAGCACATTTAATGGCACCGGTGTTTCCTATAAATTAAGTGTGCAGCATTACATTTTATTGACAGGAAACAGCTAATTCATCTCAAGGCATCTGGCTCTTGATTTTATTAACCTGTAGGATGCCTAAACAAAGAAGCATATATATAACATTATTTAAAAAAGATAATTACTTCCAGAAGGGCACCACTTACATATGAGATACTCTAGTGTTTAATCTAACAAGCAGTAGAATAATTGCCAGTGCTGTACCTAATCAGCAAGTAACTATCTCAGAAGGAGCTAATAATTTTTTCTTGGCTTCTTGAGAAAAAAACATTATATATGCATACATATATATAAAAAATAAATAATATATATATTTGTATGTGTATATATGCACTTCAGCCTCTCTTTAGTTATTTTGGTGCATTTAATTATAGTATTTTATATTCCATCAACTTCCATCCAAGCAGTTAGCAGACATTAATTGAGATCCATGGGCTTACACCTGTCACTTTGATGAGAGATAGTGAGGTGGAAATGTAAGAAAAGTGAAGGGTCTGATGGCCAGAGAGGTCGGTGTCCCTTGATCAACAGCGTGCTGAGAATCTGCCTGTGATGCCTTCCCAGTGCTGCCAGCTCTAGGAGCTTTACTGAGGGAGTTGCAGCTTTTGGTGTTTTCCTTGAAGCTCCTGTTCCTGTGTTGTGCTATTAGGAGGCTTTCATAGTCAAAGACACCAGCTTGGACAGGGGCGCTCCAGAGACTCAGAAATCAGAGTGTAAAAGAAGAGGTATATTTTCTATTTAAAAAATCTTGTAATTCCGAAGGACAAGCTTATATGGCCTGACACATGATTGTTGTGTGTGCAGGATGGTTTCCCTGAGCCAGACAGGCGGTCACGAGTCTTGGGAGAGCACCAGCAGCTCCAGATGCCTGTTGGGGCTGGCAGAGGCTGCCTGCACCAAAACTTCATGTGCCCAGCCAGGGTACATGGGACACCCTCCTGTAGCTATGGCTCACCTTGGGCTTTGCTATTGTGATTGCAACAAAGTCCTCCTCCCTGCTGTCCTCAGAAACGTGGCAGAGCCAGGGCTGGCCAGCCTTTAAGGAATGTGTATTTGTTGCACACTGTAAGGACAGACGAGGTGTTGTTATTTGTATTATTGGTTAGCTCAGTGGCTGCTGCGTTAATCATTCAGGGGAATATACACTGCAATTCTGGCCTTAATTTGGGAGTAGGCTCCAGACCCCACCTCTGTTTTCCTGTTGAGACTGTCAGCCAAGCCTCTGGGTCTTTGCTGGATGGGTGAAGCCTTCAAGCTCTTGCAGGACCAGCCCCTCTGGTGACACACAGGAAGTTTGAAATTTCTCCTTAAATACTGTGCCTGTAGTGGGGCACTACCAGCCGTGAATGAAGCTGGGGCATGGGCACTGGCATTTGAAAGAGCCCAAAGCTGTGTAAGAAATTTGAGCTACTTCAGCGATGGTTGTGGCATCCCAGCTGAGTGAGAGGGAGTTCCCTCTTGAGACAGTAGCCCTTCCAGTGTCTTACATGTTATTTTGCAAACGAATGCCTGCCTAGCCTGAACTATTTCCCAAAACTTCCCTCGTGCTGCTGGAAGCAGCCTGAAGCTGCAGGCACAAGGAGTCCAGCCGGAGCACCGGCTCCTCTAAGGCAGTTGGGTGCTGAGTAGTTTGACTGTTGCAGCCCTGAGGAAGGTCAGGAGCCTTGCCAGGCTGGCTTCTGGGCCTAGACCTCAGGCTTGGGCCTAAATAGCAATCTAGATGTGTCACAGAAAGCTAGGTCTGTCGGTGTTTGAACGGGGATGCTGCAACCTCTTTGGTGTAGGACTGTGAGCTGTGATCAGTTAGCATGGCTACCTGGCATTTTATATCCAGCTGCAGTAATGGAATCACTTGGAACCGGTATAACATCCTTTCTTCATTTGATGGATTTGACAGATTTGACAAAGCTCCTTCTAAAAATACACAGAGCACACCCACACGAACCTCCTCCCCTCCCCAAGGCTATCTGTGATCTCTGTAGCACCCACCTGGATCAGTAACTACAAGAGGCAGTACCAGGTAGCCTATAGTTACCTCATACTTTTATATACACCTAACTCTAGCTGGGCTAACAGATTATACATCGATTATATATACATATACAAATTAAAACCTCTATATAATTTATTATTATATTATTCTAATATACTATTAATTATAAATAAATACATATAAAATGGATTCTATAAATAAATAGTATACAGTTGAGCTAACATTATAAAAATAATGCTTGTCCGTCAGACATAACTACTTTTAGGTATGGATAGCAGGTATGATGTTTGCAGAACAGATGCTGCTTCTGTTGGGTGAAGCTGCCTGTAAGTCCCTCCAGAGTACAGCTGGGCACAATAATCTGATTCAGTTGGGATTAGGTCCGTGTAATTTAGTGTTGTAGAGAGAGATGAAAGGATTTTGGAGAGGATGCTTCCTGTTAGTGGAAAGGATAAATCTGAAGTTTTGCTAAAAAGCTTTGGGTTTTACTTTCAGATATAGAGAAAGGGCACTATAGAGAGAATTTACCCTGACATCTCTGACTAGCAGAGGATTGGCCACCTGACAGAGAAAAAACACCGACTAGTGAGGTCATTTGGTTACAGTTTCATCAGCTGAGGTTATCTGGTTATCCAGAGCCCACATGCATATTCCTTCTGTTTGTAAAAGCTTTCCTTAACGTAGCCAGATAATCAAGCCTCACTCTAAGGCAGAGCAATATTCATATAATTGTTTTTCTATGTTTTATAACTTTGCCAAAAGTAAGAGTTTATATTTGAGACTTTCCCTGTCAAAATGTGTGCACAGTTTCTATTCTCTGAAACAATTTGGCTGTTCGCAAGAAAGAAATGGCTGTCTTGCTCAGGTGAAAAAGATGCAAACGGGTAGAGCCCTAGAGCAGGGCTGGAAAGCTGGGTGAGGACCTGGGCTGGTGAAAGGGTTTGTCCCTTACTCCCCCTGTGAGAATACCCCTGAAAGACTGTGGTTTCTGCTGTCTTATTTCATTATGTGTGCACAGGGCGCTGTACGCTCACTGTGTGTATGTCTGTGGTGGAGAGGGATGTGGGAGCAGGTGAGGGATGGGTGGGAATGAGGAGGCAGGAGGTAAAACTGAGCCCTGTGGGCTGGGGAAGGGGCTCAGAAGGGACCGAGCTGGAGGCATCAGGAGACACAAGCTGCCAGGAGGGTTGAACCTGGCCTGAGGAATAGAAGAGGTCAGGGTAAGGGATGTAAGGGTGAAAATTCACTTACTGTCATTGCAGAGTGTAGTTTCTTTTGCTAAGAAACCAGAGTGGCCATTTCCTGTTGGCCATCTTTGTGACACCTGAGCAGGGGATGATTCCCACCTCATTGGTCAGTTAGGGGTTGCAAGCATGCAACCCGGGAACTTCCTATCCACTTCCTTACTTGTCATAAGGGATTGCTTACTGCAACAGAAGGAGATATGGAACAAGAAAAAAAAAGAATTTGCATGTTGCCTGTGCAAACCTAACTTTACTATCCTGAATGGTAACAAGTGCAGCCTTGGGTTACCTATTTACACACAGCATTTTCCACAGACTTGTAAATAGCTCAGGGCCAGGGGATGTATCATAGCTATGGGCAGAAAGAGGCTGTCACCTCCAGGACCTCTGCATTATTTGCTGCAGGAACTGGGAAAGTGTGCAGTGAATATGATGAAGCAAGTGGATGTCTCCTGGGATGGCCTGTTACATACTGCCTGGAGAACTCGATTTTCTTCCTGGTGTTGCTCAAATTCCACAGAGATTTCAATCACATCACTTCACTGACATTTTTCACAGGTGATGCCTGTGTGTTCTTCAATTTCTGGATTTCTTATCTGAGCCCTTCAGTCTGACTTGTGAAATGAAATGAGGAACACTTGGAGTTTCCAAAGGAGACCAGGAAAGCTCTGCTTTGCTCTGGAGAAATATAGTGCAATAAAATACCAGGCTCCCTAAAAAAGTCAGACTGTAAATGTTTCAAATGAGTTAGCCCTGTTGACATTAATACCTCTATGATTCAAGCCTCTATTTGTAAAATGGACATAAGGAAGTATCCTCATCTCACAGGACATTTTGGAGAACAAAGCCATCATTTTGGGGAAATGCTCATATACTGAGGAGTATGTAAGGAGATGAATGACTGTCTCTAGAACAGACTTTGGGTAACTTGTAATAAGGGACACATTGGTGGAGCACCGAACAAAGATGGAAACAATACAGGGAGTTAACTCTAACAGTGTTGGATGCTCTTTCGCCATTCCCCCAGTGAGGAATATCAGCTGAGCAGTTATGCCCCATCTGTTGTGTGTAAAAAGGAGGAGGACAGGAGTGTTGTGGAGAAGATACTGTATAAGCAGGCAGTTAAATGGTGCCACAGCACATGTGATGGAGCTAAGCTGGGTTTGCAAGGGCAACCTTGCCTTGGGAGCATTGTGCTTGGCACTACCAGCTACTCTGTTGGTTATGGGTGTGCTGCACAACGCAGCGCTGAGTTAAAGGCACCGCAAGAAAGCACAAGGAGAGTGACTGACAAAATGCCATGCAGCAGTGCTCACTTGCTTCTGCCAAGCAGTGCCAAGTGTCCTTGCACCTGGGTGCTCTCTGCACTGAAATGCTTTTCACCAAAGGTGCTCGTGCACCTTAGAGATAGCAACCAGTGAGAGCTCAGGCAGGTACGCACGTATGTGGCAGGGCTGAGTTGGAGAATTAATTTGAAATTCAAATGTAGTTACTGAGGTAGATAAATTTAATTATTTAGAGACATTGAAGCCAGATTTCTGAGTGCCACACTCATGTGTATTTGTCAAAAATGATCATTTGCTTCATTTACTCTGCAATGGTTTTCATATTTTGAATTGTCACCTCAGCTCTTAAAGTTGTGATGTATGGCTGGCATCGAAATATCTGAGGAACTCCAGACAAAGAGTAAATGCTTGGGAATGTGGCTGAGACTGTTCCTGCTGCAGTATGAAAACAAGCAGGCTTTATTGCCTAGTGCTTGCCTTCAGAGCTAATACACACCACCATCTGACAGATGTACACAAAGAGAAAGTAGCACATGAAAAACTCAGATTATCATTGTGCCTAGGTATGTAACCATGTGGAGGAGTCCAGGAACAGAAGCTGTATGTTCAGAGAACGTACTCAACAGATGAATTACCCATGAGGTAATGGGAAAACCTTGCTCGCCTTATTCACCTTGGTAATTTCTCCGAGGTGAACTTGCATGAGAAGGCAGACAGGACCCATGTAGGTCTAGTGAAAGATACAGGAGGAGCACGCTTAAGACAAGAGATAAAAACTACAATGCTTTGGTAGGGCAGAAATGGAAAGAAACTGTGAGCAGACAGGCAGCAAATTTTCTGAGATCATACAGCTAATTTTACTCTTTTCAGATGCAACATTATGAACAGTACATAATCTTCAACCCAGGCAGATCTGGCAGTAGCATATTTTAAAGGTTTTTCATGTGAAGTGGCACAGCGCAGCTCCAGGCCCTCTGATCCTCATGATTAATGTATCCTGCCTTCTGTGTACAAGAAACTTCGAGCTGCACAGGTATATAGTGGGCACATAAACAGGAAGAATTCAGGATGGGTTTTTCTCATAACCTCGGTGACTGAAAAATCCAAAGAATTTGGCTATTCAATTCACCTGATCTTGTAGCTCTGATGAACTATATCCCTCTTTAAATAAGAAACCTGCTTGTTCTGCTTTTTGAGGGATGATTCTGCTTTATTGCCTGGCATTTTACAACTAATACAGTATTTCTGTAAAGGCTCATATCATGCAAATAAAAGATAGGCTTTTGCATCATAATAAAAATATTATGGGACAGTGTCCTTAAAAATAAGCTTTATTTGGTATTTTTATTCTATCAAATTTTTTTTCTTGCCCTACCTGCTGTCCATCATTGTAACACATTCTTTTATAGTAGGAAATATTTTTATTTCCTTCAATATTATGTTCTTGGGGACCTTGATTTTTAAAAAGAGACAGACCCTCCTTCTGTTTTAGAGCCTACAAATAGATATGTTTGATTGTATAGACTACTTATGAACATATCTGGATTTGTTCACTTGCTTAGCTGTGGTCAGAATTCTAAGCACACAGCACATGAAACAGTAAGTCACTCCTTCTGGCTAATTAACATGCTTGTATATTATCTGTCTTCCCATCCCAAATGAGACATATAGAGAAGCCTACAAGCCAAGTATCTAGACTAATGTTCAAATGAAGATTCATTAGGTTTTTGCACTGACAAGATGGTCTTGAAGATCCAAGCCCATTACATTTTAGGGTGTGCTTTCAAACATTTGTGTTTCTCGCTCATGGTGATGCTTGGGGTGTAATGTGCTGAGCTTGTGTGCCAGCAGACAGGCAGGGTGAACAGGCAGCCTACCATTAATGGTGCCTGCAGTACCCCTGCCTGTCCCTTTCTCCACATGGAACACCTGAGCTGATGTAGTGGAAACCATATGTCTGAGAAGAAACAGGGCTCCCCTCCGGCAGCTGTGCTATTGGCATGGGGCAGTGCAAGGGCAGCCTGGCAGTCCGACCCTCTCCACTGGAGGGTATGGGCTGAGGGCTCCAAGGGAGCAGGGCTGGGAGCCTGGTGCTGTGCCCCTATTACAGACCAGAGAGATAAAATAAGCTGGGAGGTTTTGCGCCTGTATCTGCAAGGTCAATGGGAAGGTGGGAAATGGGCATCCCCACAAACTCTGGAAACCCACTGGCCAACTACAAAGTCCTTCCAGATTGCCATGGACCTCATGGGCTCCCTGGCCATAGCCCCCATGACACTGTGCCCCTCTGTGCTTACCCACAGTGTTCCACCACCAACACCTGAGTTCCACTGCTGTCTGAAAGGAGACCTACTTGCTCATTTGCTCTTACGATAGCGACATTCAGGTTTTGTCTGAACTGCCAAGAAATCTTTGAACTGGTACCATCAGTGAAGCATTTCTCTAACTCTCATGTGACATTATTGCTACCTTGTTTGGCCCTTGTTTGCAGGTTGTGTTATCAGAACCATCAGGTAGATGGATGGAAACATCAACAGTCCAAGAAACAGGGTCTCAGTGTTATGATTCAGGCTTTTTAATACTCACTCTATGTGGTATGTAGTAAGTCTGTAGAGGATAAAATGATTAAGTTTTGGTTACTCATAAATATTTCAGCATCCTTTGCAAAGGTGGTAGGGGAGGCTATGCAGGCCTGGGGAGCAGTTAAAAGAAACAGCAAAAGAACTATTGATGGATAGTGGAGAGGTGTTGGTTTACTCATTTGATTTTCCTATACCACTTCCTGGCTAGTTTGCATTAGGCCCAGTGTAGAGTCATGAAATTTGAATGAGTTTACAATATTTTTCAGATAACAGCAGTCCTCCTGCAGACAAAAAAAAAAGGTAGTATTCAATTATGCAAGAATGGGGAGAAAGTACAGAGCATCTGACTCAAGGCAAATAGACTAAGTGTTGGAGAATGCTGTGGTGCTGCCAATCTATCTTTTAATGATTATTTATTAAGAACAGACAATATGTGAACCCTTCTGGCTTCTCTTCAGCTGGATGCTGTCAATAGAGGAAGGCTAACAACAGTGCTTTTGGGATAGACATATATATTAGGAGTGCATTAGAGGCGACAAAGAGATGGGAAAATGGTGCAGTTAGGGAAGGAGTATTGTATGTACAATTTCTGTGACGAAAACAAGAGACATTTGAATTCTGCTGTTGTTATTGATTCTTCTTGACTTCATTGAGAAATACATGCAGTCAGAGCTGTGGAGTTTGATTTTGTGTGGCTAAACATTTAAGCAAAGCTGTCACTGGCTTTTCAAGGCAAAAATTCAATTACTGGGATTTTGACATCACTTTCTATATTCTCAGAATTATTCTAAGATTTGCTATCAACTCTGGATTTTCCCAATATCCCTTTTTTCCTTCACTTTCCCGCCATCCCCCCTTCCCCCTTTCTACCGAGGGCATCACTACAGTATATTTTGACTCTTTTTCTGCTTTTTCCCCCCAATTCCACCTATTTCTTTGCCTCTCTTTTCCTCTCTTCTGTTAATCTCCTTTCTCTCCTTGCATGCTTTCTGTTCTTTCATTTGCCCCTTTTTGTGTCCACTATGCAAGCTTTCCCACTTTTACATCCACAAACAGTCAGCAGTTTTAGATGGCCTACCTTTTGCAGTAAAGAAAATGAGCCTTTCTATTTGTTCTTGATAATTTTGAATGACTTTTTCTAGCAGTTTGAAATGGTGAAGGAGGAAGTCTGAGGTGGGCTTGTGAGGGAGATGATTCTGCAAAGGTGAGTGCTGTGGTGTATATGGCATTTTCCATTCTGGAAAAGTTAAAGATGACATGCTTAAAGAAAGCATTTAATGGAGCTGGACGCATTAAACTTCTAATGCAGTGGGTCTTGCTATCAAGTGCTGCTTGCAACACAAATACTTCATAGTGGTCAGTTACTGAACCCCTTAATTGTCTCCACTGAAGTCACGGAGAAATTTATAGACCTACCTCCATGTAATGTGGTGTGACCATCAAAAGGTGTGAGTACATCTGGAAGAACAGCTGTAGTCCTGTTTAAGCTTTCCTTCCTCTTCAAAATTTGCTTGCTGAAGGACTTTGCCAGTTCTCTGCCATTGTTTGGCATCCTCAGTGTGTTACACGATAGAAACAATGCCTGCTGTGTTAGCTGGTCTGTCTGGCATCTCTAAATTTCATGACAAATGTGAATTGAAAGTTCTCCATACAAGCACTTAATTCTTTGTTCAAGGAGCAGAAGGAGAGTCCCTCGTGCTGGTCCATGTACTGTGCTTTACCATCCTCTTTGACCCAAAATTGGGAAGACTTTCAGTATGATGGTAGTTCCCTTGGGTAGGTACTATTAAAGTGAGACTTGAGATTAAGGCCATGATCCTTTTCCTACCACTTGAGGGCAAACTAAGTGTAAGCACATGCATAATACATGGTTAGACTCAAAGACTTTAAAGGTCTTTTTCAACCTAAATGATTCTATGATAATGGTGAATGAGAACAGCATAGCCGAAACTATGGAAGATACTGGGGGCATAAGTGACAGAAGTGGGAGGCCTTGGAGGACTGTTTTTTCTGTTTCACTTCAGCCAGCTAATTTGGAAAGTAGGAGTCCAAGAGTGTCTCTAGTTTGGCACTGGCAGTAAGTCTCACTGGCCAATTTAATCCAGATGCCTGCATCTAATTCAGATGCTGAATTTTAGACTTTAGCCCCTTCCACTGCATCAGTGAGAGAGGTCCTGCAGAGCCTGTGGAAAGCAGGACCTTAATTTAGCTTGAAGGAATCTTTGTGTTGAGGATAAAAGGAATCTGGTGGGACACTTGCCTCAGTTAGGTGGTGTGAATACTCCGCTCCGGAGCAAATCAACTGCAGCAAAAATGCACTCACCTAAAGCTGTGTTAACATAATTTTGAATCATTAATATGTGGGAGGAAACCAATTTTCTTTTAGATATCCCACAAACACACACAAAAAAAATCAGATAAATGATTCATTGTGAACTATTTGCATAGGCTGATAGGAACGGATTAAATACCAAAAGACTGATTTGCAAGAAAGAAATGGAGAAAGTCTTTAGTCTGGTATTTCTCTTCTCCTAAACTTTCAATAATTGTCTATCCAGCAAATGAATTTTTCTCTTTCTTCTGCTGTTATTCTGTACTTCCTGGACCATCCTTCCTGAGTGTTTTATGGCAGTTTTTTCTGTGAGCTGAAGAACTTGAATTTCACAGCTGCATACTAGAGTGCGTCAGAAAACAGAAGACATCATATTTTCTCCACTTACTTGTGGCTGAATTGCTACAAATTTTGAAATTGCCATACTTAAATGTATTAGCTACAGATACATAAATGTCCCCCCTTTTTTTTTTCAACACATCCCAGCCTCTACAGGCCAAGAATTCAGCTTTTACGTTAAGCAATATGACAAGCATTTCTAGATGCCTGTGTTTCTGAATACCCAATCAGAGCCAGTTTAAAGGGACATATCTTAGGGCAACCTAAATCGCTATACCATACTTGAGTTGGAAACACTGGATTCTTGTAGAAAAAGGGCTGAATCAGTATCTAGGCTGCTTCAAGTAGTTTTTTGTGCAACCTGTTCTTTAAAACCTCCTAAAGACGGTTCCACAGCCAGCCTAGGCAGCATAATCCCAGTGCATGACTATTCTTGGAATTAGGATATGCAAATTGAATTATATTTGCTGCAAATTAAGCTGATTTTGTCTTGTCCCACCTTCAGGGGAGCCTAGAAACATTTGATACCTGCCCTTCTTGTATATACCCTTTTCATACAGAAAAGTATTACTGTGGTTCTCCTCCAATTCATCTCTCCTAGACTAAGTAGGCTTTCCTGCAGAAGGTGTGTTTTCCTGACTCCTCATTCTCGTTCAGTTCTGTACGCTTTCCAAGTGTCATGCCCACAGTGTTCAGCTGAAGACTCATCAACTCCAAGCAGAACAGGGAAAAAAGGACTTCTGTGTCTTCTGTATGTTATCCTTTTAATAACTTAGGTAAGGATTAGGTGTGGTGGCTTTGTAGCATTGCCATAGCTTTTACTCATGGTGAAGCACTGACCAAGTGGAATCTCAGATCCTCTTCTGCAGGACGGCTGTTTAAGCCAGTTTTTTTCACATCCTGTGTTTGCACCACTGATTTATCTTTCCCCTGTAGATTTTCTTTCCTGAATTTCTTACTGTTGATTCCACATCATTCTTCCAATGAGTCAATTGCATTTTAAATTCTGTTCTCAGCCTCTGAAATTCTGAAGTCATTCCTTAGACAGACAATATTTTATTAATATGCTCTCCCTTCCACTATCCATGCTGATAGTAGTGAAAAAGTTGAATAGAGCTGTCCCTGGACAGCCCATGTGCGATATCCCCTTTCACGTGTCTGCTGAAGGTAACGCTGAGTGTGCAAAGTATATGAATACACACATAACACAGTGCAAATGTGTAGCGATACACGCTGACACGATAATTCACATTGTGCCACAGCAACTCTGGGATTTTAACACAATTAAATTTCATGGTCACTTTTTTTTTCCAAATAGTGCCATTTGGCACTGTAATTGCTTTGTATTAAAAACACAGATCAAAACTGCTACCACAAAAAAGACTATGATTCTATAACCATTGAAAAAAATAATAATGCCTCTCCATATATGATTTAATGCTAGCACTCATTGTACATACATTAGACTTCCAGCACATTTTTTGTAAAAATGAGTAGCGTGCCCCTTGCTCCCGAAGCAATATTTTGGATATCGGTCATTAGATGATCTTTCTCTATTTCTGTGGTTTAGTGAGGAAAAAAGAAAATAGCTCATTTTGCCAGAATTACAGATTGCCAATGGAAGATGTGTTGGCTTAGGCTGGAGGGGGAAGGGCTGAGATCACCCTTTTGCATAGGAATATCTTTTGTGTGTGTATGTGAGGTAAATGAGGATGAGAATAAATGAGGAGAGAGAAGCAGGATGACAGTGTGGGAGGGCAAGTTGCCAGGAAAATCTTCCTCTAAAGAGAGACAGAGCTATCTGGAAATGTGCATTGTCACTCCCAGAGAAGAGGGGGACAGCCCTTCTGGAGGTCTGCCTTTGCATGTCATGGAGACTTGGTAGGACAATCCATGGATGCTTGGGCAAACTGGCAGGAGCCTGGATCTGCAGAGCTGTGTGTCGCCTCCCTGTTTTTAGGGCATGCTGGAGATTTACCTGCTCTCCAACCACATGTGGAAGAATTTTTTCCCCTTTCCTCTTCCCATGGGCTTTGCAGCCAAGGATGGAGCACGGGCACTAGAAACCCCTGAGTGTTCCATTACTGGCACAGTGGACCGTAAAAACACATTGCTGGAAAAATGCAGTCCTTTAAGCAATGACCTAGTTAAGGCTCCAATGTCTGCAGAAATTTGGTTTTCCCACCTAGGCAGCTCCTAGCTAACCCCTGGTAAACTGTTTCTTTTCTCTCCCGCTCTCTCTGGAAGTCTGTAGTCTCTCTTTGCAGGTATAATTCAGTCAAATAGGCATTGAATATTCCTTGCTAGTCATCACCTAGTCCCCCGGGCACTGACTGAGCCATTGCCTACCCATCGGCCTTGCTGGGAAGTTGCATGATGCTGCAGAGACACAGTGGAGAAAGGGATATTTTTAAATGTGTGCTTTATTTTTTTTTTTAAACCTGTATAAATAAATACAAAATGACAAAGAGGTTCATGTTTACTAAACATTGCATTTGATTGTATGACATTACACAGTGTGTGTCACATAGTTCACCTTGTAATTGTGTCCTTTTAGCCGTTGGTGCATAATTCTATAACTCATAGGATACAATTAGTCCTGAAGCTGCATCCAGCCACCCTTTTAGTGGAACCCCTGAGTGCTTACAATTGCAAGAGTGTATTAGGGGAGCGCTTGAGCCAATTGGATGAAATTGGGAAATTTCATAAGAGAGGTCTGGCAGAGCAAAAGTAGGAGCTAATGGGAGGGGTAGTAT
This sequence comes from Eurystomus gularis, assembly GCA_013400335.1. Taxonomy (NCBI): domain Eukaryota; kingdom Metazoa; phylum Chordata; class Aves; order Coraciiformes; family Coraciidae; genus Eurystomus; species Eurystomus gularis. The sequence goes on along the minus strand of VZZY01014466.1, from coordinate 45,512 downwards.
AGATTCTCAAGAAAATAAAAAGTATTAAAGCTGTGGAGCATTCTTTTTTCTGATTTTTTTCCCCTTCAGCAGTTAACAGAAATATATCTGAAGTAATCAAAGTCAGCAGAGATTGTAGGTTCATTTTGGAATATAATAATTTTTTTCATGCTCACTGAGAGCAGGTAAATGGACAAACCTTGCATGATCAGTTTTTACCTGAATAGCTGGTTCATATTTGGATAAGGGTAAAAATATACTCAGCCACTTGATGAAATGCTGATTCTCCAAACCACTTACCATCCTCACCCAGTGAAGGTCAACTGCCAAGGTTTTTTAGATACACTCGGGTCATTATTTGCTTGCTTGCTTCTTTAAATTGCACTCCATGTGCTTTTTCATATTCGTTCTCTCTAATTCTCCTTTGAAAGCTTGACTAGAGCTACTTTAACCTCACTTTTAAAGCTTATAAAACTATTTGCTGGAAACAATTTTTACATTCTGTTTGGCCTGTTTAAAGCAAATTGTTTTCATATAAATTAGAATTTTGTATAGATTTTTTCCCATTATTCTGTGAATTAGTACATTTCATATGTATTTTCGGAATGGGGGAAGCTGTAAAGGATGACCCTTGAGTACTTGAGATCTGTGACTGGCCACCTATATATGGTTTATATTTGCTCACTGGCTGACTTAATGTATATTAATGGAAACTATGTCTAAAAAAACAATTATGGATTTGAATGGTGTGTGAGCACCGGGAAACCGGTGACATCACACATAAGCCATAACAAGAAGTTTAAAATTGTAGAGAGGTTTTGGACTTTGACAATCTTTCCCTGACTTTATTTTTCCAGGTTCAGAGGAATTTTGGTGACGTTTAGCTGATTCTGCATTCAAATCTATGTTTCCATGCAAATACTACATTTGCTATTGTTTGCATTTGCCATTGCCTTCCTGTGAAGTGCTGCTTGCTTGTGGTTCACCTGTCCCGTCTTCCTGGGCTGGTGGAGTTAGAGCTCAAAATCTTCCTTCCCTTTGGCAGCATTTTGAAAGAGGCTTGGTGGGTATCTGCCTTACTAGGGAACTATTTACTACTTGACTGTTCCATAATGCAATTGTATCCAAGCACAGCCACCCCACTGCTTTGATACCGGACATACTCCTGTTACCTGGCTCTGCGACAAGGTTGAGACATTATAGAAGTCAGTCACAAAAGATACGTTTTTTTCTCAGCTCACCTTCTGCCTCTCCCCACCTTCACAGAAGTTTTCGTACATGATTTTATATGCTTTGAATTTGTCACTCAGTAAGACTTTCCTGCCAGAACAAAGGTAAAAATGTGAACTTTTTCTAGAAAAGAAAAAACAATATTTTCTGCCGAAAATCTCAAATCCAGCAATTCTGTCCTCCTCTTCTCCCCTTTCCAGCATTTTATTTCCAGTGGGCAACATGTTTTGAAGCCAGCTGTTATACTCTGCTTGGCATATATTGAAAATGATAGTTCTTCCTGGCTTAGGACTGAAATATTGAATACCTTTTGAAAATTTGGTAGTGGAAAATGAGGCTCACAAAATCACTGCTAATTGAGCCTCATAAAATCAGCTTCCACGTAGCAATAATAATGGGAATTTTACTTGCTTTCCAATTCTCTTCTTCCTGCTGTGGCCACCTTAATTTCCAAATGTACTAACAGAGGATAGAGATAGCAGGTGCAGAAAACCTGGGATGAATAAACAAGTTCCTATTTAAAAAGATTTGCTTGATCTATACAAAGTCTCTTTCACCAGTTATTGCAATAAAACCTGCAACATGAATCTCAGATGGGCTGTGTGGCATGAAGCCAAAGGCTGAGGGCTACCAAGCACTGGAAAAGTGCAAGTGTAAGTATGCCCAGATGGCACCCATAGCACATCTACGTCTTAGCACACCTACAGAGTACCACAGAGGCCAATTTTTCTTATAAGCTTTTAAATAACATTAAAAATATGAATGCTCTCTTTTGCATGGCTCTCTGGTGGAGGAGTAATCAAGCTTTGCCCTCCAGTGGTTCAGGTATAGGTTGCTTCCCATTACACCCGTACTGCTCCAGGCTCGTCACTGTGTCCTGGGTGCTTGGGGTGTGCTTTAGTGTCAGAGAGACTGTGGTGAACCGACCATCTGCCTTAGAAAGCAGACAGGCAAAATGAAACTCAGCCTTTGGCTTCAAGGCAAAGAGAACAGTCATGTGGAATGTGATGAGCCATGCTTTAAACAAGTGTTCTTAGCTATAACTCTCATGAAGTCTGTGGAGAGATGCTGATGTACACAAAGAATACATCATTAAAGTATTTTTCCCATTATTTTTTCCACTTCTGCCTTACTCAGGTTCCACAGTTTAAAGCTCTGTTGGTTGTAGTTGCCAATAATCTAAAACTCTTACCTTATTTTCAGCCTTGTGCTGGAACAGACCACCTAAAGAGCTCTCCAGGGCTATGACTACATTTGGGAGTTTTTCTGTGCAGGTTTTTGTGGAGTTCTCTACAATAAATTTAGGCATTTGTTATCTCAGTCAACTTTTTGTCTCCCTTGACTTTCCAGTTTCCAATATGTATTTGCCATTTCTACCTGTGAAATGTTCTCCATAAATTTATTATTTGCTTCTCACTTCAAACATTTTGTATTCTGAGATCTTGGCTTTTGAAGCACAGGCTGGGCAAAAAAAGGAACTCACCAATGTTAGCAATCCTTTCCTTAATTCTGAAGCCAAGTATCTCAGCTCCAGATTTCCCCTTTCTAAGCCCAATTCTTTTTAACTTTTTCCTGTAAATTAAATTCTTCAGGCTTGGTGTCACCACTGACTACAAGGCAATAACTCTTCTTTGATGGAGAGGTTTGGAGAGTGCCGAATGAGTAGTTTAAATGGTATTCTCTCCCTCTCTCTCTCTCTTTGCTCTTCCCATTTCTGCAGCTTCCATATTATACATCTGCTGTATTACATCCACACAGACAGTGATATTAAATATAATATGATGTTCTGGCACTGAGCTTTGAATGCTTCTCCTTTCTAGACCTAATAATATATGTTATGTCACTCGTATGTATCAGAGGTATGTCAGAGCAGCAAAATATTGGCTTTCCTGTGGTAGCTGCTGTAGCCACCCTTCCAGTAAGATCCAAGCTATTGACAGAAACAGCTCCCATCAGAGGGGCTAACGAGCAGGAATAATCCTGAAATTATAATGTGGCCATTGCCTCTGGAGCCAACACCAGGAGAGGCTTGGCAGAATCCCACCTCTCTTGCAGCCAGAGGTACGGTACACTGCTTAGTAAAACTGTCAATAGGCAAGTCTGGAACAGCTTGCAATAGCATGCTGGGAGGAAAGAAAAGAGAGAAATTCAATTGCAGATGTTCTTGACTCAGGAATCACCTTAAGAGAGCTGGCATTTCCCACTTCTCGCTGTAGGTAATGTGCCTGAGGGCTCACTTTGTCCAGAAAGAAAATTGATTGCATCTTCAAAAGAAAAGAAGAAAAATCCCTCCAACACGCAAGTATTTTCTTAGGAAGGTATGGCTATTTCAGAAACATTAGAAGTCAGCTGCTCTTCTCTAAGTGAGAGTTGTAGTTAGAAAGAGTGAGGATCCATTTGTTAAAAAGTTTTTAGTAATTTATGAGCTAGAATCCACCTGACTGATCTATTTTTCTGTACGATACTGTACATATATCATGCTAAAGTCTCCAGCTCTGGGCTCCAGATTAGATTATGAATGATATCAACCTTTTTTCCCAAAGCTGTGAGATACTAAATCTATATTGAAATTCATGTAATTAGGCAGCTGTGAAGTTTTATTTTCCATATATGGACAGACCCTGTCTTTTATTAGACTGCCTTAATATACATTACAGCTGAAACTCTTGCATACACTCATTTAATTTTGCTCACGCCTCATTCTACCTTAGACCTTCCTTCCCTTTGCAACTCAGAAGTTTTTATATAATTTTCTCTCCCATCTGACACAGTAAAACCTGAGTATTTTCCTTTCTTAACAGCTCTCCATTTCTGCAGCTAGCTTCTTTGCTCCTAAACTCCTTATGAACTTCTCTGTTGCTCTCCCCCTGCTGAGTCATTACTGATTTCAGGACAGCTAAACCGTTCCTCCTACCAGCTTTCAACTATGTTTCTGGGTTGGCTTTTCCTCCTCTTTATATGAAGCCAAGTTGAGTTGGGCATATAAAAAATACATAATTGGTATGGGGGTGTATGCACTATATATACATTAGTGGGGCATCTCATTTTCTGAATATAGCTGACAAATATAAAATCATTTTTACTTGTACCATCAGTGAACAGATTGCTTATTATGAAATATAATCAGTATGCGAAGGCATATTTTTTGCTAATTGCGTTTTCTGGCATTGATTTGTTTGTATACATTAAAAACTTTGTTTCCAGAAAACTTCACCTGTGCAACTCAGTAATTTCTAGGAAGATAAGTACCAGTCTCACTCAAAAGTATGTCTGCTCACAGATTAGAGCATATTTAAGGGGACTGAATGTGGACAAAGAGAATCAGAATATAATATTCTGCATTGATTTATAACATAGTCCATTGTATATAGTGTGGATACCCCACCACTAAGGTCTTTAACATGATTCTTACATTTCCCATATGTATAAATTTTCAACTGGACTTTTATTTCTGCCAATGGACTGTTGGATGTCTTACTCCCTGGTTCTTTCTAGTTAGGTGCGTGGCATATATTTCAGTTATTCTTTGCCAGTAAACTGACATCACTAAACCAAATGCCTTTCTCCTCAATAAGTTCTATATTGCCATTAACCTTTATATGTTTAAGTGATATTTACAGGATGACTGTAAACATGAGCACTCATCACTTGTTTTGAGTCCATACATCACTTGTTTTGAGTCCGTAATCCTGCTTAGTTTCACTGTGTGCAAATTAGCGTACAAAAACGGAAGCGTGGTATTTTGGAATGACAGTATTCCAATTTGTATGCAACAGTGTAAGAATTGCACATGGAATTCAGCTATGCTGTTCATGAATGTTTGTTGGCCTCAACTGTGTTCCTTCATAACCAAAAAATTCAGATTTAACATGCCTCTATTTTGAAGGTATACATACAGATAAATTTTCAGAATAAAACATACTGATTACCCATTTGGAGAGCCTGATCTTTGTAAATTAGATCTATGGAGAATTGCATGAAGGAGCTTTTACTAACATAGACAAATAGGCATACCAGCCTTGTATGGGAGTTTTGCTCTTCGAGTTCCTGTGCAATGCTTAGATGTAGCCTCTCTTACATTAGATTAGCAATTAGAAAATGAGTGTAATTTGATTTTCTGTTTCAGGCAGAATTTTTGCCAACAGTGCTCGTGGATTCTGAATTTAAGACAATGCCAGAAAGAACAACTGGGAGGGACAAGGTCAGGAGCTGTAACAGGTGACAGAAGGCACCTTTAACTCGCAGACCCAAACTTCCCATTAAAGTGTGCAAAAGCCCTTGGTAGCCAAAAGCCCACCAGCTCTCAGGCCTGCTACTGTTTGCAGTGACTCAGGCTTGGGTCTGGCTCACCTGCTTTTTACAGTAAACTGATTCTTATCTCATTGCTGCAACCAGGTGTGACAGAGCAGCTGTAACTATCACCTTTGTCCCTTGACATGGTGGTTTGCTTCTCTGTTGAAGCAGTTGGTGCAGGTGGGCCTATAGCGGTGCTGTTCCCCTTCCCCAGAACACTGGGAAAGGTGTAAATGAGTGGGAAGTGGGAGAGGTGGCTGTGGGAAGTGGGAGAGGTGGCTGTGGGAAGTGGGAGAGGTGGGTGTCTCTGTGATGATGGCACTGCCTAAGTTTATGGATGCTAAGGTGCTGATAATAGAATTTTTAATAGCAATAATTCTGTTCAATAGTAATATGTCAGGTCTACCTACCAGATATCAGTAGGTCTGGTTCTTGTCTGAACAGATAACCCTCAATTTTTTATCAGATTGTTTGAGAGTTTTGCCTAAGCTGTTGGTTTGCCTTCTCGGGACGCAGTTCTGCTGCTGGGTTATTGCTAGGAACCCACCTAAAAAAGGACTTGCATCCCAATAACATGAACAGATGTGAAGCAAAGGCATTTTCCCTATGGTTGCTGCCTACCAGTGTGCAGCCCAGGGCAAGAGTGGCTACTGGAGAAGTCATGCACCCTTCCTTGGGATGTTGCCAGCTCCACACTGCAGCAGGTGCCCCTGAACTGCTCCACCACCCCTTTCTGATGAGAGTTGGAGGGGATGCATAGCCTGATTATTTGGATTAGGCCAGGTAAATCAGATTATTGGGTTGGTGATAGCATGGGAGTTCTATAGCAGTTTGGGAGCACAGGAAGCAAAGAGAGAGACAGCCATTTTATTTTAGGCTTATGCTATACATTGAGATTCGTTATACAATTTTTACCCTAAGTTAATACAAAAATAGTAAAAATAGGTTAAAAAAAGCCCAAACAAAACCCCCTGACATCTTGCAAGCCATTTATTTGACGCACAGATTTAGACTTTTTGGAGCTTAAATAACCTAGAATTATTTATGTAGATTTTTTTTTTCCTTTTCCCAAATTAAAAAAAGGTGATGACTTGCAGAACACCGACGACATCAGACTAATTCATGCCTGAGAAGTGGCTGCTCCAGGCAGCCACAGGTGATGCTGAGGTGCCCTCTTTCCAGGCAGGAAGCTGTACCAGCACCACGATAGGACAAGTAGTGGCATACTGGGGCAGGCTGCTTCTGCCTCTTTCCCAACCTGCATGCCATGGGCAGGTATTCATGTTCAAACCCCCTCCTGGGATGCTTTTGTCATATCTTTCTCAAAAGTTCCCCAAAGTTTTCCCTTGCGCTTTCCTGGCAGCAGCCGAGTTTCACAAGGCCTCCCTGGAGGCCCATCCCTGCCGTAGTTTGGAGCTAAGGCTCCTCCCTGTTCTCTAAGGAGATTAGGGAGGGGGTGAGAGGGGATAAGGTTTCCCCTGCACTGGGCTGGGGTCCCTGGGGGTGCCCTGTGGTGGTGGTGTGGTGCCTGGCCATGAGTGTAAGTTGCTGCCCACCATCAAGGAGGGGAAGGGGCTCTCATTCCTCCATACTCCCTTCTCATCAGACCTGTGTGTACCCCAGGAAGGCTTACTTATTTCAAAGTATTCACAAGAAAATAAATGACAAATAGTTTTAGTGATAAATGTAGGGATAAAGCTATGGAAGAAATACTTTGCCCCTGTGTAGCAAATTAGACAATTTTATTTGTATGGATCAGGGTTTTAACACATGAGGACAGGGGAGGAAAAGGCTCTGGGTAATCCTTTCTGATCAGGGTCTTCCAAAAGGCAGCTTCCCATGGGGCTTGTGCCTTACCACACAAGCCCTAGTTCAGCAAAACCCAGCAGCACTGTCACCATGCCAGGCATGTGAGGAGCTTGCTGTGCATGCACGTGAGCTCACACACTGTGGCTGTGCATGCCCTGGGAGCTGCCAGGCTGGGCTGTGGGAGGGGAACACGGGAAATGACCCCACTGCAGCGCCTGGCCTGGCATCCCCAGTGCTCATGCAGCAGAGCTGCCCCTGCCCCTTCTGTGCTCCCATCCTGCTGCCAGCTCCCGACCACGTTAGAGCAGCTGCAGCAATTGGGGGTCCACAGTAAACCCAAGGCTCACCCTTGTTAACTCTGCTTCCCTTCCCTGCACCTCCTTGGAACACGCTATCTGCTTCCAGAGTTAAACACCAGTTTGCTAAGTTTTGAAGCACACCACTTGCTAAAGAGCTGTTTCTGGCTTTCTCACTGTTTTGAAGAGAGGTCACGGTCTTTCTTCCAACTGTCCTGAACTCTGCCCCGTCATGTCGCCACTCTGTTTTGTTCTCTCTTTGAATAAAAATAAACAAGGTGTTGGCTGAAGTGGGATTTGGTGGCTAACAGGAGGACAGTCAGCCTAGAGAAAAGCATTTAAAAGTACACCTTTCAATTTACAGTACATGTTTTACCTGAATTCAGCGCTGGCTTGGAAAGCTTCTGAGAGCAGATGCGAATCCTCATGTGGCTCAACGTAACCTCAGGCTGCTTTGGCACTGTCTGCCCTCCAGGTTCATGCAGCTGACCATGATAAGTGTGTTTGCTTGTCTTTGGAAAAGAAGCTCTTTTAGTTTGCCAGACAAGTTTTTCTCAGCCTTCACATCTCTAATTTTAATCTAACTACAACATTTTCACTTAAAGCTTTGGGCAGAAAATTCTGGCTTCACCAATTAATTTTTATAGTGTAGTTATTCCAGCTACACCAACTTTTCTCTCTTCATTTTTTCCTCCTTAGAATACTTGTACATTGAAAATGAACTTGTGCTAAGACAACATTAGCAATTATGTTACAAGAACACTGGACTGATCTTGATGGTCATATGCACTTAGGTTAGCTCTTTTTCCCTATGCTTACCCTGTAGGAAAAATATACTGTACACCATACTTTGCTGTATGGAAATGTTAATGTTTGTAGAAGATACATGTGCTCAGTGAGCCACAGTCCTACATAGTCTTGTTAGCCTTAGCTAAAAGTTTTGCTGTTAGATTTTACTCAGTGCCTGACAGTGTATAATACTCTGTTTTACTCACTGAATTTATACAAAAATTGGATCATCTATATTGCAAACAAAACCACAGTGATAGCTGGGCAAAAAAGCCACTTGAGAGTATGACATAAAACTGCTTAAGTCTAGCTAGTCTTCCAAAATGGAGGCTTACCAGTAAGGGTAAAAACTTTTGCACAGTTAGCCACTGGGACTGCTTTGGAATGAGAACAGAGCACAGAATCTGCACCTGTTAATCAACCGGCGCCATGAGGACCAATTGACTTTGGTGATGAAAATTGCTCCAGAGGAAAAAGTCAGAGGGGAGGAAGGCCAATGTGGCTTAGCATAGTTTGAAACCTTGAGAACATGCCGTTTCTGGTTCATGTTGAGGTATTCAAGCTACCTGTAGAGAAGTATTTGGTGCATCTCTCAGACACATCAGGATTCAGGCAGAAATCTGACGGACCTGGGCTGAGTATGCCTTAGACGTTTTCATGGCTTTACCTTGCCAAACCTGGAAGTAGGGAGTGGAGTGGTGGCGTGAGGTCAAACATGTTGAAAAATGTGTGTAAGTTTTGGCTCTGTTTTGGGTCTCCTCTGTTTTGGGGATGCTTCAGAGACTGTCTCCTGTCTGGTCTGTCCTTCCCTGTGCGGAGAGGGGCACAGTTCCTCTTCCCCTTCCCAGTCCCAGGCAGCCAGCAGGAAATACTAGTTACTGGTGGGGTAACACGGCACAAGGCAGAACTGTTAGGGGAGGGATCTGCCTTAAAAGATTTTTAAGAATGGGCTGGACAAACACCCTTCAAAAACGATGTAAGTGGCTTTGGCTCTGCCTTGGGGCAAGAGGGTGGGCTGCATGACTTCTTGCCCTGTCCTCTGTGGACACCCAAGCACATCTTGTGGCACTTTGCCATAGGAGTGTCTCCACATTGTTTTTCTGACAGGTATGGAGATAGAGGAGTAAGTATATCACTGATTATATCACTTTCCTTGAAGATCTCCAAAGGCCTCACATGCTGAGATTTAATGAGAGATCTGTGAAACTACAAGCTTGTCTTTGGACATCTCTTTAAAGATGCTCCTATCTATGCATTTCAATTAGATGTGAAGAGGTTTATGGCAGCCATCTTTGCATCTGGTGTTTGCAAGTGATAGCATCAGGGACAGCAAAGGTGTAAAATCGGTGTTTGCCATGTACAAACAATCTCTTTCACACATTTCCCATTTCCAGGTGTCTCACAAGCCAGTGGGCTGCTGCCGCCAAAAGTGGTCTGCAATTCCTCTGTAACTCTCAACCAGTTTGCTAACGCCCTCAGAAGTTTAAAAGCCACTGCAGCTGCCTGTTGAACAGCCAGGAGCTAGGATGATTGTTATTTAAATGACATAATGACTATCACAGAAAATCTACACTGAAAGTATATTTAAGGAATTATTTTTGGCTGGAAAACAGCCCCAAGCCTGAGTCTAAAGAAAACAGAGGAAACAGATCTTTCCCCTCACCTCACATTCATTTGGCTGTCTTCAAGGTGCCCGCCTGATTTCTGCCAAGCCTAAAGTTGTTGTTGCAGCTTCCCAGCTGCTACTGCTGCAAATGTTTTTTGTTCAAGCTAGGAGCGCATTCCTGGTCACAGCTTCCTTTTCTTCTGGTCGGAGAAGGGACTTATCCTGGGGAAAGTAAACATTGCCAGCTGCACTGCTGGCTTGTTTTGCTAGTAATGTAACATTTTGCTTCAGGTCAAAATAGCTGTTTATCTTATTTTCTGCTAGGGAGGAAGCTTCAGAAGTATCTCTTTGCTTGAAAACTAATATCCACTAGGCAGCATTTGTAGATTCTGCAGAGGACATTGTGGGGGGTCACTGGGACTGGACGCTAAAGAGAAGTTTCATGCAATGAAGCATACCCTGGGTTGGTGACCACAGATGTTCTCATCCCCATATGGGTAACACAGGCAGCCTCCCAAGCCACAGCGCTCCCGGTGGTCCAAGGCCCCCTGCCATATCCCTTCGCCCTCCAGGATACTGTCATTGAGGCAAACACTGTGCCAACTGCTGAAAACTTTGCAAAGTGCTCTTACTTTCTGGAAGACCTGTAATACATTCACCGTGCACCACAAAGCAACTGCTCATATAGTCACAAGAGCACCCGGCACACTAGTCAGCTTCCTGCAACTGGGTTTTCACAGGCAACGTATAGTCAGAATACTCTCATCAAAACCTACAGAACTGGCTTACACATTCCCAATGGGATTCAACTGCATGATAAAAACCTTACAGTAATGAGCCTGTCGCTCTTAAGGGTGGAGGAGGAAAGAGATGCTGCTTTATCTGTATTACTCCACATCACAGATGCTGACAGAATTATTGATTTAGAACTCACGGCTCCAAAAAGACTCTGCAATGTAATCTTTTTAAGGTTGGTTTGTTTTTTTCCTTCCCTCAGATGTGATGTTTGCAATAGGCCCCTTAGATATGGGCTCTTTGGGGACGTTGTTAAACTCGCTGCTGCTAAACCACAGTCACAACCTTCAGTTTGTTGCACACACTCTAATGGTCTACTGTGACTTGGAAGAGCCCATAGCTGCAAGGTCTACTGCTTTACAGGTACTCTAGGAAGACTGAGGGATTAAGTTATATATTATGCAAAACTACCCACTAATCCTCTTAGTGTGCATTACCAGTGAATGGCCTGAAACAGGCTCTCACTAAAAGAGCCCTAACATTCACTTGCTTGATGACATTTCGGTATTTTGAGGTTTGTGTCATGGATTTTGGTGCTGAAATATTCAGTACACCATCTTCTGTCTGCTGCTAGATCCACTCACATGTGTTAGTAGAGTGCTAACGAAATTACAGTTGGTAAAGCAGATTACATGTTTAACTAGTAGCGAGACATGTATAAAATAGAATTGTATATTTTCTAGAGTGACAAAGTCCCTAGGACTTTTTTTTTCTTTTTTTTTTGTTTTTATAAGAAAAAGAAACAGCTATAAAACCATGATTAAAAATGTTACAAGGGATGATTAACATTTTAAAATAACGATATTTTTAGAAAATAAAGAGTGATTTATAACACAAAAGTGTTTGGAAAGCATTTGGTTGCTGTGTACTGCCTTCTTTCCCAGTACAGTTTGCTATCTGTTATACAGTCTTGCATAAATGTTTAGATTAGGGGAGACAAGAAAAATTAAATGTGATGGCTAAGACCTATAAGAGCTGACTCACTGACTTATTGCTGTGCAGAAAGTTTGTAAAGCCTTTACATTCAGCGAACATTTAGTGCTACTTCAGCCTTGACAGTTGACCTTTCAATCTGATTGGGTTTCGCCACAATAACTGCCGCATCTGCAGTAGAGGCGATGCAGACGGCTGCTTAGGAACCCAACTTCTCTCATTAGATCTTACTTCATGCATCCAAAATTCAACCCTTCTTGCATGCGTGTGCAAATTCTCTCGTAATACCTGTTACAGGATCTGAGCAAGGTACAATCACCCAGCTCTTTTTTAAAATTTATTTTTAATTTCTCCCGTCATTTTGAATGTTCCTGGATTTAGCTTAGAGAGGGGAGGGAAAACCTCCAAACCCCTTCCCCTCGCCAGATATTTAGTCAATACTGGTTTCTTTTTTTTTTTTTTCTCAGTAAGACCTAGTGTAAAAAAGCAAAAAACAAACAAGTTAAACTGTTGTAATTTGGTCAACCACTCGGGTGCTATCCATATCCACCATTTCAACACACTCTATTTCCTCACGGTTTTCAGGATTCTTCTTTTCTTTCCTCTTCTTCTTAGACGGTGGCAGGAAAGTTAGTATCACAGGTAAAATGGCAAAGCAGTGAAAGAAGGTGACTAATGCTATTAAAAACAAGCACCTGAACAGTGTACGGGTCAGATTTGAAGGCACAGCTGCAAGAGGAATCAGACCAACAATATAGCAGAGGTAGCTCTGCAAAATAGCTACCCCATGCACTTCCAGGGCATTTTTCACCCATTTAGTTCTTGTGAACTCTTTGCCCAGGACAAAGGTTGATAACAGTGGAGCACAGTTGTCAATTGTATAATTAATTCCGTAAATTAAGCACAACACAGAAATACAATCTAGTTCCACTTTCCACAAGGTCATAAAACCTATAACTCCAAATTCAACCGAGGCAACAGTTAGAGTGAGCCAGACATTGATCAGAGAGTCTGCCACCAGGAATGCAGAGAAGAAGAGCAGAAATAAAGCACTAATGCAGGAGTTTTGTAAGGGGGCTCCCACTGAAGAGGCATAACGATCCATGTACACAAACGATGGATTGAAAACGATGAATTTCACCTTGGAGGTGAGAGAGAGCTTCCTCAGGGTCTCCAGGAGGTCATAAAGTTCTTCCCTCTTGGTTTCCATTGTCTTGGCCACCAAGAACATCCTGGAGGCTACGACATCGACTTCATTATTGTATTTCTTGGAAAAGATGATATCCTCTGAAAAATGGGCAAACTGAGGGGTCTTCAGGAAGGAGTTCCTCAACATATCAGTGAAATTCTTCTTGGGCAATCCGGTAGATATGTTGAGTTTTCTAAGGTAATTTAAGTAGCTTTCAAACCAAGATATCCTCACAAAGCCCTTGGTATACTCCAGCACATCCTCCTGGACACTGGTGTTCCAGTACTCGATCGACTCGTAGATGTAGAACCCAATCACAGGGCTGTAGTTACTGAAATACTTCTGCTGGGCAGTCGTATACTCAATGGTCCGTGTTGCAGTCGCTACGATGTTGCTCAGGTCTGACCCTTCACTGACCTGCAGGTAGCCCATTAAGGCAAAGGAAATATAAACAAGGTAAAAGAGAACTACAAAAGGCTTGACATAAGTGTTTGTTATCCAGTCACAATAATAGCGTTTCAGGAACCACACCAAAAGATGACTCTCGTAAGTGTTCGTTTCCTCCGAATCCGCCGTGTCCTCGCTAAATTTGGCTGTCAGAAGAAACCTATACCATGCAGGCTTCTCTTGCAATACCTCTGGCTTTGGTACCTTTCTGCAGAAGATACTATGCTGGTAGTTGTTTTCTATGTAGCCAGTAAACACCAGGCTGGAACCATAAAAGGAGAGTACATAGAGGTAGTTGAAGAAAATTGCAATACAGGAATTGCAGCAGAAAATCCTGGCTGCTTCAATGTTAGTGAAGGGACTGGCACCTATTCCAAAAGTGACCAGGTACATGGCAGTGGTGAGAGAAAACGAGAGCATGGAGTCTGCAAATACAGCTGCAGTCCTCTCTTTAACATGTTGGTCTTCTCTAGTTTTTCTCCAGGAGGACAACATTTCAAAAGTCCCATATAACCCATGACCTACAACAGAGAACAAAGCGAGTGTTTAAAGTACTTAGATCAACACATGGAAAAATGTCGTGTGGACATGCTAAAAGACTCAAAGAAGACACAGCTGGCTGTTAACAATGCTTGAAGTAAATGTCCTGCAGAAGAGAGAAAAGATTATGGAGGTCTAAGCCCCAGGAGCACATTTGCTACCTGACTAGCAAACCTTATTGCCAGAGCGTGAGGAGAGTTCTGCATCACTAGCACAGGGTTGATGGGTTAAAGAAAAAGTATTTTTTTTCCTGGTTGGCTGTTTCATTTCATTATTTGGGAGTGCCTGTGATGGAAGATGCTTTGAAATCAGTTTTTCCTGGTGATGGGATCTGACCTGTGGTGAAAGCAAAGAAATATGACCTTGAAGTGCCTATGCTGGAAGGACAGCATTAGTTGGCCCCTTTGTAGAAAATCTGTAAAAAATGAAACTTTCATATAAGCTGAAAATTGTCAGTTAAATCAGTCACTGATTTCTCCACTTCCCATACAATGTTTCCATCAGGAAAAAGAAACCCTAGAAATGAAACAAACAAAGCACAAATAAATTTTAGAGATACAGAATGGTAGAACTGATACAGAAAGGCTTAAGGCATTGATCTTCTTACTTTAATATACCCAAGGGCTTGTAAAACCAAATACAGCTTTTTTTTTCTTGGCAGTTTCTACATTTTGTAATGTATTATTTAATTAACTTTTAAAATTGATATAGCATTCATGAAAGGAGATGAAGACCTGCAGACCTAAAATCCTGTGTTTAACCCCCAAGTGCAGGTAAATCGGGGAAAGTACATGGTTTTATCTTAATCCTGGTTGGTCACCTTCCTCTATGGTTTCTATTTTGTGATTGATAACCAAGGTGCATTTGGAGGACACAGACCTCTGCTCTCTTATAATGGACCTGAGCTAGGAATACAGCCACTGACCAGCTATCAGGTGAGAGTGGCTGAGATAAAAGTAGGTTGATGTTTTACACAGAGGTGAATGGAAAAATAGTCTTTGTATCACACCTAAAATGTAAGAGTGCAGTATTTTCCCAAAATACTTCATATCATGTTCACCTTTACTTGATAGATCCTTTCCATCTAATCCCAACATCTTTGCTGCCTTTTAATTTCTCCTCCTCCTTATTCTTTTGCTGCTTTTGCTGTCCCCTGTCTACCTCTCTGGTCTGCTCTTGCATTATCTCCAGAAAATCCCAAAAGCCAGTCCACAGTATTTTGCTCTTACCCATTCCCTGATAATATTAGATAAAACGATCTGTGCTGAATTAGTTTCTTATGATACTGAAGCACAATCACTGGACTTTTGAAGCTGATGCTCCAGTCAGGTAGGTCAAGGTAATTCACAGATCTCTGTTAGAATTTTAGGCTGTCTGCAGAGTATAAAACTGCTGTATCAGGTCTGTTCTCTTCACCTGTAGATGATTATCACAAGGGCCATGAACATCAGTCAAGAAACCCCCAAAGAAATTAGGTATTTTGAAGAACCAAAAAACCAGAAAATATATTAGGGGTTTGGAACTAGATGTTCTTCAAGGTCCCTTCTAACCCAAACCATTATATGATTCTATGATCATGCTTATTCTTAAATGCTTCATGCAGGCTAAATATTTAATTAGCTTGACAAAGTAACCCTTTTGTGGTCAGTACCTTTTACTATAGGGGCAGCTGTACCTCATTCACTCCAACCTTTCTGCAAGGAATATCCTATCTGTATTTTAACAGATGGCAGAGCTGGTCATTCTGTTAATGCTGAAAAGAATAGGTATGGGGTACTTTATAAAGAATTCAAAATACAGAGCTTATAAGAAGAGATAATAGGACAGCTGGTGTATTTCCTTATCATAGCCACCTGGTATTTAGAGTAACAAAGTCCATGCTCCCATGTATAGCATATATCTTACATACCCAGTTACTTGGAGTCATCGCGTGGACCATGAACGTCCAATTTGAAGCAATATTACAGTCCTCATTTTGGTATGGCATTTGGCATCCATCTTAATTTTTCCCAAACAATGTTTTACAGTTGCCTTCAGAGGCCAAGTCAAGACTGTCAATTTGATAACTAGCACCGTGCCCCCTCTTAAAGCTAATGGGGAATACTGGAACTCCCCAGACGTAAAATCATGCAAAAAGCACAATCAGTGACTGGCACCCCGTTGCTAATTATGCTTCAAATAGTTATGTTCTAGGCTCAGTAGGGAAAGCTATTAAGCTTGCTTTTCAGTGTATTCTTTGTAAAGACAGACTGACCTTTATTTAAATGTAACTGATCACTTGCCAAAGCAGGGAGTGAGAGGTTTAATCCATTTATGGCTCCCATAAGTCCTGCAGACAGGCTCGTCTGAGAATTTCACATGGCATCAATGCATTAGCTTCCAGTGAGCAAAACAGAATAAAGTGAGGTCATTGAATATTACAAATTACTTCCATTGTGAGCTTTAGCTATAGCATGCTTTTGTAAGAAAACATTTCAGTGTTAATAGGCTCTTGCCTAAAAATACTCAAATAATTATATTAATTTGGAAGGCCTTTGACTTTGTGATGACAAAAAGAATTTAGAGCTAAATAAGCATGATGCTGAGCATGACTTTTTAACAGGTATAAAATTTTGGATAATGTCTGATAACATGACTCCTGATACCTCATATTTTCTTTAAGTAGGAAACATAAAATCACAATTTGCTCTTACGTAACCTTCGAGACTACCCTAAAATGGAATCTGATTTAGAGAAGTTCTCAAGTAAACACACGAAGAGGCGTCACCACATGTGCTCCACAAAGCCAACAGAAAAACATTTAGATACTCTTCTATTTTAAGATAGGTTCCTTTTGCTGTTTGCTACATAATCTGTGTGCTAGGAATCTTCCTTCAACTGAACAACTTGCGATTCCTCTGTCCCTTTGTATAATAGCTACAAAATTCCTATCTACCTTTACGAAGACAAGCCTAAATGACAAACTTGCACACTTTTTTTTGCATCAGTGGCACTACTGGCCTGATCCAGTATCCTCTGAGAAAAAGATTAAGCCCAAACTTGTGCACAAATTAGGCATGGCAGTCCAAAGATTAGCCTTATTTAGCTGGAATGGGATTTACCTAAACTAATTTACTCCTCTAAATACTAACCAGAAGCACAACCTGGGGCAAGTCTCCAACATTGTCTGACTCACTGATGCTCATATAAGTCTAACCCACAGAGATTAGGGCAGGTAGTTCCATCAAAGTGTTTTGTGAGAATTTCTTTCACTTTTCTGTCATTTCAGAGTTTCCATTTTTTTGCATCCCTGCACTGATTACCTCTATTCCTCTTGCTAGTGCTACGTCTACACTATATAATATTGACAAGAAGAAGGCAAATTTTTCCTTGCAAATAAATCTGTAATTGCTTTAACTGATTTTCCCTTTTTAATAGAGTTTTAATCACAAATCTGTAATGATTTAGAGCAATTTGTTCATTATTCACAGTCATTCAGTAAATAATAAATATGAACTCAAATAGCTAATGGGCTACTGGAGATCTTTTCCTGTTGACATTTGCTGTTATGATTCACTGGTCATGCCCTACAGTCAGGCTGTACAACCATGAGCTAAGAAGAAGGAGTACATGGAAAGATGGGATTTTTTTAAGGAAAAGAAGTTCTGAAAGGGCAAAGAAAAATGTTACAGGAATAGGAGAAAGGTGTTGGACAAAATGGGGACAAAACTATTTTTTGTCTTATTGTCTTTTTCTACTACTTTGCATTGTAGGAGATACTCCTACCACATGTCTTGGATGACTGAGGACAGAAATTCTGGCTTTTGTAGCCGAAGAAAATGAAGAAGATAGTCACTGTTACTTCTGAAGAGCTTAAATTTTTTATGGGCTGAGGTGGACTGTCTTTAATTTTAGAAGCTAATAACAATACCAGCAATAAAAACAATAAATTATGCCTATCTTAAATACAGTGCTTTTATGAGTAGCCTGAAAATGCTAAAAAAACCTGTCATTTGCCTCCTTCAGAATCAAGTCTTGCAATTACACAGCTCTGTAAAATCAAGGCAGAGCATGCAGGAGACACAGAGACATACAGCCTTCAAAACAGTAAGAACAAAAACATGAGACCCACAGTGTACTATTTTTCTCTGCTTTCATAGATGGCTAAAATCTCTCCGAATAAAGTACCATTTACAGGTTGTGAAGTTCCAGCCTTTTGTGTGGAAGGTCGCATTTTAGGGGTAATTAATTTTATTCATTCCATTTTAACGTAGTGGCACACAAAACACTAATAAAGATTGATCTCCACCTCAATGAGGCTGAATGCTGCACCAGAATGTATGTTGCCCGTTAACTGCCAGAATTAAGACTAAAAAAGCACCAAACTCTCTTCCTAAGGGGCAGGCTTCTCTAGAAGCAAAGCTGGGTTAAGGGGTGTTTCCACCTTTTTAGGCTCTACCAAAGTTTGCAGCTCCCTCATTGCTACTAATTCACCTGTTTCTGGTCTAAATTGTACTAAAAGAATGGTTGGGATTAGGAACATCAGCAACCTTTTTTTCTTTGAGGGTTACTTTTTAATCTGAAACCTTTTCCTGACATTGATGGCACACAAGGCTGGCTGAAATTGGGAATGAGTCATGGTGGGATGTGTGGGAGCCTTGTAAACTGGGTAGGCAAAAACTGGAAGTGGAAGCATGCTCTGACAGAGTTCCTGAGGTTAAGTCTGGATTTTGATGTAAGGTTTTTGCTTGTATTTTAATGGCTGCAGGCTTGTAACACTATCAGTTCAGCTGGACGAATTCTGTCTCACTTAGGTTGATTTAAGCCTGAAATCACCCCACTGAATAGGAGCACTTGTCTGCAAGAGGAATTTAGCGTGCTGTGAAAGTGTGTGAATTTACAGAGGGCTAGCAACGTTGCACCAGCTTTCTTTGTGGAAATCTATGAAGGGCAGCTTGATTCACATTCAAAGTGGAGTGAAATACTGTCTGCGGAGACAAAGACTAGATGAATTAACATGAAATAGCTAGAATGCTATAAATTCATATGCCAGCTTGCTTCCAATGCAGGCAGAGTCTCAAGAACGGCACTTGTGCAAAATTAGTACATGGGAGATCAGAATCATATGGCAGGAACTGCCCTTTCCAAAACAATACCTGTAATAACATATGATATAATGAAGGTGCAATGAATTTTCCTAGCTGACAGTATTAAAAATAACAATGTACACTGCTCAACTCTGGGATTGCTTTCTACAGTAATGTCAACACAGAGGCTGAGATAATTTCCCCCTGCTGACTTATTTTTTCCAGTTAGATCAGTGAGCTCATCAGCTCCCATCTTCTGAAAAGCCAAGGGAAACTGCTAATCCGGATTGCCTTTGTCACAGGAGTTGCAATCAACCAGTTGTTGACTAAATATGCAACCTGCCCTATGTGGCCTCACCCAGCAGGCACAATTTTAACTTGGAACATATAGCAGGTTCAAAGTGCTACTGAATATGCAGGAAGAGCAAGAGAATTTGCATCCAGTTGAAGCAAACTTCTGGCTTCATACCCTGTTCTCACTAAAATAATTAAATAATAAAATAGCACAGCTAATGAGATCCTTCAGCATGCAGACAGAATTAGTACCAAGCCTAACTTACACTACAGTTTTCACTGAGTTTATAGCAATTTAGTGGCATGGGTTGAGCCAAACAATTAAATCATCATTATCATGCTGTTGCAACAAACTGCAGGTTACTCTAACCAATGTCCACCTTTGTGGTCCATAAATGGTGCTGCAGCCCTACAGTTTTGCTGCATGAATGTCAGAGATCAAAGTGGGTACGTAGTGTCGGACATCCCACCATGTGCAGACTTGTCTGTCCCAAACATTTCTGCTGAGCAAAGAAAATGCACTGCAAATCCTACTTACTCTTCCTACGCTTGCCTGAACATTTCTGGGAGCCTGGTTCACAGCGTAGAATAAAATCCTATAGGATATTAACATCCTATAAGGTACTTATCTAATCAAGTCTGTTTCCAGGCAGCAGTGTTTGTCTCAGGAGACCGTGGCAAGGGGTCTGAGGGCTGTAGACTGTTGGGTAGTCTTAAATGCACCCTCATTTGAAAAGTGAGTGAAGTCCAGCCACCTAACCACAGCCTGACTTCGTTTCATACCTGAAGCACAGGTTCAAAGGGCAAGTAAGTCTGAACGCTATGTGCAGGTGTAGTAACTGGGTTCAGAAGAACACATGAAGAGCACTACAGGATGGGATGTACTGGTATAAGAGTAGGCTGTACATATTGTAACACTTTCTTTACCTCCTGTCACACAGACACCACGTGTCTGTATTATAACAGAATTACAGGTATAACATACCTCAAAAATACGTAGGTTCAGTATTCGCAATTATTATTTTAAAGACTACTAAATGTACACATTTATCACTAAGGTGTACTATGCCTGCAGATTTTAACATCCAACTTTGGATCTTCCCAGAAGAGAACCATACTGAAATCTAGATATGTCAGTCTGTTAGGCATCTAGGCATGATACCAGCAGATCAATCTCTGGGATTGCTTTACATATGAATATTAGCCATTCACCTTTATTTGTTGGACTAGTCTCTCCAACCATGCTTACAACAGCACCAGCCATCCCAGGCATGCCCATGTATTCCCCAACTTACTACCAGGATCAAAACCACAAGCGTCTTGGCGCATTCACACCAGATAAAAATCTGCCTCAGTATATGCAGAAAGAGCTGTGGTTGGTGCTGTATCTACTTGGCAACAAAATAAGAAAAACTGAAATGTTTAATAATATGCTCCCAGTATCTGCTGTGTTTCACAGCTGTGGGCGGCTGTGCCCACAGAAGCGCACTGCTGAGGAGAAAGTGTCCCCGAACAACACACTGTGTTGGTTGGTGCATGCAGAGAAGAAATCTTCAACTGGTGCTCAGCGCTTCACGCTATGAGACCACAATGTTATTTTTAGTCATAGATCCTGTGGAAAGACTCTCTGGGCCATTAAGCTTGCGCTCAAATTGCTTAATGCACAGGCAGGAAAACGGTGTGTCTGGAAATCCAGCACAAGGTTTATGCCTCAATTAGGTCTCGTGTAGCACTGCCAATAACAACTTAAAAGGGATCTAGGTTCCTCATAGGACTCACATGTATCTACTGCACCAAAGTCCTTCTGATCGCAGCCTTCTGGCAATGAATGTCTGTCATAATATCCTATATTTTCTATGTTTCTAAATTTGACAGAATCACAGAATCATAGAATGCTTTGAGTGGGAAGAGACCTTAAAGATCATCTAGTTCCAACTCCCCTGCCACAGGCAGGAATACCTTCCCCTAGTCTTGGTTGCTCAAAGCCCCATCCAACCTAGTCTTGAACAGTTCCAGGAATGGGGCATCCATCTACAAACTCTCCAGGCAACCTGTTCCAGTGTTTCATCACCCTCACAGTGAAGAATTTCTTCCTTATATCTAATCTAAATCAACTCTATTTCAGTTTAAAGCCATTAACCTGTCTCCTGTCACTACATGCCCTTGTAAAAAGTCTCTCTCCAGCTTTCCTATAGGCCCCGTTTCTATATTGGAGGGTTTCTATAAGGTCTCCCCAGAGCCTTCTCTTCTCCAGGCTGAACAACCCCAGCTTTCTCAGCCTGTCCTCACAGGAGAGCTGTTCCAGCCCTCTGATCATCTTTGTGGCCCCTGGACATGCTCCAACAAGGTCCTTCTTATGCTGGGGGCCCCAGAGCTGGACACAGTACTCCAGGTGGGCTCTCACCAGAGCAGAGTAGAAGGGGACAATCACTGCCCTCACCCTACTTTCAGAAATGCTGCATAGAATAAGCTCTCTGTTCTCCTGTGAAACAGACTGTTTTGGTCAGGCATAGTCCTTTCCGAGTTATACTACAAAGTACATGTTTTCCCAAAGAATGCACCGATAAAAAGAAATCACCCTCACACTCTCAGTCTTACCCTAAATAGTAGGGACACTGTCAGCGATGTTTGGGGTACATGATGCATCCCAATTATAAACTCCCTAGTACTATCTTTTATCATGACAAACAAGCAACAATGAGCCGATGTTTTAGAAAATGGTACAAATCACAAGCTAATTTTAAGAGCATGATCTATGTATTACTATTGAAATGAATATCATTCTACATGTAAATCTCTCTGAAGAAATACACATACACACACAAGACATATGTGTCCCTTTTCTACCTATATAAGGGGAAAAGAAACAAAGAGAAGTATTTTAAATAAGTAGAATTAAACAGTGTCCCAGTATTCACAGTCATACTCTTCACCATGATCCCTAATCAGCAGCAGCAGTAACAGTTCACTGTATTTTAATTTTGGAGTATGTATATTTTAAAGCTATTAATTATTTAAAAAAATCTTCTCAATATGGCATTTTCAAATTTTTTTTTTAAATCACATCAAATTCAATTCAAATTAATAGCTTCTAACCATAATGATTAGATGGGTAGAATTGTAGAATAAAATTGTTCAGGACAGAAGAGACCTTCAAGATCACCAAGTCCAAATTCAGGAGCTACATGGTTAATCTTGAATAGTCCCATTGATTTCAACAGAGTAAAAATTACTGATTCAGGCTTCAGGAAAATGCTGGGTATTTTGCTTGGACCACCCTTTTTTTACTATTGAACCAATGTAACAGTTGAGATTTTGTTGTTACAGTGAGCAAGAATGTCAGGTAAGCACATTTTAAAAACAGAAGTACTTTTGACAGAAATCTTCAGTGGCTTTTTTGTTTTGAGAAAGACAGATAAGTAAAGCAAGTTATAGTTCAAAATTTGCTTCTATATATAAAGCGAATATTTAATTCCACTTAAGAATTGGTAAAAGCTTGTTTTGGCATCTAAATAGCAGGCTGTCAACTCTCTTTAAATGTGTGACTTGCTTTCCTCTGTTTTCCTGAAAGACCTGGCAAAAGTTAAAAGTCATACTTCGTTCAGCGCCACGGGAGGAGCTGAGAGTTAGTGAAATCTAGTTTTTGCTGCTGGAATATGTATGTCTGCGCAGTGTGCTCATCTCCCGTCTACACAGACCTCATGCAGATCCAAACTGCAAGCATTCGAGCCAAGCCTGTGCCACATGTGCAAGCCTGTAGTTCTGGGGCAAACTGAAGGGGAGCATCTAACTCCTGCTGGACTTCACTGGGTCTCCCTGCCCAGGAGTCCCCTGCTCCTCCCAGGAATGAATGCTTCTTTGCTGTCTTTAACTTGGAAGCATCAGAAAATCCCCAAGGAAGCACCACGCCCTGCCTAATTTCTTACTTGAAGAAACAGTGAGAAAGGCAGTCTTGTAGCATGGAGGAACACAGAAGTAGGAGGGCACAGGGCTGCAGCCGCCCACCACCACTTCTAGGATACAGACCACAGGGTGTGCAGAGGAAGCCAGGACCACCCTCTGCACCAGAGGAGACACACTGGATGGGATGCCAGGACAGTAAAGGAATGATAGATGTAGCCAGCAAGATGAATTTCCCCCATGATGGATGTACGTCAAGCCTCACTAGCCAAGGAGGTGGTTAGACATAGAGTTATATGTTAGGTACTACTGGGCTCGTATCACATATGACATACTTAGAATCATATCAGAGGACAAAATTGCAAACTGATCTTCCCCATAAAGTGAGTTTTTGACAGATTTTATGCATGCTGTGTAAAAAAAGTTATTTAAAGGTAAATGAAAGCTACCTGCAGCCATCTGTGGCAGGTTAATGTTTACCATGTTACACAATAGCCAAGTGACATACAGTACATGTCATTTCCTGAAGACAGAGTAAGATACAGTGAGTATATCTGTGGCAAAGTCATGATTTAAGTCTGTTTAAAATTTCTAAGCCCACAAGCCAAAATATCAATTGCTTCTAGGAGTATTTTCCTAGTGGAATATAGATTAGTTTACCACACTTCAAATTTGCCTTTTTCTGGTGAGAAAGCTGCAGCCAAAATATGTCAGGCATACCCTTAAACTCTCCTGTTTAAGCGACGTTTGTCATTACTCTTACTCATGGTTTGACCATATGTGAAATACGACGTTGGGGAAGTTGCAAAACTTCAGTTAAAGCAAAGAAGACCTAATTATTTCTACTAACCAAAAAACCCCCCCCCCCAAAAAAAAAAAAAAAAATCACGGCAAGTTTGGATCTCAGTTTGGGCTTTCCACCAAGCATCCAGGCGTAACTTATTCCAATTTAACTTAATCCTTATCTCTGCCAGTGTTCTCTGCCGGAATGCAGAGGTCTCACGACCTGAAAATGGCAGGCCCCCTCCCTGCCACATGGGCCCTTGACTATTGCCTATTTGGAGCACGTCGTTTATTAGATGCAAAAAATGTGCACCACCTTTCTCACAGAAAGACCTAAAATGAAAAGTCACATCAGTTCCCAGGTCTTCACTGACCACCCAAGTCCAGTATGCAAAGTATACTGCGAACATATATTTATCTATATATTTCCTACATGTATATACAGAGATAGTAAAAGGTTTCTTTAATCTGTGAACTTCCAATGTATTTTCCTAAATGTGGAAGTTTCTCTTCAGGGACTTTACTACTTGAAGAAAATCAGGGTGTCAGAGCCAAATTCTCAGTACCTTTGACTGCCTGCGACATCTTTTGACAAGCCCTTCCATTAAACCATTGCGCACACTGACGTCTCCGCAGTTAAAAGAATGCAGACAGTAAAATATCTTTCTGCTACTGTTTGCAAGAATGAAAGCTCATTATATGCACTGCATCGCCTATAACAGTTTTCATATGAAATAAGTGCATAGTGGAGCACCACCAGTCAAGAGGCAATGCCTGATGTTACACACTGATTGTACAGCACTTGGTTTCAGCATTAAACTGTTCTCTGGAGTGACCTCCTACAGATACAGCTTCTCTTTTCCAAAAAGCATTGTATTTACTGAGTCATTGACACTCTTTTGAAGCCAAGAAGCACATATGCATGCATGGATTTCACTGTGGTTTGGTTGAGTGAGGAACATGGACTCATGCTGGCTGTGTTGCCATCACATGCGGCCAGCTGTATGCTCTACTTGCTGCTTTTGCACTGCCCAGGAAAGGGCTGGTACAAGTGTCTAAAATACTCTGACACCATGGGTATTTTAAGCCTATTTCCTTCCCATGCATTAGTGGCTTTCTTGGTGTTTGGGTTCCTCCAGGGGCTTAGGACATCAACCTTCAGGTGGAGAACTGCAAGGAGGGAGACCAGCAGGTGGAGGAGGTGGTTAATAACCTTGCCTTCGGGTGGAAAAACACTGACTTTGGTGAGCTGACATGTTGGTATGTTGATCAAGGAGGGGTGGCCTGGGGGCCTACTTTTGCTCTTCCCTGTTAGGAACAGAAATGCTAGGTGATGCCTGAGGGACTGCAAAAGATGCAGTTTAGAGAGCTCAATAAGAGACTGAGGGACTGAGGAGAGAAAAAGAGGAAAAAGGAATGACGAGGAAAGTGACATGCTTAGGATTCTGCTCTGGGTAGATAAAACCAGATACATTTACTTATTAGAAGAAGAATGAAAGGAACAAAACACAAAGTGTTTTAGGACACTCAGCTGCACACAGTTGAACTGGGAAAGCTGAGCAGCTGGAGTGACAAAAAAACAAGTGTACTTTCAGGGCACTCTTGGAGTTCTTTGGCAGTGTGAAAAAAAACAAAGGATGAAGGGTGGATATCACTAGGAAATCTGAAGCAGCTGAGATACAACCGCAGGGTATGGTGGGGATCTGTTTGGAAGCCAAGGAAGTTACTGAAGAATAGAGGAAAAAGGTAGGAGAAATGGGCCCAGCTGTGGTTGAGGGGAGGGGAAGATGGCAGAGAAGAGAAATTAAAAAAAAAAACCAAAATGGCAGATGGGACACAGTGGCTGGAGTGGGGAAAACAGAAGGAAAGATGAAGGAAGCTTAGGGAGACCAAAAGATGCTGAGAGATATACAGGGATCAGGAAGGAGATGCTGTGGGCTGGAGCAGGGAGGCAGGTGAGATCTGGAGGAGGCTGCTGGAGACTGCAAATGACGAGATGGATGAGATGGGAGAAAGGGGCAGGGGGGTAGCAAGTTGACAGAGGACATGCTTCTTCCCAGCAGTAAGAGACAGCAGAGGGGCAGCCGGACAGGGAGAGTGAGAAAGCTCAGCTTGGGGAATAAAAGCAAGAGACACTCAGTAAGCTTCACATTTTTATTAACTGCCAACAGGAAAATTAGTGGAAAAGTACTATACAAAGTCAAACATCTGTGTGTGTGTGTGTGTGTTACCTTTGTGTGTGGACTGAAGGGCACTGGGGAGACCTCCACAGGGGCTGGTTCTCTCTCTTTGAAACTCTCCGTATGTAACCACTGTTGACACCTCAGTTTTACTGAATATAGCAAACACTTGGGTGCTTGATTGGGAGGATAATGAATGCTTCTAGGGCATACAAATTTGGCCTATGTTGCAATTCCCTACCAGCATTTTCTTCCAGAAAACTGAGGAAGGAGTGACGCCAGGAGACTTACTGGCACTGAGGTGCAGCTCCAACAGGCCACATGTTCTGGTACATGCTGGCCTGAGCACCCACATCCTCTCAGAATTTTCATGCTGGTTGTTAGCTGCTCTGTTGCCTTCATGGTCCCTAACCTTCAGTGATCCCTTTATTTCCCCTCCTGTGGTTTTCACTCCCATCATAAAACACACTGGCCTCCCCTCTTCTTCTGTTTCCTACCATTTTCCTTTCGACCTTCTTTCCCAATTGTCTCTGACCTCTGATTCCATCTTTGCTGCTCCAACTTTTTGCATCCATAAAGGCCCTGTACAGATAACTCAGCTCACTCCTCCACCAGCACAGCTCTTCCCCAGCCAAATGCAAGGTGGTGCATGCAATAAATTTGTGTTTCCAAGAAGTGATCGGCACTTCTCTGCATCTGTGAGGTGCTCCTATGAGCCCTGGGTACCTCCCAAAGTGTTCTGCACCTCTCCTGCTCCTATACTCCCCCCTGCCAGACTCAGCCTTGTGCAGTCTCCTTCTCCTCCCAGCTTTCACTTCACCCATGACTGAACCTCGGGAGGACCCTGCCTGTGTCCTGCCCATCACTTCCACCTGCTCTTTTCCAGTCGTCCCTTCCCTGGACCTGTTCTGTTTACCATTTTCCCCTTCTCTCTTCCCAGAAAGTGCGTACTGACAGGGTGGGATGTGATGGGAGGACAGAGGAAGGCACTAAAAAGAGGCATTTGCATTTGTCCCTGTTTTGCCGAGTTTCACACGAGGCTGGCTATCGTTTCTGTTTACAGCAAGCTGCAAGCTCAAGCCGCTCTCGTAACTGCTAACTGGTTTTCCCCTGCCAGCATCGGCGGCTAAATATAAGCCTGCGGAGCCAGCCCTGCATCCTTGCCCGTATCTGGAAGCGCCTGGCATTCCACCGCTATTTCACAGAGCCGATGCTTTTCACGAACTTGGCAGCGGAAGAAAGCTGCCTCTCCCCAAAGAAGCTGTAGGAGTTTCCAGAGGAATAGGAAACAGATTGCTAGTTTTCTCTTCAGTGCAAAGGGCAATACTGTGATTTTGAGTCCTTAAATTAAATGCTGTGCTCCACCTCTGGGAAGTAAAAAAAGTCACCCTAAAAACTTGTTCAGCCAGTGCTGTTTGCTGTCCAATGGTTTGTTTGGTAACACTATGGGTTTCTGGAGGAAACTGGTATTTTTAAAGGACTGGCAGTTACTAAACAGCATTAAATGCGTAAGGGAAACTTATGATGAATATGTTAGCATCTGTGCCAGACCAAACATCTGTAGCTTTTAATGGAGCAGGCTATAGGAAATAAGAATTTTCATTCTGCTTTTCAGCTGACATTCTAAATCAGCTATTTAAAATTCAACCAAATTGAATAATTTAATTTTTGGTTTCTTAGGGTCAAAAATGAATAGCTTTAGTTCAGCAAAATATTCCACATGAACTAGGCATGTGAGTAATCCTGTCCTTAAATTACTTGTTTTACACACTGATAAATGTAGATGATAGTTTTAAAAAAACACGGAGGCATATGCTAATTCAAAACATGCCCAGACGAATGGTGGGAGCCTGCCAAGTTTCACAGGTTTTCGGCTTCACTTTCACGTTAGAAATACCTGTATAGATCCAGAGCTGAAGAAGGAAAGTTCCCAGTCTGACTTGACAAGATACCCCCAGAGACGAGAGTGGCTGCAGCCTGCCTGCACTCCTCTGCTAGCCTGCCCCAGCGCAGCCCCTCAGCGGGGCATCAGGCCAGCCCCAGGCACGGCCTGCTGCCTTGCTCTTACTGCTGGGCCTCTGGTGACCAAAGCGGACCCCTGCTCTTTTGGCACGTCCTGGGGAAGGAGGTCTCTGGCAACATCTCTCCTGGCTTCAGTTTTTGCCATTCAGTTAGCAACCAGGGAAGGCTATAAAGAAACCTGCCGCAACATAAAAATTGCCACGGTAGTGACACACTTAGGCTGTGTACAGTCATCAATGACTGAGTTATTCTGACTTAATGAGTTACCTTTTGTGAGCTGGGTTACAGTAACCTGCCTTAATTAGAGCATAAAATAAATGAGAATAAACTACCGGGAAGGTGATTAAAAGCAAAGCATCAAGTGTTTAGAACAGTATGTCATACTTAACAGGTGGGGTAGGCAAAAGACACTCCTGCCTACACTTAAACAGTCTGAGCTTACGAGTGCAACTCAGTAAGCCACGGCAATTTAATAACTTAAAATTGTCCTGCTGATGCAGAAGCTAAGGATTCAACACCTAGAGACGCTGGTACCCTTCACTATAGCTCATTTGTTCTTGGAAGTGGCTGATGCTGAAGGGATGTTACAGAAAACAGGATGAATGAAACCCAGTATTAAAGAACACATTGAATGGAGTATTTTGCAGACATACTGCCTGAATTTTTAGATCAGGCTTGTGACTGGACAAAGTATTTGAACTACTCAGAAAGTGATTCTTGAAAATATGAAAAAGCAGGTAACTGCAAAACATTGCTGACCAACTTTAGTTAATGCATCTTGAAAGTGCAGCCATAGTATCAAGATGAATTTAACAGGAGAAATGGTATGAGATAAGCTGTAGTTCAGCAAGGACAAGGGTAACCTTCTATGTGTTGGTTGGAATAATTGTGCAAACAGGGTAGAAAGTGACACAAAGGACCTGTGAATTACCATGTGCCACCAATCAAATGCCAACCATTTCATACTGCTGAGGAAAAAAAATGAATGTCATATGAGGATGTATGAACAGGAGTGCCATATGCAAGATGTGTGAAATCATCCTCCTACTCTACTTGCTGCTGAAAGCCTCAGCCTGAGTCCTGCGCCTGGATTTAGGCACCACACTCCACAGAAGATGTGGAGCAGCCAAAAGCACAAAGATTGCTGGAAGACTGATAAGCACAGTATGAGGAAACCTGGGATGAAAGGAAGGAGGACTGTACAAGTGAGAGTGGTCCCAAACACACAAATAAAAAGAAATGGTTTTCCAGATGCAGTGGATAAATAAGGACAGCTGAGTTACAAATGGGGAATTCAGGTTAGACACGATACAAATGCCATAGCGGCAGTGCAGTGAAACACAGGGGGAAGTAGTCCAAGGAGTAGACAAAGTGCAGGGCCAGAAGTATCTGTTAGGAAAAATGTAATCTTGTCCTGTGGCAGAGGGCAGATGATGTCTGGAGAGAGTCCTCCCCTCCCCGGCTCTGTGATGCTGATGAGAAGTTAAAAAACCTCAGCTGCTATAAACTGGGGAAACTTCATTAATGATTTATACCAGTAAAGAGGCCTTGCCTGGAATGTGTCCAGTGTAATAATTTTTCCTATCTAATTTTTGCTTTTAGCCATGAGATTATGAGCAATAGCTACAGGGCTACACTGTTAGCCAGAAATCCTTTAGCTTTCTAAAGGTCAGTTAATCTATGATCTAATCTGATGGTCACTGAAATTAAGTGGAAGTAGTACAGCAGGCTATAACAGAGGGAGGATTGTGTCTCTAGCCTTCAGCTACCTTGAGTTAAACCATTCTTTACAAGCAAAACAACATATAAGAATGCGTTTTGAAACGCATGCTGAATCTTTCTGTCATACTGCAGAAAAAAAGAGAAAACCCCCCTGCCCTAGCTATCTGCTGGTTTAAAACAGTTCTTATTAAAAACTCCAGAATGTTTTTAGTGCCTTCTGTTCACCTGTTGATATTCCAGTCCCTCAGGAAATTTATGCAGCTGGGGAAGCAGGCAAGATTCATTAACAAACTTGGCTGCTCTGTCTTGACTTGTTCACAGTGAGAGCTAAGCAGCATATTTGAAAGTTACGCCTTTTAAGAGTGGAATACCTCAACTAAGCAAGAACAAAAAAAACCCAGAAAGAAAAAAAAGGAAAAAAAAAAGCAGTGTTAACTATACAGCTCAGCAGGTAAAGGAGCACTAAAACATAAGCATGAAACTTCTCATATTTATCCGTAAGTCTTCAAGTCTCAGCATAGTCAATGAATACAAGAACTGAAAGGCAATCCCAGTGAGTAGATGCTTTGATCCCTAAACAGAGCTAATATTTCATATTTTTGACTCGCTATCCCCAGGTAATTTCCTTTCATTATGGCTGGATTTAGACTGCTTTTCTACTGCTCTTGTAACACATCAGGAAATCCCTTCCTATGTAATATTATATGGAACACACACTACTTAGTTTGTGGGAACTGGATTTTATAATACATGCACAGGCAGAAAAACCCACAAAAGAAACCAAAGACTCAGGTCAGAATGCTAGCCTTCTTTGACTCTGACTTTCTCACGCTGCATTTTGTCTAGAGTAGGATACAGTTTAATCTTCATGGATGTCATCTGAAAATGAGAGCTGATGTAATGTAGCTGAATTCTCCTTGTCACTTGAACGTATTCTGTATGTTACAGTGCGATGCACTGAAGCGTAGTCTTTAATTAAAGTGCAACAATACCACAGCTACAGTACGGGCATGGCATGGGAACCTGGCACTGGATATAAAAATAGCTGTGCTGAAATGTGGCATACCACTACACGATGTGACTAAGTCAGCGGAGACACTCTTACACTTGAAACCTCAAGTATTACCGAGCACTGATTTTCAGCTGGGGAAGCTGTGATCAAATCAATGCATGTATTATTCTCCACAATTGAATAATGGCATGAATGAGGACAAATTAAACACCTACAGCACACAAAGCTTTTCACACTGGTTATGAACCAAACACAAACAAAGAGGCTGTGAACTCTCCAGAGCTCTCGTTTTGTCCTCCTGCCTGTTGGGATATGACATGCGGCATCCCTACAAACACCCTGGTGCCAACAGAGGGCAGCACTGATTTCAGCTCGGGAGCAAGCTGACTGTCCTCCTCTCCTCCTCTTTCCTACCCTCGAGGGAAAAAAATCGAAATAAAACAAAACAACCCTGTACCCCTTTGCAGTGAGTGAAGGCAGTACGAAAACCAGGGAGATGAAGATGCCTCTGCTGGCACCAGAGCCAGGGAGTGGCCAATGCCGCTTCCCTCTGTAGCACTCTGCTGCGGGATGTGCTGGCCCTGACCAGACGGGTCCAACCCTGATCAGAGAAGGCAAAGCTCTCCACCCCAAGGCTGTGAAACCCTCCCTACGCTTGCTCAGCCATCACAGGGGTTCTGGAGGAACGCAGCGTAAAACCAACCACTGCCTTCATCCCGTGGACTGTCACCTGCCAAGTCAGGACAGCACCACTCTGCCCTCCGAAAGAGCCAGCGCTCTCTGAAGGCCCAATGCACACAGGCCCTTTGTCTTGCCTTTGACAGCTGGCACCGTCATTGTGGCACGAGGACCTCTGCAAAGGTTTCCTTCCAATGCTGGCCACCAAAACCAGAGTCAAACATCCACAGAAAAGCAGCAGCTGGGTTCCCTCTCTGCACAAGACACAGCATTTGCACATCCTTGCTCCTCGCTACCGTGTGGATTATGCCACACCAGAGCCCCAGGCATGATTTTCATATCCCGGCACGGTACAAACAGTTTAGGAAAAGAGGCTATGTGGACTTGGCATGGGGCAGCATTGCAGGAAGGAGGCACTCAGAGCCATGCAGTGATGCTTCTCTGCTTGCTGGGAAATGTGTCAGGGAGGCACAAACACACAAAAGAGAGAGGAGATAGGAGATAGTTACCTAACATGACGAAGGGGATTCCCAGGAAGGTGGAATTGTATTTCCCACCAGTGAGATTGATGATCCCAGCTGCAGTCAGGGTGGCAAGGGTCACTGTCAGCAATCCCAGCAGGCCAAGCCAGGGTTTGCTACGGACACAATCCTGCATGGAGCAGCAGAGAATGGCCAAGGTGACCACAAGGACCAAGCTTGTGATCAGGTAGCGTTCTGATACCCTGCTCGTCTTCTGGAAATCCTCCTTTAGCGAAGAAGAAGTGAAAGGATACATTTTGACTTTCCTGTTGGATTTCTGGAAAAGTTCAACAGTGTCACAAAAAATGGATTCCCACTTCTCTGCCACCATGTCATTCAAGGAGTTGATTGCCTGCAAGTAGTAGGTGAGCTGAATGGCTTCTGCAGACTTCACCCGGTCTTTGCTGTGCACAGTAACCCCACCAAGCTGATGCCCGTTATACACTTCCCTGCCATCCTTTAAGTGAGTAATCGGATAAGTGATTGCAAAATTAGTTCGATTAGAAGAACGAGCAGCCTTTAATTCCTCCAGTACATGCACTATGTCGTCCACTATGCATGTCTTGTCATTGTTCAGGATACATATATGGGCAAACGTGTAATTGAAACCAGGTCTTTGAACTTGGATCCTGGTCACAGCAGAGTGCAACTACAAGGGAAAGAGAAATCACACACGTTATTCATCAGTTCATCTCGCACAGCAGCAGGCAGAACAACAGCGGCTCCTCACCTCCGTTCCTTTCCTATTTGATCTAAGCAACAACAACAAAAGTTCTGGTGACTGCAGTATTAATAGCATACACATTGAAAAAAAAGGAAACATGCATTAAAATAGCAGCATTATTCGTCTGTGTCCTTTGCTGGTGACTTGGGTGTGTTGTGACTTGCATCTGTGCCATGTGCTTCTGCCGTTTGGCCTTGCTAAATAAGCAAACTCAAAGGCCCGGACTTCCATTTTCAAGCCATCTGGGTGAACATAAAAGGGAGAGAGCTATAGCTTGACCATGTCTAGGGACACTGTCATGCTCAGGATTGCCATATTACTCTCCTGACAGATAAACTTCAGGTACAGAAGGCAGAAGAGCAATGTGACCAGGGTTGCCACCTGTGCAGGATGTGCTGGCAGCTGGCAGCGGCAGGGGACGAGCCCTCGCCTGGAGTAAAGGACATGCCACAGTTGCATGTCCTAAGTGTAGAGACTGTCAGCATAGCAGGAATGAGATAGCCGGTATTAATTAATTTGCTCTTTTCCCCTCTCCCTTTTTCCCCCAACAGCAAGTCCAAGAGCAGGAAGCAATGCCAGACTGACACTGGCTTTCTCCTTCTCTCTCTGAGAGGTTCTGTCAATCAGGGAAGGCCCTCTAGTTTTAGAGCCTGCAGGTTATTACTGCTTATTGTTTGGTCTAGCTCTTAGTGCAGCCTCCTTGGTAAGTTGTTTTGCATCCTTCTGAAATTTGCCACGCCTGAGCTCTGACCCAAAGCGCATTCAGTGCATCAGAAGGGCAGAAAAATTACCCTCTCTTCTTGAAACAGTAAAACTCTTGCAATCTTTTCTGAATCCATTTTAGTCAACGCAGAAGCAGCAAGAAATACAAAAGATGGCAAGGGAATAGCCCTAATAGGCTGGCGTTGCGATATTTTTCACAAGTAAAATACTGAGTTTGTGCATGTTGGGAGCCTTAGCAAAGTGCAAGCTGCTTTTTTGCAAATTTTCTTTGCAAAATGTGCAGGCCTTACCCACCACCATCACCATTTAACTCCTCCTGTGTTCTAGTTGTGTAGAAAATACCAAGACCTTCTGCAAGGATGGTACTGAGGCCAAAACTGTTAAGCACCGCCTTAAGTCTGAGCAGACTTTCTCTGAGGCTGTAACGTCATTCATGGTGGGTAGCCATAAAGTTCAAGAAGGGGCTCCCTCTGCTCTTTTCTAGGTGGCATAGGGGGTATGGTACCTGACATCCCAACTGCTGGGGACCCCTGCACACTGCTGCTTATGTGCATGGCTCCAGGAGATACATGAATCTCTCGAGGTGGGAGCAGGGATGATGCAGAGGGGTGTGCATCCCCTGTGCTGCCTAGTCCCAATGACCCCATGAATGCGTGGTCCACACAGAGGTGGCCTGTCTGCTGCCATGGGGGGAGAAAATCACCGGATGTGCTCTGAGGAACTGCATGGATTTATCCTTCGGTCCCTTTTACACTGAGGGAAATGGTTGTAGGGGTATTGCAAAAGTGTGGTGACAAAAGCAAAGCTGATAAAAGAGAAGGAGAAGCCCTCCTTCATCTGCAAAGTGGGGAGACCACACCTCTTTGAAGGATATGAGGAGCCAAATTAAGAACAAGTCTGATTTCTTTTCCTTAAAGGGGGAATAGTTACTTTCTGCCTTCAGATTTTGAACAAGATGCAGAGAACTGGCTAGGGGGATGTGATTCCCTTTTTTCATACTTGCATGTGCTGTTCTCCGCTGTAATCCAAAGAACGCAGGAGGCTCTTATGCCCATTAAAGAAGCTGGTATTTGTTGATATTTAATGGAACTGGCTCCTTTCTGAAGACAAACACTGATTAAAAAAATAGAAGATAGGGTACACAAGAGCAGTAGAGCTTAAATACTCATCTGGTGGTGATGGACAAAATGTCTAATAATGATTGTTAAAATCCTGCATCTGCTGAAGTTAAATAGTCACAGTAACTTTTGTGTGGTATTTCAGACCTATTTGCAGAAAAAAAGAAATGTAACACTATGAATCTGATTGTTTTGTGATTACGTTGCATAATCTGTGATGGGTACAGATGTAGCTATGTTACCTCTGCTTCTCAGGATGATATGACATCACACAGGCAAAGACTACAAAATTCCTATATTCTCAACTTATTTCTCTAGCAGCTTGGGGGTGCATTTTTCCACATTTAAGTAGTTTTTAACAGAACAACAGTTCAATATTGACACTAGGAAGACAGGTTTGAGAAATGAAACGAACTAACAAATCTTTTCACAGTACTGTGAGAACACAATAGCTGGACATGGTGAGAAGCAAAATTCTCCATCGTGGTGGAAGAACAAGTAACTGTGCAACAGGTTAGAGGCTTTTGTACAACCTTCTTCTAAACCAATACAAATTACGAAATTTGCACGAACACATCAAAGGAATGAACCGGGTATGGGGAATTCTTCTCGTCTTTATAGATTGTGTCTGCAAAGCTCTGCTTTACAAGAGTTATTTTGGGATATGAATTCAAATGTATGTCATTACAGTTTGGGGAAGATGCCCTGATTTGCCAAATCACACACCTGATTTTAAAATTTTTTTACAATAGCAGCTACTATGTGGTTTTCATTGACAATGGTTGCAAAATCAGAGGTCATATAAAAAGTGCAGCTGAGGGCAACTAGGAGGAACAGAAGGACTTTTCTGCCTGCATCAGATTCACAATACAACTCCTTCAGAGAGGCTCCATTGAGTGATACAATGCAGAATAAACTGAACTGTCATGCAACTTTTATCACACAATGTGTTGCTATTTACCTACCCTGCCTCACTGCTGCACTGGCTTCCTTCTACATCTGAAGTACTTTCTTTTAATATTTAGGTTATAAAATAACCTAATCTGTCACAGCTGTTACTTCATCTTTAGTGAAAGGCTAGAAGCTAAATGTCATACATAAAATACTCATTTCTTCTTGGAAATGATCATTTCAAGCTCAGAAGCCTCTTCTGCAGCGGTGGCCTGGTGCTTCCTGCGAGGCTGTGCTGGGGGAACTGGCCCTCTGCACTTCCCAGGGATGGGGCTTTGGGAAGGAGAGGGGCGCGGGCAGCCAGCTCTGTGTCCTGGCACACCCTGTCAGCCAAGCAGCCCCCAGAGCTGGCTGCAAGCTTGTGCAGTTTAGAGCAGCTAGGAGATGTGCTCTGAGCTTTGCCAGTGACCACAACGTTTGCTTTCGAATTGGAGGCAAACAGCCAAAGAGGAGGAAAATCTGCCACTGCCTCCAACCCAGCAAAGTACGCTGAGCACTGTCCCAAGGATTCAGCTCTGGGAAGTCTGACTCAGACTTTCATCCCCAAGACAAACACATCACTTTACCTGCTTCTTCAGACCAGATCCTACAAAAAAACCCCTCTGTTGCCTCAGTCCAGGGCAAAGGTGTGCTACAGCTTGGCTGGAGGCTGTCTTCCTTTGCTTGCATGTGGCCACCCATGTGCTGCAGGGCTGCTGCCTCTTCCCTGCTGAAAGCTGCAGTCCCACTCTCCTCTCTGCTGCCATGCTGGGATTTAACTGCGGCCACACAGGTTTTTCTACTCACATCCAGAGCCTGCACCCACAAGCCCAGGTGACTGGCTTCCACAGAACACAGAAGATCCAAGAGGTTACAAGGGCATGTCCTATGAGTTCAAGGGATTACAGTCTGCAATTTGGCTTGCCTATGGTACACCAGGAGATCCCCCGTGAAACTTCAGTTTGTTAACAGGAGACGGTAAAGGCTGTCGTGTGATGGGGACAACATTAGCAGTATGTTAATCCATAATGCATATTGCACCCTCAGTGCAGGAGATCTTAAGAGCAAGTAACAATATTCTGAATAAACCTGGCACCTGAGTACTGGGACAAACAATTGACCACCAGATTCTCACCTATCCAGCTGTTTTCTTATCCTTACCGATCCTATTAGGAGACAGGGGGATTTAAAGGAATAGCAAAAACTGAATGAATGGTTTTTCTTGAAGGGAGACATGCACTGTTTGCTCATCACTCTCAGCTTTTTCAGCTAGCTAACAGTGGAAGGAACCAAAAAGCAGTTTACTGCTGAGATGCCAAAGCACTGCAGCATAAGAGCTACACAGCATCGCCAAAGCTCCCTTGCCACGGTGGCACACCATCCCTGAAAGCGCTCAGGCACGAAATAGTGACTTCCACCTCCTCCTTTCATCATTGTTTAAACAGTGGCCATCACTTGCAACTCGCATCTCTCTTCCGAAAAGGGTCTTTATGTGTGCCCTGTACTACGCCAGAAATTTCTAGAACAGCGTTTTCTCTTCCTTCAGCCTTTAGCCATGGTCTTTGTTTACTCCCGAGACCCATGCTCACTCATTTATGTTAGACAGAGAGGAAAGATGGCTTCAACCGGGAGACAAGTCCCTTTCTGCATATACCTTTGGGTAAGGGCTGTACTGGTCTCATGCCTCCATACCAAGCCACGTTTCAGCCCGTGGCACAGCTGACAGATGAGAGGTGGCAAAATCGCACTGCTCCACTGGCTGGTTTTGCCCGAGGGCCCAGGTAGGGATGCCAGAAAGCGAAAGCTAAAATCCTGTCACTTATCCTGGGCTAAGCCATTTGCTCCAGAGCCTCAGAGAGCCGAGGCTGCAAAGATTTCTTCAAGCTGTTTTTTGGCTGCTGGTCCTCCTACCACTGCCATCAGCACAGGAAGGCAGGTGCCGGGAACCAGAGCCCCCTGGTAGGCTCCGTTTGGCTGCCCTGGGATGGCCAAGCGCCACATCGGGCTCTGCAAGGCGGCTCTTCCCCATACAGAGCTTAGCACAACTTTCAGCAGCCAAGCAAAGCTGAACCTGAAGGCAAAGGGGTTGTACATTCAGGTTAGAAAAGAAAGCCTGATTTTACTCTTAAGTCCATGCAAAACATGCAGGCAGCTACAAGGGGTAAGGAAAACCTCTATCCCCTTTGCTTTGTGGAGAAGTCCTTTCTTTAATTCAAAAGTGGGCAGGTATTACCAGAATTTTGTCAATTTAACCAGGTAACAAAAAGTCTGCAGCCTCCCTGTGAAGCAAACAGATCCCATCCCAGCAGGGAGGGGTTAGAAACTGCTGATTCATTTGCAAAATGGTCCAATCTCAGAAATCCTTTAAGACCATGTTACATAATCTGCTATTCCAATAAAAGCTATTGGCAAAGGGGACGAGGCACGAGGACCCGGTGATGGCTACTGGTGTCTCACATGGGTCTCACCTTGCTGGCAGCACAGCTTTGCTCCCAGGGAAACTCCATGTGAGAGCAACAGCAACATGCAACAGGACACTTCAGTCTTTCCAAGCTCTGCTTCCCAGCTCATGGAAAGACATCCTGACTCCCATGGGAGCTGAATCAGTGCAGAAGCCACCATTTTAAATATTAAGGATGTGTACAACTACCTCCTGCTTACCATATATACTGCAAAAATGTGTTTGGCTTTGCTGCTGAGTGGTGACATGCAGTGTTTTATAGGGGACATCACTCATTGTAAGGACTTGACTCTGCTTTGTTACTTGACACGCAGTCGATGAACGGCCAACTAGACAAAACTAGCAAGATACATGGATGTCCTCCTGTGCTGCAAATGATCTGGCACATACAGAGACATGTTTTACACACAGGAGTAAGACCTTTGCAATGTCATATTACTTTTTGTTGTTGTTGTTGCTATTATTTGACTCTATTTAGTCTTTCAGTCTACATCTGATGGTTCAAATTAAAAATGAGCTTCATTCTAGCCACTGTTGCCAACTCGTATAATTTTTTTTACTGTCATTTTCACCAAGTCTGGCTTTTCTCTAAGCCCTGGAGCCTGAAGTATTGTGATTTAAAAAAAACATTAAAATCTCAGCTTTCATTAAAAAAAAAAGGTCTGATCTCATGGTTATGGACAAAAGCCTGAGAAGGCTCAAAAATAAACTGAAGAATGAACTCATTATCTATTACTGCTTAATATCTCATCACTGTTTTGGGTTCAAGACTGAAAAACTAGAAAGCAGGATGAAGACAATGATTTTAAATATAGGCTTCATTTTCTTGTGAAGCTGGTTTACTCTTTTGATAACTTCTACAGGTAACTTGTGCCAAGAAAAACGAAGGGAGAAATGCCTTTAATGAAGAGCTATAAATTTCTCCACTTTTTCTATGATCTCTGTAATCTCTGGCAATTCATATCTTTGCAGAGTGCTTTTTTAATTCACTTCAAGAGACAGCCTCAGTCAAAATGTAAAAAGGTTATGAGAGGGAAAAGACTTGCACAGCTCCCAGCTTAATTCATGAACGAAAACACTGTGGGTTCTGCAGACATGGGCAGAATTAAACTGATGAGTGTACTTTCATCAGAAGTTGCAAAGAAGGAAGGCAATGGAGACCCTGCCCAGGCTGTTCCCTCCCGTCAGTCTGAGACCATGGGTCCAAGGCAAGAGATTCAAAGGGGGCTGGTGGGCAGCAGCCTCCTGAACAAGTCCGGCTGGCCAAGTGATGCAGAGCCGTGAACACAGCTGATGGAGGAAGCCAACAGACCCTAACAGC
The DNA here is from genome assembly GCA_013400335.1 of Eurystomus gularis. NCBI lineage: Eukaryota > Metazoa > Chordata > Aves > Coraciiformes > Coraciidae > Eurystomus > Eurystomus gularis. The sequence goes on along the minus strand of VZZY01014466.1, from coordinate 6,151 downwards.
TCAGGATAAACATTAGAATTTGCAGCTGGAGAGCATGCAGCAAGGATTGCTATGGGTAGCTGGGCTCTTCTTCTAGCAGTCCTACAATCAGGTTTCCTGAAAAGACACCATGATACTAATTATGCAAGCTATGTATTTTTGCAACGAATATTTTCAGCTGTCCAAAGATGGTGAATTGTATTTTCTCCAAACAATTTTCATGTAAATAAAACCTAGAAATTGTTCAAACTACAAGTCATCAACTGAGGGACCACTATTAGTGCTCAAAGTGGCAGATGTGCGTGAATTTACATTTCCATCTGCCTTCTTGGTAGCTACAGAAAATTGCTAGATATTATTTTTCTTCTCTAATCTGAAGTGGAGAACCTTTTCTAATCAATACCATCTTAAGTCTGACCATTGCCCTGGTAATCCTGCCTGAATTTGTCCCACTGAGAAAAAGCCCACTCTGGTTTTCGGGCCAATCGCTGCTGGAGGATGGGACTCCTGGCAGCAGCAACCTGAGCAGTGTGGTGTGCAGCTCTGAGATCAATTTTTCATTGTGGGGAAAAAAATATGAAAACTTCTTCCTGCGGCTGATCTTATATCAACTCCATACCAGTGGCCTTCTCCACATGCCCTGGACCTCTCCATAAACATTTCACCCTTATTCTGCTTCTCAGGGGGCTGGAAATGCAGTGCAGGCTCTTGCCAAGGGCTCCTCCAGCTGAAGTGTGTCAAACAGTCCTTTCCTCCCTGCAGGGAAACCTCAATAGCTGCAAGTTCACAGCCCACCACTTTAATTTAATGACTCGGTTCCTTGTTCTCCCTTCCAACAGAAGAAAGGGGGTTCTCCCGCTGTAAACCCCAACCTAAAGGCAGGGCCCAGCCACAGCTTTTAGGAAGCCCAAACGCGGTCGCTGGAGAGCCCCGGCAGCTCTCCTCAAGCCTTGCAGTACTGCCTGGGGTGCCGTGGCCTGGCCTTTGTGGCTGTGATGCACAGAGGTCCCCAGAGGTCCTTGGCCTCCGAAGTCTGCCCAGCCTGCTTGTTAGTTTCCTGGAGGGTCACCTGGAGGGGTGACATCCCTCATCACACATGCCTAGCTGTGTACTGAGAAAATCTGTCCTCCATGTGCTCTGTTAGACGGGAGGTGAGGTCTGACCTTCCAAGGCAGGAAAGGCGACGCAACACAGCGTGCTGGTGGTTCCTCAGATGGGCTGCCCAGCTGGCAGCAGCTTGGGGCACAGGGTCGTAGAGGAGCACTGCACCACTGCGTGAGGCAAGGAGGGAGAGTGGGGAGGCCTCGTCCTGGCCAGCGCTATGAGGAGCAGCGGGATGTGGTTGTCCTCCCAGGCACAAGCAACTTCAGGACTTCTGCTCCAGCCACTGGCCGGTGCCTGCGGGAGAGACCAAACCCTCTTGCCTGCAGGAACCACGCCGAGGAGCTGCTGCTGCTGACACCAGGNGGGGGGGGGGGGGGGGTGTGTTTCTGCACACATTTCCACGCTGTCCTTGCAGCATGCTATTTATCTTCCCTAGCTGCACCCAGATCCTACCTGCGTATCTTAATTCTCATCTGTTTTCGCATAAGATACATTTTAGCCCTGCAGCATTGTGCTGCTATGACAACAGGCTTGCACTTCTGCTGCTTTCACACCCTTGTTTTTCTTGTATTAGGACTCTTCCCCTTATCTTACAGACTTGCTCTAAAGACATGACTGCATTCTTTTTTTTTTAGCAGAATTCCCTATTTTTTCTGTTGATGGTATCCCTAGAAGTGTTTTTAGTGCCGGCACTACCCTAGACAAGGTGGAGACCTACTATATCCGTTGCTAGATCCACAGTTGACTGCCTGTGTCCAGGCATTCAGAAGTAGTTGAAGTTTTGAAATAAAGGGTACCTTGCTTTAGCCAGGATCGTGACAGATCCAGCTTTTGACTCTGCTGAACAATCAAAACCCACTTCCATCGACTTTGAAAATAATGGCTTAAGTGTGCCATGTCTGTATAGCAAAGCAATGGGAAATATCACGGACACACGAACGTAAGTAAGGGTATTTCCTCCACAAGTTTCCTCACATGGAGAAAATAAGTAAGGAAATCTTGGAAGACCGTAGATGGATTGCGCAGGAACATGTATTAATAGGGACATAACAACTATGGAGCAGGAAGAGGAAATAAACCCCAACAAATATGAGGTCTACAAAACTTTGAAGTTAAACTGTTTTGTTCTGCAGTAATCAGAAGTTATGCAGTTCTTAAATAAATGTCTTTAAATAGAAATACCTAATTTTATTATTTGCTTGCAGGTTCAAATAGATATTTAGTCAGTTATCTAGAACTATTGATGGCCAGTTTATATGAGAGGAGTGATGTATAAGCACTTAGAAGAGGTTTCTTTAAAAAAAATAAACCCTCATCTACAGATTTTTATAAAGGCAAACTGCAAATACAATCCCCTTCAGTAACGCCTGCTACGTTTGAATTCCTTTTCACCTCTGCCTCATGTCACCTTAAGCGGAGTTTTTGCCAAAAAAATATTAGTACTGTGTTACTGTTATAAATACAACAACATAAGTGGAAGAGAGGATATTCTGCAACAAAGAAAAACCTTTCATTAAAAAAAAAGGTCTTTTGTAGTATAACACAGTTAACTCACTGTAAGTATAGAGGAATGAACAGGCTCAAAAGGATGCGCATCTCAAATTCAGGCTAAATCAGAATGTATTTTCTGGGGTTCAAAAATCTGGCTAGGTTTGTATTTCCAGTGAGTGTGTGCCTTCAACCTAACAAGTTTCTAGCTGCAAGTGGAAACACCACCATGAAATGGTAGGGAACTGCTCTAACACTACTTCTAGGTGAAATTCCAGGCTTAGACAATTTCTACAGACTTACATAATCATCTGAACTTCTGCATGATGTTTCACACCAAATATTTCTTTTTTTTTTGTCTCTCCAAGCACTTCTTGGAGACACGGGGACAAAAGCACAATTTATTCAGTTAGGTGGTTTAAATTCCGCCCCCCCTCTCTCCTGAAAGAATGAAATTTTGAGGAAGGAAGGTCCTGCACGCCAACAGCACAGGAAGCCAGTGCCCTGTGCTCTGCTATAGAGCACATACATCAGCGAGTAAAATTTCACTCCCACAGTATCTCACTCTCAGGATGCATCTCTTGCATATTCGAAACTCTACCAAGGCTTTTAGTTGGATCACCTATTCAAGGCCAGAGATTCAGGATATGTTTAGGTTTCACCCTTTCTTCTGCAAATGACTATGCCAGCTGGAAATGCCCGCCACATTGGGATGGCAGGCCTAGAATAGTTTAAGCATTTACAGGAAGTTATGAGAACTATGGATGGAGACTTATACAAAAACAAATAAAAAAGGGCACTTGGCTTCATCTCCAAGTCAAAACTATTATATAAGGCAGCCACATGCCTCCCTGCTAACGAGCAGGAGAGATCTTCTGTGGAGCAGCTTGTACATACAGCAAGACCTGCCACTGTCATGTGAGCAGCCAGTGTCGTGCTGGCAGATGCATGCTGTCAGCGGGGAGTCCTACAGCAGCTCCTGCTCTGGGAATGCCGCTCCAGATCTAGGCCTGAGGCAGTCGTGAGGCTGAGCCCTTTCCTAAATCTCTTCCCAGCCGGCCAACAGGGTATCGTGCAGTAGTGGCCACGGCGAGTTTCTTTGGCTGATAGTGTGCCAACAAGGAATTGCACTAAGCCAACCAGAGTATTTTAGAGAGGCCATGAAAGAAGTTATTTCATTAACTAATTAATTGATTAGGATGACACAGTGATTAGTGTTTGACAGTACCAGCTATGTTTCAACTGCTCAGACCCGAAAACTTTGCATCCCTTTACTAAGGGACAATAATGGAAGCTGATTTCTTCCTCTGCTGAACCCAGAGGAAATCTTCTCCTTCCCTTGCCATCTGACCAGGGTAGCTGTAGCTGTTTATGGCTCATTCCCGCCCCTCCTCGGCTGACCAGGTGGGATACGGCAGGACGACACCGAGAAGAAGCACTCCAAGAGCAGCCGGCACCTGACGGGGGCAACCCTCCTCTTCGGCCTCCCATCCTCCTGCTCCTGGGAGGAGATGCAGGAACAGCCATGCGGGAAGAGCCAGTGTCTAACCTGATGCCTCTTCTAAAGCAAAACCTCTCTCTCAGGGAGGTCATTCTTCCCCAGAAAAGGAAAGATAAGCAAATACTGCTGTATAGATTTTCTACCCTGACTGCCTACACAGCAGCATTTTCAGGAATGCTGGTGGGATTACTCCATGGTTTCACCCAGGACACTTGTTTAACAGCACAGTACTTTGAATTGGTTGGCTCTGGACTGGGGCTGCCTCTGCTCCCTTCTACCCTTCATGCAACTGCATATATACAGGAAAACCTTGACGACCACCTTCTGCCTTCTCCTTTCTTTGATAAGCCCTGTTGACAGAAAATGACGTAGCTCTGTATCACCACAGGTATAATAATTTTGGGAGCTAGGAGCCCTCCTCCTGTATTGCTGTGCTTTGACCCATAGGGCTGTCCACAGGGTTGGAAAGGCAGCTGCCTGAGCCTGGCTCTGCCCACAAACAGAAAAATAAATAGGACAAAGGACATAATCTGTTCTGCACAAGAGATACTGGAATTAATTAGATAAGTAAAGAGTTGGAAATAATGCATCAAATATGCCTGACAATGTCAGATTAACAGTAAGAGTAAGCAGTCAAATGGCAATGGTGCTGATTATCTCACTAAATGGAAAATGATCATTTTGTTAGCAAATTCTGCCTATTAAAAATGAGGCAGTGTTAAACACTGACAGAACTTTCTAAGTTATAGCTCTTTTGCTGATGTGATAAATCTTACGCAGAAGTTTGCTTGCGGAAAGATCCCGGGCACCATTTATTTGTGTGTCACTATGCTACTGATAAAGCTACAGACCTCTGGAGAAAGCAGTACGGAGAAAAAAAATCCATTATCATTATTATCCTATGACTGAGTAAATGTACACATTGTGAATGCAATTCATGGTACAAGAAAATGAAGGAATGAATATCTCCTCTCTGGAGTTTTCTTGTTCGCCAGTAACATTCCTGTTACTGTACTTAGTGAGTCGATGCTCATTAAATCTGTTTGCTGATTACCGTTGGGTAATATGTCAACGGCAAAAAAAGGAAAGCAGAAAATAGGAGTGGCTCTGTACTACGGTTCTGCATGTGGCTACAGTGGAAATGAAACATAAATAAAGCCACTGTAACAGCTATCTCCTTGTTCAGTAAAGAGTGAGGTCTCACCAAACACAGTAGGTATTTGCCATCTATCTTCTCATTTTAGAGGAGACACTCCCTGAAGCTATTACAAAGAATTAACACTGGCTTTTGCATGGACTGACAGTTTGACATTCAAGGGGGGAAAAAAGCCCCCAAAACAAAGCTATGCCGAGTCTCCGGGGTTTCCAAAAGGCAACAGTGAAAACGTGCAGGACTGAGCTTGCCACACCTCTGGTTATTTGTGAACGTTCCTTTCCTTTTTCTTGGGTGAACCTGACGCCCCCAACACGCAGTTTTTGCACCTGTCCTCCCTGCTTTTCCTTCCAAGATTGTTCGAAAGTACCGGGGTGTAGAGTACCAGCTTCAGGCACTGCAGACTTCCGACATGTCCACGCAGTGCGGTGAGGTGTCCTGTCAGAGCGGGGCTCAGCACGCTCCGTGCCGCTCAGGGGACAGGGGAAGATGCTGCCCGCTCTAACTTGAGCCGGCGGCGCAGGCTGCACCACGCCTGCGACCTGCCGCTGAGCCGGACCTTCCTTCCCCTGTGGAACCAGCGTGTTTCGTGGCGGGGCTGGGACTGGGGAAACACACACTGCCCGCTAAAAGTAGTCAGCGGTGTTATGTCACCGGACTTGATGAGCAGCGAGAAGCCGGTTTGTAGCACCCCTCTCGGGGCAGCCGCGCAGCCCAGGCACCCCAGCAGCGCTCCCGGCAGCGGGGCGGGCTGGTCCCTGACTGCTCTTGAAGTTTGACTTCATCGAACCCCGAGTCGCCCTAACTCGGGAGGCACGGCGAGTACACAGGCACCGAAAAATGACTGAAGCCAGCAGCCTGCCCCCCTCGCTCACCCACAACGAATAAAAGCAGAACAGGGACAAAGAAAAAGATTTTTTAAAAAG